>OY726519.1:126758304-127246274 GCA_963383655.1 Bathymodiolus septemdierum | reverse complement strand
TACATGATTACATGATCATGTGATGAATTAAGTCACCAGAATGATAGGTTTGGTACATGATGTATACATGGTCATGTGATGAATTAAGTCACCAGAATGATAGGTTTGGTACATGATGTATACATGATCATGTGATGAATTAAGTCACCAGAATGATAGGTTTGGTACATGATGTATACATGATCATGTGATGAATTAAGTCACTCAGAATGATAGGTTTGGTACATGATGTATACATGATCATGTGATGAATTAAGTCACCAGAATGATAGGTTTGGTACATGATGTATACATGATCATGTGATGAATTAAGTCACCAGAATGATAGGTTTGGTACATGATGTATACATGGTCATGTGATGAATTAAGTCATCAGAATGATAGGTTTGGTACATGATGTATACATGGTCATGTGATGAATTAAGTCACCAGAATGATAGGTTTGGTACATGATGTATACATGATCATGTGATGAATTAAGTCACCAGAATGATAGGTTTGGTACATGATGTATACATGATCATGTGATGAATTAAGTCACCAGAATGATAGGTTTGGTACATGATGTATACATGGTCATGTGATGAATTAAGTCACCAGAATGATAGGTTTGGTACATGATGTATACATGGTCATGTGATGAATTAAGTCACCAGAATGATAGGTTTGGTACATGATGTATACATGATCATGTGATGAATTAAGTCACAGAATGATAGGTTTGGTACATGATGTATACATGATCATGTGATGAATTAAGTCATCAGAATGATAGGTTTGGTACATGATGTATACATGGTCATGTGATGAATTAAGTCACCAGAATGATAGGTTTGGTACATGATGTATACATGATCATGTGATGAATTAAGTCACCAGAATGATAGGTTTGGTACATGATGTATACATGGTCATGTGATGAATTAAGTCACCAGAATGATAGGTTTGGTACATGATGTATACATGGTCATGTGATGAATTAAGTCACCAGAATGATAGGTTTGGTACATGATGTATACATGGTCATGTGATGAATTAAGTCACCAGAATGATAGGTTTGGTACATGATGTATACATGGTCATGTGATGAATTAAGTCATCAGAATGATAGGTTTGGTACATGATGTATACATGATCATGTGATGAATTAAGTCACCAGAATGATAGGTTTGGTACATGATGTATACATGATCATGTGATGAATTAAGTCACCAGAATGATAGGTTTGGTACATGATGTATACATGGTCATGTGATGAATTAAGTCACCAGAATGATAGGTTTGGTACATGATGTATACATGGTCATGTGATGAATTAAGTCATCAGAATGATAGGTTTGGTACATGATGTATACATGGTCATGTGATGAATTAAGTCACCAGAATGATAGGTTTGGTACATGATGTATACATGATCATGTGATGAATTAAGTCATCAGAATGATAGGTTTGGTACATGATGTATACATGATCATGTGATGAATTAAGTCACCAGAATGATAGGTTTGGTACATGATGTATACATGATCATGTGATGAATTAAGTCACCAGAATGATAGGTTTGGTACATGATGTATACATGATCATGTGATGAATTAAGTCATCAGAATGATAGGTTTGGTACATGATATATACATGGTCATGTGATGAATTAAGTCACCAGAATGATAGGTTTGGTACATGATGTATACATGGTCATGTGATGAATTAAGTCATCAGAATGATAGGTTTGGTACATGATGTATACATGATCATGTGATGAATTAAGTCATCAGAATGATAGGTTTGGTACATGATGTATACATGATCATGTGATGAATTAAGTCATCAGAATGATAGGTTTGGTACATGATGTATACATGATCATGTGATGAATTAAGTCATCAGAATGATAGGTTTGGTACATGATGTATACATGGTCATGTGATGAATTAAGTCATCAGAATGATAGGTTTGGTACATGATGTATACATGATCATGTGATGAATTAAGTCACCAGAATGATAGGTTTGGTACATGATGTATACATGATCATGTGATGAATTAAGTCATCAGAATGATAGGTTTGGTACATGATGTATACATGGTCATGTGATGAATTAAGTCACCAGAATGATAGGTTTGGTACATGATGTATACATGATCATGTGATGAATTAAGTCACCAGAATGATAGGTTTGGTACATGATGTATACATGATCATGTGATGAATTAAGTCATCAGAATGATAGGTTTGGTACATGATGTATACATGATCATGTGATGAATTAAGTCATCAGAATGATAGGTTTGGTACATGATGTATACATGGTCATGTGATGAATTAAGTCATCAGAATGATAGGTTTGGTACATGATATATACATGATCATGTGATGAATTAAGTCACCAGAATGATAGGTTTGGTACATGATGTATACATGGTCATGTGATGAATTAAGTCACCAGAATGATAGGTTTGGTACATGATGTATACATGATCATGTGATGAATTAAGTCACCAGAATGATAGGTTTGGTACATGATGTATACATGGTCATGTGATGAATTAAGTCACCAGAATGATAGGTTTGGTACATAATGTATACATGATCATGTGATGAATTAAGTCACCAGAATGATAGGTTTGGTACATGATGTATACATGGTCATGTGATGAATTAAGTCACCAGAATGATAGGTTTGGTACATGATGTATACATGGTCATGTGATGAATTAAGTCATCAGAATGATAGGTTTGGTACATGATGTATACATGGTCATGTGATGAATTAAGTCATCAGAATGATAGGTTTGGTACATGATGTATACATGGTCATGTGATGAATTAAGTCATCAGAATGATAGGTTTGGTACATGATGTATACATGATCATGTGATGAATTAAGTCACCAGAATGATAGGTTTGGTACATGATGTATACATGGTCATGTGATGAATTAAGTCATCAGAATGATAGGTTTGGTACATGATGTATACATGATCATGTGATGAATTAAGTCACCAGAATGATAGGTTTGGTACATGATGTATACATGATCATGTGATGAATTAAGTCACCAGAATGATAGGTTTGGTACATGATGTATACATGGTCATGTGATGAATTAAGTCATCAGAATGATAGGTTTGGTACATGATGTATACATGGTCATGTGATGAATTAAGTCATCAGAATGATAGGTTTGGTACATGATGTATACATGGTCATGTAATGAATTAAGTCATCAGAATGATAGGTTTGGTACATGATGTATACATGATCATGTGATGAATTAAGTCACCAGAATGATAGGTTTGGTACATGATGTATACATGGTCATGTGATGAATTAAGTCACCAGAATGATAGGTTTGGTACATGATGTATACATGATCATGTGATGAATTAAGTCATCAGAATGATAGGTTTGGTACATGATGTATACATGGTCATGTGATGAATTAAGTCACCAGAATGATAGGTAATGTTAGGTTATGGTGTTTAACTTCAATTTCAACAATATTACAGTTATATCATGGTGGTCAGATTTGTTGGAGGAGGAAACATGAGTACCCGGGGGGAAACCACCGACCTGTCGAAAGTCACTAACAAACATTATCACATAATGTTGTATCTAGTACACCTCGCCATGAATGAGCTAGAACTCACAGCATTAGTGGTAGTTATAAATCTAACTACCATATGATCAAGACCATGATGGCCTCAGAATGAGATATGATTATTTTCTAGTTCAGTACAAAATATTTGTACCTAAGATTGAACATGGATGCATTAATGTCTAATGAGTTTCATGGTTGTTGCTACAGACTATGATATTAAAACAGGCCATTAGAATTGTAGGAAAAATTATTTAAAACAGATTTTTTAGGTGTTCACTAAAGTAGACCTTACAATCATGAAACTCAGATATAAGTATCTTACTCATACTCTAAAATTGTCCAATCAGAACACTGTATATACTAGGTACAACTAAAATCATCCAATCAGAACACTGTATATACTAGGTACAACTAAAATCATCCAATCAGAACACTATATACTAGTTACAACTAAAATCATCCAATCAGAACACTGTATATACTTGGTACAACTAAAATCATCCAATCAGAACACTGTATATACTAGGTACAACTAAAATCATCCAATCAGAACACTGTATATACTAGGTACAACAATCTGATTGGATGAATTTGGAGTATGAGTTTAAAACTCATGCTTAAAAGTTTTATGATCGCAAGGCCTGCTGATATCATGGCCATACCTTCTCTATGAGTAAGGTAATGTTGTGAAGTGAAGAATTAATTATGTTATGTATAAAAACACTTCATAATGCCTAAGTATACATGTGTGTGATCAGATAGAGTAGAGTAATTGTGTTAATGGATGTTTTTCATGGTTACAGACACTACAGAGAAGTGATACCTACAGTAGTATGGAGGAAGCTGAAGATGAAGATATTGTATATCTACCTAGTCAAGATGCTGCCAGCACTAATGAAAGGTACCATACATTAAAAAATAATTATTTCTTTATTGGTAATATCTTTACAGAAAATACATGTAGCATATTTATGTCTCTTTCATTCTTGGAGATGTAAATTGCTATCATGCAATCATCCGTCTGTCACAAAAGTTTGTATGTGTAACTACTTCTACAATTATAGTTCTCTTTAAAACTTTACATGATTGTTTATTACAATATGATGCATATCATTACAGCAAGTTGATTGGACTATTTTATTACAATATGATGCATATCATTACAGCAAGTTGATTGGACTATTTTATTACAATATGATGCATATCATTACAGCAAGTTGATTGGACTATTTTATTACAATATGATGCATATCATTACAGCAAGTTGATTGGACTATTTTATTACAATATGATACATGTCATTACAACAAGTTGATTGGACTATTTTATTACAATATGATACATATCATTACAGCAAGTTGATTGGACTATTTTATTACAATATGATACATATCATTACAACAAGTTGATTGGACTATTTTATTACAATATGATACATATCATTACAGCAAGTTGATTGGACTATTTTATTACAATATGATACATATCATTACAGCAAGTTGATTGGACTATTTTATTACAATATGATACATATCATTACAGCAAGTTGCTTGAACTATTTTATTACAATATGATACATATCATTACAGCAAGTTGATTGGACTATTTTATTACAATATGATACATATCATTACAGCAAGTTGATTGGACTATTTTATTACAATATGATACATATCATTACAGCAAGTTGATTGGACTATTTTATTACAATATGATACATATCATTACAGCAAGTTAATTGGACTATTTTATTACAATATGATACATATCATTACAGCAAGTTGATTGGACTATTTTATTACAATATGATACATATCATTACAGCAAGTTGATTGGACTATTTTATTACAATATGATACATATCATTACAACAAGTTGATTGGACTATTTTATTACAATATGATACATATCATTACAGCAAGTTGATTGGACTATTTTATTACAATATGATACATATCATTACAGCAAGTTGATTGGACTATTTTATTACAATATGATACATATCATTACAGCAAGTTGATTGGACTATTTTATTACAATATGATACATATCATTACAGCAAGTTGATTGGACTATTTTATTACAATATGATACATATCATTACAACAAGTTGATTGGACTATTTTATTACAATATGATACATATCATTACAGCAAGTTGATTGGACTATTTTATTACAATATGATACATATCATTACAGCAAGTTGATTGGACTATTTTATTACAATATGATACATATCATTACAGCAAGTTGATTGGACTATTTTATTACAATATGATACATATCATTACAGCAAGTTGATTGGACTATTTTATTACAATATGATACATATCATTACAACAAGTTGATTGGACTATTTTATTACAATATGATACATATCATTACAGCAAGTTGATTGGACTATTTTATTACAATATGATACATATCATTACAGCAAGTTGATTGGACTATTTTATTACAATATGATACATATCATTACAGCAAGTTGATTGGACTATTTTTAAGGAGTTTCTTTTTTTGCTTTAAATATTCCAACAAGAACGTTTGTATATGCAAATATCACTACTCACATTTGTTCTTTAGGAGCTGCTACAAATTGTCTATTATGTTCAAGGAGCATGACATTCTCTAAACCATGAAGCACTCATTTAAATACCGTCACGAAAAGATTTGTGATTTGTCACACACAACTAGTAGACAGTTTTGTACCTGTAACTGAGACATTATGTCCTATATTTGTACCTCAGGGCTCCTTTGGGTGTTTTAATTTAACAATAAAATACTATTGTACACAATACATTTCTGCTACATATGTTATGTAAAATACAAAGTAAAAAATCCCCCAAAATTGATATCCACAATATAACTGAAGTATTGTTTAGTGATGGCATTAATCACACATAGTCTTAATTCATAAGTCAAATCTATAACAGATTGTAGATGAAGTTAAGTGTACATATAATGGTATACAACTGTGATGTAACAAATGACATCATTTTCTAAAATTAGATTCCGACGTTTCCCTTTTAGAAAGATATTTTGCCCCATTTTGAGTCTATAGTACAGAAATGATAATATTTTTTACTTATACTTCACATAAACATATAGTCTATGAAATGTAATTTCTATATTTGAATTATTTCTGTCATTTCAGCTCATTCACAGTTTTTGGTGGTTTCGGAGATGAAAGACGACGAAGTCTTACAAACAAAAGTCAAGATGCAGGTAATATGACATATTAAAATGATTACATTAGATAAAAACCAAGTTATATACCCTATATAATATATTGAGTACTTTTCAATCGGAGCACTTGTTAAGCAACTATCCATAAATAATGTAGTATTCTGAAATGGTAACCGAGGACAACATACACTTACGGCCTTGTTAGGAGGTAGATATCCAGAAGCATCTTACTTCTTACAAACTTCTAGGAATATCATTGGTTTAAAGTGAACACGTGGAAATGTGTATATTCAATACACGGTCAGTAGTTTTTAATACACGGTTAGTAGTAGAGTTATCTCCCTTTTTTCTTTCAAAACAAAGATGTCGTCACATATGGATCACTTCACCTGATCACATACACACAGCACAAAAATTACATATTTATTAGTTTTGATGCAGTTACATCTAACTCCTTCATTCAAAGGTAATCAGTAAGATATATTCGTTACCCAGTGCGCTAGTGACCTAATATGATCTATACAGAGTCAGTGAATTTAATATAGCGCTCGAGCTATGCTCTCACCCTGTATGGAATTTACTGACCCGATATATATCATATTAGGTCACTAACACACTGTGTAACTAATATTATCAACCCATCTAAGGTTATTTCCCTGGCTGTAAATGTTTTTTTAATACCGAAACAAACTTTTGAAACTCCACATGAACCAAACCTGATATTATGCCAATTTCATCTGATTCCAGCCGGCCCAGTGTAGACAACGTTTAGCAAACTTCCTTTTAATATTTGCTTTATTTACCTTGCTAACTTGATTGATTTGATTGTTGGAGTTTTAATGCCACTTTATACACATTTGTATAATATCATGGCAGACAGTTTTATTGGAGGAAACATATTACCCAGAGGAAGCACCATCCTTCGACGAGTTACGAGTAACCTTCGTCAGCCATTTTTTCTGCAGACAACTGATGATGTAATCATTATCTGCCCTTGATTGAACGGATATGGTTATCTCCCGAGTGATAACGGGTTATCCCAGGGCAGTGGAGATTTTGAAAAAAATATCCGAAAAAGAAAATGTCACGTGATGCTATCTAAACCAATTGTATTAATTTTTAATATGTGAGGTATTTTAAACTTTAGATAAAGTTAGATTTAACCATACTGTTTGTTTACCATACCACAGAACCACAATAAACCTATACATTCAATGATGACCAATTTTGTGTAAATATCTTTATTTCTCAAATACAATTTATCTGCAACTTCGATCTTCGTGCAATATATTACATAAAATATAACACCGACCATGGGCAAACAACTGGTAAGCTTTATCACTTGTGGCTGCGAGTCGAGTGCACCCTTTTTTGTATTTTACAAAGCTGGGCGCGAACCCACGCCGTATTGGTGATAGGCTTGTATGAGTTGTTAGGTAATCCAACTACCTAACTCATTGACCCACCCGGGCCCTACAACTACCTAACTCATTGAGCCACCCAGGCCCTACAACTACCTAACTCATTGAGCCACCCAGGCCCTACAACTACCTAACTCATTGAGCCACCCAGGCCCTACAACTACCTAACTCATTGAGCCACCCAGGCCCTACAACTACCTAACTCATTGAGCCACCCGGGCCCTACAACTACCTAACTCATTGAGCCACCCGGGCCCTACAACTACCTAACTCATTGAGCCACCCAGGCCCTACAACTACCTAACTCATTGAGCCACCCGGGCCCTACAACTACCTAACTCATTGAGCCACCCGGGCCCTACAACTACCTAACTCATTGAGCCACCCGGGCCCTACAACTACCTAACTCATTGAGCCACCTGGACCCTACAACTGCCTAACTCATTGAGCCACCCAGGCCCTACAACTACCTAACTCATTGAGCCACCCAGGCCCTACAACTACCTAACTCATTGAGCCACCCAGGCCCTACAACTACCTAACTCATTGAGCCACCCGGGCCCTACAACTACCTAACTCATTGAGCCACCCAGGCCCTACAACTACCTAACTCATTGAGCCACCCAGGCTCTACAACTACCTAACTCATTGAGCCACCCAGGCCCTACAACTACCTAACTCATTGAGCCACCCAGGCCCTACAACTACCTAACTCATTGAGCCACCCGGGCCCTACAACTACCTAACTCATTGAGCCACCCAGGCCTTACAACTACCTAACTCATTGAGCCACCCGGGCCCTTATTTTAAATGGGATTTACTATGTACCTTCCTCTAAAGATGAAAGCATGTTGGGGTGGAGATATGTTTTTGTGTCAAAAAATGTTTGATGATAATGTTGAAGATTACTTTATAATAAGAGAAAATGGTGATTATTTCAGAATCAGACATTACAGATCCTGTTTCCTTAGAAGATATAGACAATGACGAGGAGTCACTTCCTTCTAAACCAGCAACACCATCAGATGACGTGTACCAAAATACACAAAACAGGGTTTGTACCACCAAAATAATTCTCAAATTTGTAGGTTAAAACTCAACTGAGACAAAAATGACAGAGGATATAACATTATGTCTCAGATAACCTTATTAGGCCTCTGATGCTTAGTAATATGTTCAGGCCTGATAGTATGGTAGTTGGAGGGGTCATCGTAGGTCGTGATCGTATGGTAGTCGGAGGGGTCGTCTAGATCTTATGGTAGTTGAAAGGATCGTCGTGGTTGTGATCATATGGTAGTTGGATTTACAGCTACCTGTGCAATCAGTACCTATCACCACTAACATTGTGAGTTTGAATCCTGCTCATGGCAAGGTGTACTTGATACAACATTATGTGATCAAGTTTGTCAATGACTTGCTGCAGGTTGGTGATTTTCTCTGGGTACTCTGGTTTCCTCCACCAATAAAACTGACTCCCACAATATATTATTCTGGATGTATAAGCAGTGTACTTCCTATATCAAGTTACAAGTTTATAATTTAGTAATTACATTTGTGATGACTTTTGTCAGTGTTAAGTCATATTATTGTAGTATTGATAATCAAACAGACAATCATGTCTAGTTATCTTTTATATTAAAAATATGTTTTAAGTTACTCAATTTTAATTGTAGAGTTCTTCTTTTGTAATTTTTGTAGCAATTTATAAATTTGAAATATTTTTTTTTGTATTAATAGGAAAAATTCTTAAAGGATACTTTTGAGAATTTGAATTTTTCTCCAGTTCCAAAAGACAAATTTGAAAGAAATTTGGAGGACTTAGAAAAACAAACTGGAGGACAGGACCTGAGAATGAGTCTGTCTGCCAGGTTCCAATCTAAAAATCCAAGGTAAATAATTCAATTATGGAATGTAATAGTATTATAACACAGGTTAATTTTTACTAGTACATAGATTTTAACCAAAAGGAGGGACTTAAGTTTTGAAATAATTTAGATGTTTTATTGACTTAGGGTTCAGTTTAAACACGCTTCACTGTTAACACCATGTTTTAGCTCATATGGCCAGGTGATGTAAACCCTGTTGATTTTATGGACAAAATGAAGACACTGTTTGATTCTGAGGTTTAGCTGTTTTGTGGACCTTGTGATTTTTGCAACTAGACCCCATGTGTTTTTAATTAATATAATTGATCTCTGCTCTCAATAACCTTTCCATAGATATTATGACAACCAGACTTTAATAGACATTTACTTTAATTGAATGGGGACGGAGAGAGGAAGCTATCAACTTGTTTAAAACATGATTGTCATAAGATCTAAGGAAAGTTAGAAACATGATTGTCATAATATTTTGATATAAAACATGTTTCTTTAACAGAAGTATGGCTGTTCAAAGGACAGATAACTGGTATGATGTAAGTAACCATAGCGATAACAACTGATGCATGACATCTCTAAGTAACCATAGTGATAACAACTGATGCATGACATCTCCATATCAACACTAATGTTGCATGTCGTTCAAAAACTTACACATTGCTCAACCTACTCACATGAATTGAAAAGTGTGTAATGATGATAAACAGATATAGAACCTTGACTCATCTTGACAAAAATTTGGAACTCTTCAAAATTTGCAGGGACTGAAACTTTCAAAATTGTCTTTAAAACTACATGTTCAAATGATTTGTCACATATAGTACAAATGATGTATATGAAGTCCTCTACAAAGATTTATTATTTCATCTTGTCCTGGTGAAAAATGAAATGGTGATTTATAATTCCTGTCTTAGAAACTACAAACTTGCTTGAACCTAAGTAGTGCATGAGTAACCAGATGACTCAATTCAGGCTAAATGGCCCATCTAGTTTTTTTTTAAAGCAAATGACTTCAAGACATGCAAATAAATATACAATATACGTACATTGTCGGTAAATATAAAATTTATTTGTACAAGCTTTAAAAACAGGCAGAATAACGAGCCTTTGGCGAGCTTTTCAGGCCTGTTTCGCAGCGAGTACAAATGAATTTTATATTTAACGACAATGTACGTATATTGTGTTTATCCTGCAATGTCAAAAAAGTCGGAAAACTTGTCAGATTTAAACAAAAAGGACAGAAACAAGCGTCATTCCTCGCCTTTCATAAATGTTGTCAAGGGTGTCTTCTTCGTGGTCTGCGTTACATTAGTACCAGTTTCATACTTGTCTGGGCCCTCCGCTGTACATACAGATCCCTCCAAGTGTATCAACGATCAAACACTCAGGTCGGACACTCTCAGATAGTTAAACTGTAAACAGGAAACGTCCCCAAATTCTGCTAACCAATAAATTTGTGCACAAAGAAACATGCGTATCTTAGTAAAGCTGAAGTAAATGAGTGATATACAGTGGTACGGAAAGTATAGATATGTTAACGGCTGTCACGGGCGATAAATATGCAATAATATCCATGAATAAAATGTATTAACATGCAGTACCCATGTTTTAATTGCACTAGAAGTGAATATTAATATGTCCATATGTACTCGCGACAATCGATGCTAAGGCCCTTTCACTTGTTGCAGACAGTTGCCGGTTTACGATATCGGGTGCATTTGCTCTTTTACGTGTTTGCCAAATGTAGGGCGAACGAACCCGAGTAAATAATTCTAATTTATGCATTTATTTCTTTAAAGGCAAATTTGGATTAAAATTAATCAGTAAAATTTAAGTTTTATTTTGTTAATGGCGAATGGGTCATAAATCCGTAAATCCCGGTTTTTTTCCTTGAAAATTGGCAGTCTGCAGAGTCCTGATATAGGTGAAATAATATTTTATTAGTGTATTCTACGTTGTTTTTTTTTTTTACAGTTTACCTGTCAAAACATCACCCATCTCAGCATGTTGTCGCATCGTGCATTCATGATATACAAATACACCTATCACAGGTGTGAAAAAAAACGTTACTCAAGACTCTTTTTACTAAGACTTATAAGCATAGATAACTATTCTGCGTTTTCGATTTTCAAGCCGTCTTCCAATTTATTTGTACTTAAAAAATGAATTTATATCTTTTTTCTTATATATGTGTATAAATATCTTAATAAAATAAATACATTTACGGTGAGAAATTATTATACGTCATAATATCGTTATTTAGGTAAATACTTATTAGACAGATTTTTTTTTAAACCATTTTTGTCTTTTTAATTGATAACTGATCACCCAAGCTAAATAAATGAAATTTGACATTATGTGTTAATTATATAAATCCTTGCCTTCTATAAATTTTAATTTCTTATCTAATTCTTATTCTTATTTAACAATATGGTCAGGTTGTTATTTTCATTGAATGGCTTCACAGTAGGGGCTCTTCCTGTATATTGGTTACATCCTGTATATTACAACTGACAGCTAATGCATGACAAACAATTTTAATCAGCCATCATTATCATGAAATACATTTTTTAATCTTTATTTTGATGATGGCACCTAATTCCCATCACCTAATCCAAATTAGTATAGTAGAGGAGTACCGTATTTTCCAGACTATAAATCTAGATAAAAATGACGATTTTGTTCACAGTGCAAAAAATGTATACCTTTATTTTGCTGTAGGTTTATTTCTGAATAAGAAGACTCGTATCATCGATGTTCTTGGTGTTATTTTTTTTTTAAATAAAGCAATAAAAGTATACTAACAGGGGGTGCAATTCTGGGGATAAAATATTCAACATCCGAAAAAAATCAATATTCAATGATTGAAGTGTTATCGAAAATCAGTTCAATATTGTATTTTATAATAAAATATATACTATAAAAAATGTATCTTGTTGAAAAAAATCACAGGGTGGATCGATTTACAATATAAAATTATTATCACAAAATATCTAAATATAGCTATAGCTTTCCATCCAACATGAGCATGCGCACGTGGTTGTAGTAAAAAATGGTGGTTGCAATACATCTCACAGTGAACGTGTAGAACAAGCTTTTTATACTAAATATACTGGAAAATAATTTATATCAATTTCGTTACTTAATCGATATTTTATTGCAATAATTTATATGAGGCTATGGGTGTTTAAACGTCACTTTTCAACAATATTTCAGTTATATATTGACCTTTGAGCTACCTTTCCTGGCACGAATATGGTGCAAGGTAGAAATACACTAGGGTATTTACGTAACCGGACATTCTACATACCAGAAAGAAAGTACGCTTACAAATATGCATCGATCACAAAATGTTTGACATGTTCACCTCGAGAAATGAAAAAAAAAAATCTTTAAATATCCACTCTCACGTCCGACCAAATTGTCGAACTTAGAGAGTGTTGACTCAATTTAAATTTACTTCAATGATTGCAAATGTACCTATAAACAAATAGTAATAAAAAACAACAACATTAAATAGAATTAATTATAATTGTTCCCCCCCCTGGCACCTGAAAATTTGTGTCAACAAGATGTTCCTTCCATTATTGACACCTGTAACCTGAGCTAATTAATTCATATCAAGCTGGCTGTAATACCTAGTCCAATACACATATTGCCGTCACAGATGAACAAGTATAGGGACTTGAAATATTTGTAAACGAAATATTGTGTAACTTTAGCCGGTGATTTTTGCATCCGTTATTTCACCTTTATATGGATATCACACTCCGAAAGAATTATCTCTTATTCATTCATGTACACAGCCGTACCGGCCTCACTGACTCTGTTTTAAGTGACAACAGATTTTTTTTTTTTAAATCGTCAGTGATTTCTCCAAACAAACAAAGTCAAAACGCAAACTTAAGTCAAGTTTTTACTCAAATTTAATTTGGTTTGTTAAGAAAACTTTTTTCGAGAAATCCAAGCCAGGCTGGACTCGGCGTATATAATTTTAAAGTTTAGATTTCGGAAAAGTTACGATATTTCTAGCATTCCGATTGTAATCGTAAAATTTAAATGTACTAGAAAGATCTATTAAAATTAAACAGATTAAAGAAACACAAACGGTGTAACTCGAAATTATTGTACAATTCTTTGATTATGAGGTGCTCCTATGCATCGAACGACTGTTGTGCCCGAGCGTGACAAATATTGACCTTGGAGCTACCTTTCCTGGCGCGAATATGGTGCAATGTAAAAATACACTAGGGTATTTACGTACCCGCACATTCTACACACCGGAAAGAAAGTACGCTTACAAATACGCATCGATCACAAAATGTTTGACATATTCACCTCGAGAAATGTAAAAAAAAATCTTTTAATACCAAGACCAAAATGTCCGACCAAATAGTCGGACTTAGAGAGTGTTGACTCTCAAATTTGTCGGACATTTTGGGAGGAATATGTCGGACCTGAGAATATGATCGTTGATACACTTGGAGTGTACTGTAGCTACAGGTACCAGGAAAGTTTATTCGTAGGCTGAAAAGTTTATTCGTATAGTACGAAAAGTTTATTCGTCTAGTACGAATAAAGCAAAAATTTATTCGTATAGCATATTTGTACAGCAAATGTACTGATTGCAGGATAATACCCTATAGATATCTCAAGTTTCAGGCTATTATTTCAGTTGTTAAATGAATCATCTTTACTGTGTGGAGTATCTCAACAGTTTTTCAATTATTATTATATACCAGTAGCTTGAAAGGAGAAAAGTATAGGCTTTTTATATATGGAGATTTGTAGCAAAAAATGAATATGGAATATTCACATGATTTAGCAGAAAAAAAATGTTTGATTATTTGGAGATTTGGGGATAAAAAATTGTGGGGAATTCACACAATATTATTATTTGCTCTAAAAAAAAGAATACATTACTATATATTTTTTCATTTGATAGAGTAATAAAAGAATTTGATACAAAATACTGTGTAAATATAATAATATAACAAAGTACTATTATCTATATTAGAAGATTGTTTACTAAAGAGGAAATTTCAAATGCATATAAATAGATTGTCTGTGATTTGTATACATCTGTAGCAGGACTTGGTTTGTTTTATTGATAAGATATGAAAACTTGTGTTTCAGCACATGCTGTCTGAACTTAAGGCATTTAAGGAAACCTTTAAGATAAAAAGGCCTAAGGTATCATATATCGTGGGATTTGTTTTGACACTTTTATAGTGGGATATAAGAAGAACACCTACCTTTTTGTTTGTAGTGTTTATACAGTAGTCTACTTAATTTCTTGACTTTCTGTCACTTTGTTCTTTCTATCATTTTGCTTTCTTATTCTGTTCAAATAATCTTTTTATTATGTTTGAATGAATTTTTTACTCCCAGAATACCCAAGTTTTATTTTCAGCTTTGAATATGTACATATATGTCTATAAGGGTGTGTCTCTTTATTTTATGTATTTATTTTTCTCAATGTACAATGTACTTTTTAGATACAGTCAGTGGTACTTTTCATTTTCCCTGTATATTTCATATAAAACCACAATATATATACAAAAGTCATTTCTTGACAAATTTTTATAAAATTTTCACTCACAAATGCAAATTGCTTTTGAAAATTTTCTTTGTAATTTTTCATATAATTTTGTGATTTTAGATTTTCAAAAATCCACTAGTTAAACACCAATCTGAATTTGAACATCACAAACTACTAAATAATCATAGTACTTTTGAACTTCAAGAATCGAAGACTGTTTAAATTGTTAAAAGTTGAAAAATGTCTCAAACATTTATTTGAAAATTAGCATAGCAAAATGTACATAATTAATCAAGTGAATGAACATTTTATTTGAATAGACCGAAAAATTACTATAGAAATTTTTTTGGGGGAAATAAATACAAGGTAAGGTTTATTTGGAAAATAGGGAAAAATTGGAAAGTTTTAATACTTCTGACTGTACATGTTTTTATATTTTTGTTTTTTTCCTTAATACAATCAACTTAAGTTACATGAAAAGTAGGGAAATTCAAGCTATATTACTCTTATGTATATCAAGAAATAATCAGTAGAAGAAAAAATAAATTGTCAGCTGATATTGCTTAAAAAGTTACGACAAAGACAATGAAAGTATTTCTACATGTTTTACTCTAGTCACATCTGTTTCTTTCAATCACATGACCTTTATTTATAGTCATTTCAAAGAAGAAAATCAGAGATGGCTCGTACTGTCGATGAAACCAGGAAGAAAATTGAAGCTGTAAGTCATAGTTAAATAGTGGTATTAAAATGAAATCTAAAGATACCATACTGTCGGAACAACTCATAAATCAAATATCTAATTTGTAGAAAGAGGCAAAATTGATACCCTTAACACGTAGGATACATACTACTTTTAATTGACATCAGACAGAAGGTTCTCATTGTATCACTAGATACATAGATCAAAGGGATGTAACTGTAAAACAAACAGAAAAGTAGCCCTGACAACAAAATGGCAGGAAATGTAATGAGAGTGAAAATAAAAGAGATAATTTCACTGTGAAATATCCTTTTTTATTAACTTGTAATTCACAGCTATCTATATGATATTTTTTTAAGGACCTTGAATTGAAAATGAAGTTGGAAAGAAATCAAAATCCAAACTTTTAACAGAAAAAAAAATTTTTAACCAACAGCTAAGAAATAAATGGTCTAATTGCTCTAACAGTACTCATATATTTCACAATTGATCAATTTTACACAACAATGAATGCTGTCTTATTTAATCTTAACACAACATGCATGACAAAAGTATAAATAAATCTATAGATTATCTCCCTTTGTATTCAATCTTTTGAACCTTTCTAATGCAGGAGATTTTGGTATATATATACAGTCACACTTGTATTAAGAGGTCACCTTTGGGACAAAGAACAAATGGTATCACAAGACTATTTAATAGAGAAAATAAAAAATAAATTTAATTTTTTTAGTGAATTTAGTCGACTAAAAAAGGCAATTCCTAAAGAGTGGTATGTGCAATTATCAGAAGAAAAATCTGTGAAAACTACTATTAATATAAAAAAAGAAAATATTATTTCTGCTGGTAGGGTGATTGATATGGATAAATTAGTTAACAAAGATTTTTACAATATTATCAAAAACAAAGTTTTTATCAAACCTTATAGGTATACATTTTTGGACAACTTACTTGGATATCCAAGATTTTCAAAATATAACAGACTTATATGAATTTATTTTTAAAATTTTGTTAGAAAACAAATTGAAAATATTTAGATGGAAACTATTGCAATTTATTATTCCAACCAAATCACATCTGTTCAAATGGAAAATATCAACTGACAGTTTATGTAATGTTTGTAAAGTAGAAGAAGATTATGATCACTTTTTTATGTCGTGTAAATATTTAGATATATTTTGGAATAAAATAAATGAAATGTTAAAAAAGGTCCAATTTGAAAACAATATCAGACTTCAACATTTAGTATTTGGGTACAAAATTTTCGGCAAAGAATATTTTCACCTAAATTATTTTTTAACTATACTGGCATTTACAATTTACAAATCCTATTATGTATCCGAACAAAAGACAAAGACAATTGATGTTTATCTGTTATTTAAAAATTAATTTTAAAGAAAAATGAAGGAAAATAAATTACTAGGAATGAATTCATTGTTCAATCATATATTAAATAAACTGTGATCATAACTTATGCAAAAGAATATACTAGAATAAAATAGTTTTATATGTAATTATAGTTTTGAGTAATTCCCTGGATATTCAAAACAGAATTTCACAGGGATACTTCAGAGGAACTTGGACCCTGAAGTAAAAATGTAACAAGATATTTACTAAATAAAATCTGTGATAGTGAAAAAAAAAAAAAAAAAAAAAAAAAAAAGAACAAATGGCCTTTTAAGACAGGTGACCTGTTAAAAGAGGTTAAATTCAAATGACATTGTCTATGACAGGACAAGAAAAAGGTGACCTTTTAATACAACTGACTGCTTAATAGAGGTGACCACAAGGGCAGGATTGACTGTATATGTATATATATATATATATATACGTCTGAAAATTAAACCAAACAGTGTTAGAATTAGATTTTTGAGCTGTCAAATTTTTGTTCTTCCCTCGACGGGATTTGAACTCACACCATTGATACACTGCAGCACCAATCGCTTAGCCTTACAACCAGCACCCTAGACCACTCGACCACATCCGCTACATACATACAGTGTCAGTTTGTGAAATGGGAAAAAAAGGGTTGTATAATTAAATT
Organism: Bathymodiolus septemdierum; assembly: GCA_963383655.1. Taxonomy (NCBI): domain Eukaryota; kingdom Metazoa; phylum Mollusca; class Bivalvia; order Mytilida; family Modiolidae; genus Bathymodiolus; species Bathymodiolus septemdierum. Next base: position 127,227,895 of record OY726519.1, on the reverse strand, counting down.
ATCTAAGTTGAAACCTACTAGATTGCATCTAATTTTATAATTTTGACGACTAGATGTATTGAACAAAAGTATATCTAAAGTTGAATGGAAGATATTTATATTTAACATGTTATGATGTTGTTCAATTTCAATTTTTTTGATATTTCAGCTCAAAAATCTAATTCTAACACCGTTGGGTTAAATTTTCATATATTGACATGCTATTTCTGGAAAATATGACCTACATTGATAAGGTCAAGTGTAAAAGTTGAACACGTTAATATTTCAATTTATATTCACACAGACAGGATACTGTAAAGTCATAATATGATTTTAGATGGTGCATAGCTTTTTAAGATCATGACATGAGATCTCAGCTTTCTACACACAGGATACTGTTAAGTCATAATATGATTTTAGATGGTGCATAACTTTTTAAGATCATGACATGAGATCTCAGCTTTCTACACACTAGTTAATTTCACTTTTTAACATTTCATTGTGTCTAAAGAAACTGATAAAAGTGACATTATATTTTGTTAATACAGATGGCTTGGAATGATGAAAGTCCAGAATCAGAACATATAGATAGTGATCTGTCATCACCTTGTCAGGTAAGAGTTAGCATCTTGTGTTGTTTTAAATGTTGACAAAACCAAGATTGATATTTTATTTTATTTATACAGGGACTTTCAAGGGCTAAACAGGATACTTTTGACCGTATTTAGGACAACAAATATAAGATATTTATCTGTTTTAGTTCACCTGACCCAAAAGGTTCAGTGAGGTATTGTTATCACTTTGTCTGTTGTCGCTGCCATAGTCGCCTGTAAAGTTTTACATTTTAATCTTCTTCTCTTAAACCACTGAGCCTATTGGAGCTAAACTTGGTAGGAATGTACTTTGGATAATCCTCTACAAAGTTCCTTTTTGTGTTTGGGAATCACCCATGGAAACAAGATGCCAAAAAGGATGTTTTCTGGATTTTTCAGACAGATTTGACATAGCTTTTTTTATTCTAGTTTATATGTGTGCAGTTTATTTTTACATCAAATTCCTGTCTGAGGTGTTCCATTGCATTGGTTGTAGTTAAGTCAGAGATATGAGAGGACCATATGGACCAATGCCTAATTTTTTGAATTTTATTTTAAGTCTTATTTTAATGAGTAAAAGTTTTCCCTACCTCCCTATGTGAAAATGAATAAAATATTTTATGTAAAAAAATAGAATTGATAGAATAGAAAAATGTATCTGTTGATAATTCTGTTTGTTTGTTTTTCAGGATGTTACTATTACCAGTCTCTTGCCAAAAGATGAGGATATTATAAAAGGTAACAATTTGCTGACATTTTTGTCATTATTTTCTACTTTTATTGAATCAGTGATATTTTAAATTACATTCATCATAAAATTACACATCTGATGTCGTATCAATAATAAGTGATTATCAATCATTTCTACATTTTAGCTTTGATCTCACAGAGGGATAATATAAATATCAACGGACTAACTCTGATACTTAAAATGATCTGTCAGTGTGTGAGCACATGATGACATCACAGATAAAAACAATAACATCAGTTTAGAAAGTTTGAACCTCCATTATCATTATTATCACAACCTATAAACATTATTATCTAACATTATATATGTTTTCCTTTGAAATTAACGAAAATCGTCTTTCTGATACATGATGTTGTATCACCACACTGTGGTGATAAAAGAATGGTGTGACGTTGCACGAGACGTTCTCTGAGGAACTACTTTGACATGACGTCATATCATTGGAATGTGAGACAAAACACAGTAACCTGACATTGGTGAATGAATGGAAAAAATAATGTGACGTCATGCACAAAATGTAGTCTCCCGGAGAGTATTGTACAAATTTTAATTCAACCCTTGTTATTTGTTTCAAATTTGTTTTTATTGAAATGTTAGATAAACTTATTACATACATAGAGTGTTGGTACCAGTGCTCACCAAACCAGGCGAAGTGGGCGAAATTCTCGCCCTATATCAGCTGAAGTCGCTATCCCCGACTACAAAACGAAATTAAAGTCACCCCGTTTCTTTTTGCAAGTCACTCTTTTCTTGCAAATAATCTTCGTTTTATGGTAAAGCTGATTGTCAAAACAATTGTAATCAATGGGAAGATACATAAGAATAAGAGGAAAAGGTTTTATTCAAGCAATAAAGAAGGTTTAATCTGTTGATACAAAAGTATCATGGCAAACTTCTGCAAATTTGTACTGACGAAATTCCAGCTGAAAATTACATCCCAAATCTTAAAATATACAAACAAACGCTTTCTTTACCAAATTCAAATTGGCCGTTGAATTGTGTTATATTCTAATTATTTTCACAAAACTTGAGTTATTTGTAGCTTTTTAAAAGATAAACAATCAACTTGTCTAAGTTTTAAACACGGCGATCTTGGGGACGTAGGAAATCGGGGGAAGGAAGCAAACATTTAGATGTCATTGACAGATTTCAAGGTAAAAATGAATAAAATCTAAAATCAATAAATATAAGATCAATAATGATAATAAAACAAATACAAAACATGAATTTAATGTTAAATATGAAAGATATAAACAAGATATTAGCAAAGACACACTTCAAATGCAAAAAAAAAATGTGGAAAAAACCCCCACACTTTTGTGAAAACATGTCTCCCTGTCATGCCTTCACTTCTCCCTTATGGTCTCTGAGGGAGAAGTCAAGTCTCCCTATTTTTTGCAAGTGTGGTGAGCCCTGTGGTAGAAGACTTTATATCAGGTCTTGTCTGTTGGGTGAACTAATCGCATCACAACGCTAGCGACTCGTAGTAATACTGGTTCACACAATAGGCTCGACCTGATACAAAGTCTTGTACCAACACACTATGTATGTAATGGGTATGTATGACAGCTGTAGGATTGACTATGCTACAGTGAAACCTGTCCAAACCGAACCCTGAGTAAACCGAACACCTGCCTAAACCAGACAGACTTTACAGTCCCTAAATGTCTATGTAATGTGAACCTGTGTAACCCAAACACCTGTCTAAACTGAACAAATTCGTCAGTCCCAAAGGGGTTCGGTTTAGACAGGTTTTACTGTACTACAGATAATGTCTATCTTGACATTCATTACTGACAGTATTCTATATAAATAATCATATTGAATGCTGTGTAAGATATCAACAGCTGCCAATAGTAGGGGATAATGCCTGGTAATGATTTTGAGTGATAGTAAGGAATATAAAAATTACTTGTATTCTGTTAAAATATCAATTGCTTCAAAAGTTGATTCATAATCAAGAAGATTCAAACTTCAGAAAATGTTTTTTGTGTAAAATTTTGAAAAGTCTTACGTTTTTATAACAGTGTGAAGATCATTATAGATACAATATATAGAGAAGCATGCTAAAGTATAAGATTAGCATGTTAGGTCTCTGTAAGAAAGATATAAACTTGATATATAATATGATATGCTAGTGCTATAATATTTTCATTGCATTGAAGGCCCAAGAATACCTAACACATTACGCATGAGCTGGTCAAATTTTGACTTGCCAAAGCAGACAATCGTAGAAGAGAAAACACCTCCATTCAAAAGTAGATCTACGCCTAGCACGCCTATAAGAACAAGCATTGGTAAAATTATCTCGCCACCTAAATCTGGCAAGCACAGACCACAATGGCGTAGTCAGATTCCTACACCTGCTTATATCAGTAGACTTCATAGGGGTAACGTTGCCGACGCATGAACATTGTTTGAACTTGTCCCCTGTTAATTAACATACCACAGTCAGAAGCGCTTATACTAATTCTGAAAATGTTATGAAAGCAAATTTGTCCAGAAAATGTTGAATATAGAAGATTAGCTTTGTGAATGTTGGCAACATTACACCCAATATTTTTGTAATAGCTATTTATCAATCATACATCTAACATCTGTGTAGTATCAATGTCTTATAAATAGATGTAGTCTCTTATTTTTTTTAGGAAGTAATCGTTTATTATAAGTTTTTTTGTATTTGTTTTGTTTTTGTTTTTGGGGGTGGGGGGTAATTGTTTATTATATGTGTTTTGGGGGAAGTAATGGTTAAAAATGACTCTTTGGGGGGAGAGGGGGGAGGGAGTAATTGTTGTTTATTATGTGTGTTTTGGGGGAAGTAATTGTTTATTATGACTGTTTGGGGGGGGGGGGGGAGGGGGAGTAATTGTTTATTATGTGTGTTTTGGGGGAAGTAATTGTTTATTATGAGTGTTGGAGGGAGGAGGGTTAATGTGTGTATTCTAGTCTTGTTGTTACATTAATGTTGATATTGTTAAGAATATTTTTGGTTGCAGGCTTTGTTTTTATTTTAGCAGCACATATTTGATTTGGGAGGGTTTATTGCATCACAAGAATAGTGTTTTGCTTTTGACAATATTTTTATGTTTAATTATGATTTCTAACCAGGTTTTCCAATCTCTTGGATACCACCTATGATTAATAAATAGATCTCCTGGTCAAGGAACCATTAGGGCAGTTGTCACAATTTGTTAAATAGATCTCCTGGTCAAGGAGCCATTAGGGCAGTTGTCACAATTTGTTAAATAGATCTCCTGGTCAAGGAGCCATTAGGGCAGTTGTCACAATTTGTTAAATAGATCTCCTGGTCAAGGAGCCATTAGGGCAGTTGTCACAATTTGTTAAATAGATCTCCTGGTCAAGGAGCCATTAGGGCAGTTGTCACAATTTGTTAAATAGATCTCCTGGTCAAGGAGCCATTAGGGCAGTTGTCACAATTTGTTAAATAGATCTCCTGGTCAAGGAGCCATTAGGGCAGTTGTCACAATTTGTTAAATAGATCTCCTGGTCAAGGAGCCATTAGGGCAGTTGTCACAATTTGTTAAATAGATCTCCTGGTCAAGGAGCCATTAGAGCAGTTGTCACAATTTGTTAAATAGATCTCCTGGTCAAGGAGCCATTAGGGCAGTTGTCACAATTTGTTAAATAGATCTCCTGGTCAAGGAGCCATTAGGGCAGTTGTCACAATTTGTTAATTAGATCTCCTGGTCAAGGAGCCATTAGGGCAGTTGTCACAATTTGTTAAATAGATCTCCTGGTCAAGGAGCCATTAGGGCAGTTGTCACAATTTGTTAAATAGATCTCCTGGTCAAGGAGCCATTAGGGCAGTTGTCACAATTTGTTAAATAGATCTCCTGGTCAAGGAGCCATTAGAGCAGTTGTCACAATTTGTTCATCATTGTCATCCAGTGACTTAATTAGCTATTTACATTTCATTGAGGGGCCGTCATGGTCGTGACAGTATGGTAGTTTTGATTTACAACTACCTGTGCAATCAGTGTCTATCACCACTAAAGATGTGAGTTCGAACCCCATTCATAGCAAGGTGTACTTGATACAACATTATATGATAAAGTTTGTCAGTTACTTGCCACAGGTCAGTGGTTTTCTCTGGGTACTTTGGTTTCCTCCACCAATAAAACTGACCGCCATGATATAACTGAAATATTGTTGAAAGTGGTGTTAAACACCATAAGCCAAATCAAACCTACATTTCATCTTTTTAGCTCACCTTGCCATAGGTAACGTGAGTTTTTGCCATCACTTGGCGTCCGTCATCTGTTAACTTTTCAAATTTTAATCTTCTCTTCTGAAACCCCTTAGCCAAATGAACTGAAACTTGGTATGAAGCATCTATGGAAGGTTCTCTATGAAGATTGCCAATTTTGTCCTGTCAGATCTGTTAACGAACATAGCTGCCATAGGCAATTCTTGTTTCTGTTTGGTTGATTTCTAAAAAAAATCTCTTCTTTTCTGAAACCACTTGGCCAAATGTACCTAAGCTTGGTAGGAAGCATCTATGGAAGGTTCTGTATTAAGTTTCCTTAAAACAGAATGAACTGTGAGTGACACAGGCTCAGCACACTGAGCTCTAGTTTATTAATATATGTAGTACGAAACTGAAAAATAACATTTTTAGCTCACCTGACCCAAAGGGTCATGTGAGCTATTGCCATCACTTGGCGTCCGTCGTCGTCGTACGTCGTAAACTTTTTCAAAAATCTTCTGCTCTGAATGTACTAGACCAATGGAAACCAAACTTGGTCTGAATCATCACTAGGGTGTCTAGGTTCAAAATTGTGTCCAGTGATGCCATGCACCAACCAACATGGCCGCTGTTACTAAAAATAGAACATATGGTAAAATTGCAGGTTTTTGGTAATAACTCAAAAACCATTAATAATATCAAAAATCTGACATGGGGTAAAAATGATCAGAACATCAAGATCTACCTACCCTGCAATTTTGAAGTAAATCTGAAAACCCATCTTGGAGTTATTGCCCTTTTTTCATCAAATTTGTAAAATTTTAATACTTTTCGTCTTATATTTCAAAAATATAAGAAATAAAGGTTAACTTTAAATTGCAAAAATGTGCGGCATATCAAAATCTACCCACCCTGCAATTTTGAAGTAAATCCCATTACCCGTTTTGGAGTTATTTGCCTTTTTTCATTAAATTTTCAAAATTTTAATACTTTTCGTCCTGTATTTCAAAAACTATAAGAAACAGGTGGTAAGTTGAAACTGCAAACATGTTCAGCATGTCAAGATCTACCTACCCTGCAATTTTGAAGTAAATCCCATTACCCATTTTGACCGATTATGCAAATTAGAAAAAAGGGGGGATGAAATTTAAAATAAATTCTTCTCCTCAGAAACCACTGGGCCAATTGCAACCAAACTTTTGTGAAATGATCCTTGGATGGCCCCCTTCCAAAATTGTGTCCGGTGATCCCGACTTTCAACCAAGATGGCCGCCAAGCTAAAAATAGAAAAAAGGGGGGATGAAATTAAAAAAGAAATCTTCTCCTCTGAAATTACTGAGCCAATCTCAACCAAACTTTACTGAAATGATCCTTGGGTGGTCCCCTTTCAAAATTGTGTCCGTCAGTGCCGTCCTGTATCCAAGATGGCCACCATTACTAAAAATAGAAATTTCTTCAAATGGCCAAAACTGCTCTATTTTAAGCCAGAAAGTGCCCAAATTTGAACTGTATAATCATGAGCTTTTTAACATATATTACGGGATTTTTTATGAACTTTGAACTTTTGCCTATTTTGACCGATTATGCAAATTAGAAAAAAGGGGGGATGAAATTTTAAAAAAATCTTCTCCTCTGAAACTACTGAGCCAATCTCAACCAAACTTTGCTGAAATGATCCTTGGGTGGTCTCCTTTCAAAGTTGTGTCCGTCAGCACCGTCCTGTATCCAAGATGGCCACCATTACTAAAAATAGAAATTTCTTCAAATGGCCAAAACTGCTCTATTTTAAGCCAGAAAGTGCCCAAATTTGAACTGTATAAGCATAATGATGAGCTTTTTAACATATATTACGGGATTTTTTATGAACTTTGAGCTTTTGCCTATTTTGACCGATTATGCAAATTAGATAAAAGGGAGGATGACATTTTAAAAAAATCTTCTCCTCTCTGAAACTACTGAGCCAATCTCAACCAAACTTTGCTGAAATGATTCTTGGGTGGTCCTCTTCCAAAATTGTGTCTGGCATTTCAGAACACAGACCAAGATGGCCGCCACAGCCGAACTTAATTTAACATAGGACCCTATGAGAGATTCCCATAAAAATCTTCTTGTCTGAAACCATTTGCTCAATAAGAACAAAATTTTGATGAAATAGTCATTGGATGGTTCTCTTCCAAAAATGTGTTCGGCGGTTCGGCCCTTCGATAATTTTTTATTTTTATTTTAATACTTTTCGTGTTATATTTCAAAAACTATAAGAGATAGATGTTAGTTTAAAAATGTGCACCATGTCGAGATCTACCTACCCTACAATTTTGAAGTAAATCTGATTACCTATCTTGGAGTTCTTGTCCTTTTTTCATCAATTTAAAAAAACAAAAAACAAAAAAACTTTTCGTCTTTTTTCAAAAACTATAAGAGATAAAGGTTAGATTTAAATCTTCCTACCCTGCAATTTTGAAGTAAATCCCATTACCCATTTTGGAGTTATTGCCCTTTTTTCATCAAAATGTTCTCAATTTTAATACTCATCTTATATCTCAAAAACTATTAGAGATAGAGGGAAAGTTTAAACTGCAAAAATGTTCAGCATGTCAAGATCTACAAAAATTTTCCCACAGTTAAAAATGTGCGACAACTGTGTGAAGAGTTATTCCTCTTGAAATGCATTTTTTTTGTCGACTCACTGCTTTTGGTTACTCAAATAATCAAAGGGAAGCAACTCTATTACAAAATGTGAAGTAGGAAAAGCTAAATTTTGAGAATCATTGACATATATGTTTTTTTACAGCCATTTTGATAACTTACATTAAAGTGGGAACCCCTGCCCAAATTTTTTTGTAGAAGGGGTCTGCAATGACGAAGGCTACATTTGTTAATTTTTTTTACCGAAGTTATCAAGTTTTATTGACTGATGTTGTTATTATTCCCAGGTGAGCTATACAGGCTCCTGGGAGCCTCTAGTTTATGTACTAGATAGAAATGAAATAAATATATTTAGACTTAAACATGTTTAAAAAAAAATAGGATTGTCAGAGTTTAAAATTTGTATTGTATGAACAAATATATAAATCTTATACAAATGTATCTAGTTAACCTTATTATCCAATCTCTCTTAATAACATTTATAGAACTATATGCTGTTCTGTGCTAGGGAGTGGTGTAGCAGTTTGTAACAAAGAAATATAATTAATTATTAATAATTATATATACACTAATATACACATCATTACAATATGTTTAGTTTTATATAAAAGACTTGTTTACTTGATTTATAAATGATTAAAATTTAGAAGAAGGTTTTTAGCAAATTTAGCTAGTGTAGATGATTTCATTGGGCATGAATTCTGTAAGAAATACATTATGTCACAATAAATTAGAAATGGTTGACAAGTTTATGTTGTTATACAATGGCTAAATATATAATAATGACATGTCTACTTAACTTTACAGCGTCACCATCATGGGACAGAGAATCAGAAACAGGAAGTGAAACGTCAAGTTCTACACACAGTTCTAAATCAGACAGGAGATCAAACAGACCGTCAACTCTTAGATTAGGAAGACCTGAAAGCTCTAAACATTTAAATGATACACCAAAACGTGAGCAGAGATCTCAATCTCAAACTTCTACATGTAGATATATGAAACGGACAGAAAGTTCTACGGCGAAAATTTCAAAAACACCATCTTCCTCCAATATTGTCAGTTCTTCCAAAAGTGCTGAATTATCAGATAGTTCAGACAGTTCTAAGCCAAAAGGACCAGTAGCTAAACGTAGAAGTAACTTTAGTAAGAAGCTAGCCTTTCATGCATCCTCTCCTAATCTAGCTGGCTTAGAACCAGATCTAGAACCATCAAATTTATTGTCATCTACACAACTAAGTTTATCTAGTAGTACCCCAGATCTGTTAGATATAGATACTCAACCAAAACGTTACTCTACTGGAACTCCAAAAAGACCTCCTCGTGCTGAAGGTAAAGTGATAAAAGGAGGTGGGAGGTTATCTTTACCTTCTAAAGCTACTGATTCTGCAAAATCTACCAAAAAGGACAAAGATTTGATGCCTCCTCCATTTTCAACATTGCCATCGAAATCAAAACAAGATTCCAAGAGAACGAAGCAAGATGTTTTCCTTAAACGTGCCATTCAAGCCAAGCGGCAAACATCAAGTGATATGACGTTAGATCAGGCTAAGAGCATACTGATGGGTAAATCGGGAATTTTAGAAGATAAGAAATCAAAAGACGCTAGTGTTAAGTCAAACAATACAGTTACGATTCGTCCACTTCATAATACTACATTCCATGTACATTCCGTTTCCTCAACATATCCAGATTTCTCGTCCGAACAAGATCATCTCGATGATCCCACGTTACAAGGAATCACTACTGAAATAGAATCAACTGTGTCAGAACTCAGGAGGAAAAGTGTTATTGATGCCGCTTTTCAAAATCTAACAGATTTAGACGCTAGTCCTTTAGATCTCCCTGAAAGAGATAGTTCCCCCAGACCTATCAAACCTCACATTTCTTCTGTACAAGATAATAGTTCACCCAGACCTATCAAACCTCACATTTCTTCTGTACAAGATAATAGTTCACCCAGACCTATCAAACCTCACAATTCTTCTGTACAAGATAATAGTTCACCCAGACCTATCAAACCTCACAATTCTTCTGTACAAGATAATAGTTCACCCAGACCTATCAAACCTCACATTTCTTCTGTACAAGATAATAGTTCACCCAGACCTATCAAACCTCACAATTCTTCTGTACAAGATAATACTTCAGTATATACAAAGGACAATATTGCTATAAACTTAACTACAGGAAAGAAATCTTCAAAAGATATAGTCACACAAATAAATCCATCAGAATCTGAAGAAAATAGTATAGCTCTAGGTGTACGAGAACGTATTGCTATGTTAAATGCTCAGTCATCGCCTCGTTCTTCAGAGGAAGGATCTCCGAGATGTTCAAGTCCACGATTAACAAACTCATCTAAAATAAATCTCACCTCAACAAAACCTCAAACAAAGGTTGTGACAAACTTAAGTCCTCCAGATTCTTCAGGGATTGGTTCTAGTCTAGATTCAGATACAGCAACGAAAATGTTCTCTTCCAATGATGGCGTAAGTCCTCCTAGTGGTTCAACAAAAATGTTCTCTTCCAATGATGGCATAAGTCCTCCTAGTGGTTCAACGAAAATTATCTCTTCCAATGATGGCGTAAGTCCTCCTAGTGGTTCAACAAAAATGTTCTCTTCCAATGATGGCATAAGTCCTCCTAGTGGTTCAACGAAAATTATCTCTTCCAGTGATTGTATAAGTCCTCCTGATGGTTACGAAGACATTCCTCCTGTCAATACTACAGATACTAAATCAAGGTTAGTCAGTCTTGGGTTTTTAGATAAACTACACTTATTGTAATACAATCTGTTCTTAGAAATCTTTAAGCTCCAATACAAACATATCTATTACCTGTACAGTCAAACCTGTATATAAAGAACACTCAAGGGAAACTGAAAATGTGCCCATTATCAGCAGTTGCTCTTTATATACAGGTTAAAATTATACACACTATTCATTAATGGGGAAAATGAGGCAGCCCTTTATAGACAGTGATGTGTTATAAAGAGGTGTCCTTTATAGACAGTGATTTGTTTTAAAGAGGTGCCCTTTATAGACAGTGATGTGTTATAAAGAGGTGTCCTTTATAGACAGTGATTTGTTATAAAGAGGTATCCTTTATAGACAGTGATGTGTTATAAAGAGGTGTCCTTTATAGACTGATTTGTTATAAAGAGGTGTCCTTTATAGACAGTGATTTGTTATAAAGAGGTGTCCTTTATAGACAGTGATTTGTTATAAAGAGGTGTCCTTTATAGACAGTGATTTGTTATAAAGAGGTGTCCTTTATAGACAGTGATTTGTTATAAAGAGATGTCCTTTATAGACAGTGATTTGTTATAAAGAAGTGTCCTTTATAGACAGTGATTTGTTATAAAGAGGTGTCCTTTATAGACAGTGATTTGTTATAAAGAGGTGTCCTTTATAGACAGTGATTTGTTATAAAGAGATGTCCTTTATAGACAGTGATTTGTTATAAAGAGGTGTCCTTTATAGACAGTGATTTGTTATAAAGAGGTGTCCTTTATAGACAGTGATTTGTTATAAAGAGGTGTCCTTTATAGACAGTGATTTGTTATAAAGAACCTAGCAGGTTTGACTATTTCTATTTATCAATGATTTGTTAACTTTTCTTTTGATCTTTACACACAGTAATATCTACTTTTCTTTTGATCTTTACACACAGTAATATCTACTTTTCTTTTGATCTTTACACACAGTAATATCTACTTTTCTTTTAATCTTTACACACAGTAATATCTACTTTTCTTTTGATCTTTACACACAGTAATATCTACTTTTCTTTTGATCTTTACACACAGTAATATCTACTTTTCTTTTGATCTTTACACACAGTAATATCTACTTTTCTTTTGATCTTTACACACAGTAATATCTACTTTTCTTTTGATCTTTACACACAGTAATATCTACTTTTCTTTTGATCTTTACACACAGTAATATTTACTTTTTTTTTTATCTTTACACACAGTAATATCTACTTTTCTTTTGATCTTTACACACAGTAATATCTACTATCAAGTAACAAGCAAACATACTATGGTTCATATGTTTGTTCACAATAAACTTTTAGTCACATCTCGGGTTTCGCCTTCGATGTGATATTTTTCTCAGAAATCTATTCTCCCTAAACAAATAAATGAAAGTAAATAATAATCTATGCTAAATAACCTGCACAGACTAGCTTCCACTCAAAAAGACCACATACTATAAAAATAGGAATGAAAACATAAACAGACAGTACAATAGCAGGGTCAATGAATGCTTGTAGTTAACTGACTGCTAGCCAGAAAGGTCAAGTATGTTAAAGACCATTACTTTTTGGACTGAAGAAATGTCTGTTGTTTTGGATTTTATTAAAGCATTTTAAAAACTTCAGGTTGTCTTGAGTAAGTAAGTGAGCAAGCAGTATTTCGGCTATATTTGTTCCAGAGAAAAGTTATTACAAATAATACATCATTCAGGTCAAAATGTGGCCCTATGGTGGCCATGCAGATGGTTTAATTGTCACAAGGAACATGGGAGTTGATGGATATGGTGAGTAAAGATGCCATGTCACTCCTAACAAACCAGATTATTAAGTGTACAAGACCAATAACATTCTACACACAGGAACACAGTTCTAATGACATCTAATATGAATTTGGAAAATGAATGTAATTAAAACAATTGTTGTCTTTTTATTTTTGATCATTTTAATTTATGACTAAAAGTTTAAAACAATGAAATATTTGTTAAAAAGAACAAACAGCACCAACAATATATTTATAAGTTACAACCCAATGATACAAAAGAATTAAATGTTCCTCACAGGGAGGGGGTCAAACCCTCCTCTTTTGGCATTCATTAGGTACAATCTCTTTGAGAATTAATGTTCTTTTTCTTATTTTACAGAAATTCTGTGGACTTTTCTAAAGATGTTGAATCTGTCTACAATATAAATGGTATGTTATTTTATTAAAATGTGCAATATTATTGTTAAGGCTGTTCAATCAATAAGACTTGCCTGCCGTAAAAGCACATGTTGATAGAATTTGGCAGTCAATCTGCATCACATATATTGACTGTGACCTTCCCTGCAAACGTATGCATAGATTATCACCTTTCTCATCAAAGTGTACTACCTTATTTGTACTGTTAGACATAATAGAATCGAAATAATTCATGGAAGACATAATTTGTTGCGAGTTTTAACATGGGTTGGCAGGATATTAGTAAATATTATCCTACCTAATTATTTCTTAATTATATTATTCTTCTTGTGATTTTAAAGTCAAATGATAATGTGAACATAAAACAATATTATGCTAAGCATCTTTTGACTGATTTATTATGATATATATATAGATTTATCAGTGGAGGTAGAACTTCCTGTTGTCATGGTAACATTAATCATCCTTATGTGCTGAACGAAAGATATCTTTAAATTGAATTTCTTGTGAAATTATAAGATATTATGACCATGTTGTATGACGACCATTAATGTTTTTTTTTTCTGTTTTCAGAACAAGATCAGAATAGTATACAACTTTTTATACAAGAAAACAATGGTTTGAAAGTTATTACAGAAATCCTCAATAAGGTATGGTGATTTTATAAGTTTGAGATTTTTATACTAAGTTTTATGCTAAGTTTCAGAATGTATAATGTTTTTTACCTGTCCGTCCGTCATCCTTTTGTTGTCACCTGTATAGTCCCTTCATTTATTATTAGATCCTCTTTATATTTAAATGATGGTTTACTCTTATCAAAACCCTGAATTAGTCTGATTATCACAAAAATCTAAAAAGGGAATTTCTTAATGGGGGCCTGTATTGCATAATTATTCAAGTGACATAGATAGCACTTTCATTTCTTGTCTGATGCCCTTCAGCTATAGATAAAGGTTTACTCTTTATCAAAACATTGAAAGAGTTAGCTTATCAGAAAATGGGTAATAGGTGACTTATTTTGAGGAGGGGGACATGTACATAGAGTTATCATAAAATTATTATTGTTGCCTGGAATGTACCTTCATCTGATTTTCCTCAAATTGATGTCACTGTCAGACTGTGTATCATATCAGGTTGTCTCTAGAATTCTGTAACTATGGGCAACAATATTATATCTAAATATAACATAAAACTCTGTAGCTATGGGTAACTAAGTATAACATATATATTTATTATGCAGACATGAAGATGATGAATGTAAATTGTAAATTAGGCAACAATAAAAAGTAAAATTACAAAAAAAACTAAGTATAGCATAAAGCTGTAAATGGTTTGTTAAATGTGTATGTGTAGTTGTTTATTATCATACTGTATCTATGTTGTAGATTCATTTATTGGAGAAAAAAGTAGAAGTTCTAGAAGAGGAAGGAAAAACTGTAAGTAATAACTATTAAAGTCTACCACGTTAGTATATTATTGTATATCAACAGTATCTTATTTATCTGATATCAAATAAACAAGTTAAATAGACCACAACTGGCATGAACAATTCTACTTCATTAAAACACAAAGCACAGAAATCTGGCTGGATTCAGCTGTAAAAGCACAAAACACCAAAAAATTGAAGTCTTCATCTCGTTAAGCAGATATTAACGTAATAAATGGTTTGTGTTCTCTATACTTCTGTTCTTCACCATGCTCCTTACCACAAAACAGGTAGAAAGTTAAAATTCAAACAGTTCTCTCTCTCTCTCTCTTTTGGGTTTACATTAATTAAAAGTTGATTTATATTGTTTACAGAAAGATGTCAGGATCAAACAATTAGAGATTCAGATGACTAAGATGTCAACAGGTATGGTATCTACAGTAATTTAATTTAATTTAATTTTTTTTTTATCTCCCTTGAAAAGTTATCTACAGTATTTAAACAAATCTAAATTATCTCCCTTAAAAAGGAATCTATAGATATTAAAAAATAAAATTATCTCTCTTAAAAAGGAATCTACAGTTATTAAAAAATAAAATTATCTCCCTTAAAAAGGAATCTACAGTTATTAAAAAATAAAATTATCTCCCTTGAAAAGGTATCTACAGTAATTAAAAAATATAAATGATCTCCCCTGAAAGAAAAGTCATTAAAAAGCAAGAAAAAAAGGAAAAGACTATAGAATAGTGACAGGTTTTCTTCTGTTTCAATGAAAAGAATTGCTTTAATCTTTCGTCTTATAGATAAAAAAAAAATACCACCAAGGCCAATTGTATATTCTTAGTTGCTGAAATTTAAAATTCCTCTCAACAACAATAGGAATGTTTCTAAGATGAACCTTCTACCAAAGTATTTCCCTTTTTTTGCTGCTGAATAAAATCATAAGATATCTACAAGAACATAATGGGAAACGATTGAACCCAAGCTGTATAAGGATTATCATTGGATGGTCACTTATATTGTTTAGGTATTTTCTGTTGATCAGAATCAAAGATGGCTGTCATAGCGATGATTGTTATACCTCTGTATTCAATTAAATGGTAATAAATTGTTATATAATGGCCAAAATAAAACTCTTTAGCTGTTAATAATTTGAATGATAAAAACATTGTTCTTAAAAACAATGGACAGTTACAAATGTCCATTGGATGGGCCTGTTCTAACAGTATATACCATGGTTAAAGAATAAAATTTGATATGGGTATCGTAGCACTGAATAGTAATTACATTATAAAATAAATACTAAGATTTTAGTGATACAGTGTCAGGTTAGTGTCTGGTTAAATAACACATCTATTATTGCATTCATTTTGAAAAATGAAAGCAACCTTATTGCATTCTTTCAAAACATTATTAACTTCAATGAAGATGTAGTGGTTGGCGTGTTCACCTTGAGTGCAGTAGATTGTGGGTTCAAGTATGGTTTGGTCAAACAAAAAACTATGAAATTTGTATGTCTTACTTCTCCGCTATAAAGCCTGCAGCATTAAGGTGTAAGAACAAATACTGGTTGGCTCTGAATCAAATTCTATTCTGAGTGGAACGACATATATACCTGTGGACTTTTGTTTCAGTGAGATAGTACTATAAAAACCCAACTAAACGTGTTGGTATAGCACAATCCAGACATCATCAACATCTCCTTGAAATCTTACTTATTTTCACCATAATTTAGCTGAAGAGATGTTGAAACAATAATTAGTCACTCCCTCAATACATTGAAACAATAATTAGTCACTCCCTCAATACATTGAAACAATAATTAGTCACTCCCTCAATACATTGAAACAATAATCAGTCACTCCCTCAATACATTGAAACAATAATTAGTTACTCCCTCAATACATTGAAACAATAATCAGTCACTCCCTCAATACATTGAAACAATAATCAGTCACTCCCTCAATACATTGAAACAATAATCAGTCACTCCCTCAATACATTGAAACAATAATCAGTCACTCCCTCAATACATTGAAACAATAATTAGTCACTCCCTCAATACATTGAAACAATAATTAGTCACTCCCTCAATACATTGAAACAATAATCAGTCACTCCCTCAATACATTGAAACAATAATCAGTCACTCCCTCAATACATTGAAACAATAATCAGTCACTCCCTCAATACATTGAAACAATAATCAGTCACTCCCTCAATACATTGAAACAATAATCAGTCACTCCCTCAATACATTGAAACAATAATCAGTCACTCCCTCAATACATTGAAACAATAATCAGTCACTCCCTCAATACATTGAAACAATAATCAGTCATTCCCTCAATACATTGAAACAATAATCAGTCACTCCCTCAATACATTGAAACAATAATCAGTCACTCCCTCAATACATTGAAACAATAATCAGTCACTCCCTCAATACATTGAAACAATAATCAGTCACTCCCTCAATACATTGAAACAATAATCAGTCACTCCCTCAATACATTGAAACAATAATTAGTCACTCCCTCAATACATTGAAACAATAATCAGTCACTCCCTCAATACATTGAAACAATAATCAGTCACTCCCTCAATACATTGAAACAATAATCAGTCACTCCCTCAATACATTGAAACAATAATCAGTCACTCCCTCAATACATTGAAACAATAATCAGTCACTCCCTCAATACATTGAAACAATAATCAGTCACTCCCTCAATACATTGAAACAATAATCAGTCACTCCCTCAATACATTGAAACAATAATCAGTCACTCCCTCAATACATTGAAACAATAATCAGTCACTCCCTCAATACATTGAAACAATAATTAGTCACTCCCTCAATACATTGAAACAATAATTAGTCACTCCCTCAATACATTGAAACAATAATTAGTCACTCCCTCAATACATTGAAACAATAATCAGTCACTCCCTCAATACATTGAAACAATAATCAGTCACTCCCTCAATACATTGAAACAATAATCAGTCACTCCCTCAATACATTGAAACAATAATTAGTCACTCCCTCAATACATTGAAACAATAATTAGTCACTCCCTCAATACATTGAAACAATAATCAGTCACTCCCTCAATACATTGAAACAATAATCAGTCACTCCCTCAATACATTGAAACAATAATTAGTCACTCCCTCAATACATTGAAACAATAATTAGTCACTCCCTCAATACATTGAAACAATAATCAGTCACTCCCTCAATACATTGAAACAATAATCAGTCACCCCCTCAATACATTGAAACAATAATTAGTCACTCCCTCAATACATTGAAACAATAATCAGTCACTCCCTCAATACATTGAAACAATAATCAGTCACTCCCTCAATACATTGAAACAATAATCAGTCACTCCCTCAATACATTGAAACAATAATCAGTCACTCCCTCAATACATTGAAACAATAATCAGTCACTCCCTCAATACATTGAAACAATAATCAGTCACTCCCTCAATACATTGAAACAATAATCAGTCACTCCCTCAATACATTGAAACAATAATCAGTCACTCCCTCAATACATTGAAACAATAATCAGTCACTCCCTCAATACATTGAAACAATAATCAGTCACTCCCTCAATACATTGAAACAATAATCAGTCACTCCCTCAATACATTGAAACAATAATCAGTCACTCCCTCAATACATTGAAACAATAATCAGTCACTCCCTCAATACATTGAAACAATAATTAGTCACTCCCTCAATACATTGAAACAATAATCAGTCACTCCCTCAATACATTGAAACAATAATCAGTCACTCCCTCAATACATTGAAACAATAATCAGTCACTCCCTCAATACAAAATTCTTACATTTTGTTTATTTGAATAAAAATAATTTTTTTACATACAAGGAGATTAAATCAGTTTTGTTTTCTTTCAGATATATAACCACTAGTTGAAGAGTTGTCTACAGTGAAGACTGATGTCTCATGTTATAGTTACAACCTGGTTATGCTTGGATAATTCAATTCTCATAATCTTTAATGCCAGAGTTAATGTTCTTTAATTTTTGTCATAATAGAGAAATCACTTTAATGATATTTAATTTCAATTCTTCAGAAATAATAAAAATATTAATGCATTTTTTTTAATTTTCCCTTGGAAATTTTTCTGAACAAGTGTTGATAAAACATTATTAAATATTGTGTTATAAGAATGAGTTAATTTATTCATCATGGTATGTGTTATTTTTCAAATACTGTATCAGTGAAAATGTTCTCATGGGGGAAATATTTGCTTAATTCTGCATTTCACTAAGCTGTGTGAAAATATCTACCAGCTTTGGACAACCCTCATACCATGTTAGCTGTCGGCGTGGGGCAACCCTTATACCATGTAAGCTTTGGGCTTCCCTCATACCATGTCAGCTGCCAACTTGAGGCAACCCTTATACCATGTAAGCTTTGGGCTTCCCTCATACCATGTCAGCTGCCAACTTGAGGAAACCCTCATACTATGCCAGCTTGGGGCTTCCCTCATACCATGTCAGCTGCCAAATTGGGGCTACCCTCATACCATGTCAGCATGGGCCAAATCTCATCTTGTCATAAAATATTATGGCTTTTCCTGTAACCAAGAGACCAGTTTACCTTATTAGCTGCCATCTTGAGGTTGAACCCTAAAACATTGTCATAGAAAATTAAGGGTTTTCTTGTAAACAAAGAGATTTGACATGTGATAGCTTTATTTTTGTTCATTTTTTAAAATAAATATTGAATGTGCAGTTTTATTGCATTGATTTTGTGGCTTATAACTAACTATTGCTGTCCTCTCATTGTTTAACAGAAAATAACATGAGTTTCTGTCTTATCATCTCATTGTGCCAAATATCATTTTTATAGATCTTGTTTGCATGAAGAAAACATTCCAGAGATTTATCATAACTATTTTTTTGCAATTGTATCATTGATTTTATTTTGTGCACCAAATCATTTTTGAAGCATTTTATGTAAATAATTGTAATATATGTAAATATGTTAGTGATGAGGGTTACAGTAGAAGTTTTAATCACATGTCTTGCCAGTAGTTCAATGTTTAATGGGGAGAAGACAATCTGACATTATATTTAATTCATGACATGTGTGTGTGAGAAGGGAGAATGTCGTTAAATTTTTTATTAGCTCACCTTGCCAAAGGCAATGTGAGCTTTTACCATCACTTGGCGTCTGTCGTCCGTTAACTTTTCACATTTTAATCTTCTCCTATGAAACCCTCTCAGCCAAATGAACTGAAACTTGGTAGGAAGCATCTATAGAAGGTCCTCTGTAAAGATTGCTCATTTCGTCCCGATCCGTTAATAAACATGGCCACCACAGGCGACTCTTGTTTCTGATTGGCCGATTTTTAAAAATCTCCTCTGAAACCGCTTGGTCAAATGAACCGAAACTTGGTAGGAAGCATCTATAGAAGGTCCTCTGTAAAGATTGCTCATTTCGTCCCGATCCGTTAATAAACATGGCCACCACAGGCGACTCTTGTTTCTGATTGGCTGATTTTTTAAATTCTTCTCCTCTGAAACCGTTTTGCCAAATGAACCGAAACTTAGTAGGAAGCATCTATGGGCGGTCCTCTATAAAGATTGCTCATTTTGTCCCGATCCATTAACAAACATGGTCGCCACAGGCAATTCTTGTTTCTGATTGGTTGATTTCTAAAAATCTTCTCTGAAACTGCTTGGCCAAATTATCCGAAACATCTATGGAAGGTCCTCTATAAAGATTGCTCATTTCAACCGCTTTGCAAGCTGAATTGAAACGTGGTAGGATGCATCTATAGGCGGTCCTCTATAAAGATTGCTCATTTCGTCCCAATCCGTTAACAAACATGGCCACCAGCGGCAATTCTTGTTTCTGATTGGCTGATTTTAAAAATTCTTCTCCTTGGAAACCGTTTGGCCAAATGAACTGAAACTTGGAAGGAAGCATCTATGGCAGGTCCTCTGTTAAGATTGCTCATTTCGTCTCGATCTGTTAACAAACATGGCCACCACAGACAATTCTTGTTTCTGATTGGTTGATTTCTAAAAAAAATCTTCTCCTCTGAAACTGCTTTATCAAATGAACTAAAACGTGGTAGGATGCATTTATGGACGGTCCTCTATAAAGACTGCTCATTTCGTCCCGATCCATTAACAAATATGGCTGCCACAGGAAATTCTTGTTTCTGATTGGTCAATTTCTAAAAATCTTCTACTCTGAAACCGCTTGGCCAAATGAATCGAAACTTGGTAGGAAGCATCTATGGAAGGTCCTCTATAAAGATTGTTCATTTTGTCCCGATCCATTAACAAACATGGCCACCACAGGCAATTCTTGTTTCTGATTGGTCGATTTCTAAAACAACTTTTTCTCTGAAACCGTTTGACCAAATGATATGAAACTTGGTAGGACGCATCTATGGAAGGTCCTCTATAGGTATTGCTCATTTCGTTTTGATCCATTAACAAACATGGCCACCACAGGCAATTCTTGCTTAGATTGGTCGATTTCTAAAAATCTTCTTCTCTGAAACTGCTTTGCCAAGTGAACCGAAATTTGGTGGGAAGTACCTATGGAAGGTTCTGTATTAAGTTTCCTCAAAGCAGATTAAAAGGTGAGCGACACAGGCTCAGGCCACTGAGCCTCCAGTTTCTAGTCTACATTATTATTGTAATATGATCATGAATGGCAAGATTTACTTGTATCTCCCTTTATTTTTTATTTGTGTGCTTGTTGACGTGTTCATGTGAAAGAGAGAAGTGTGTTTTAAAACCCAAAATCGTGTTCAACTGTAATTAATTGCCAAAGATGGTTTTCATTTTGTCTTTAAAAGAAAAAAGGGAAATTTACATTTAATCATTCAAAATACTAGGTAATAAGACCTAGTTTCCTTATTTACCTGTAAGATCTGTATACTGGTTTATCTCAGTTTTATTACTGGACTATGTATGCTTATACATTAAGTTCTAATTACTGGTCTGTTTAGATAACTTTTATTGTATGTGTTTACAAGACACTGTTCAAACTTAATCTGCAACAATTCAACATTAGTGTAAATTTCAGTTACGAAATGTTTTAAATTAAAAAAAGATGGACATTTAAATTAGGTTGTATGTATAAAGTTTTCTAGGGCAGTGATCTTGTGATCTTGAATTTAACAGTTTACAGTAGAAAGTTAACTAAAGTAAACCTATAATGATCTTGAATTTAACAGTTTACAGTAGAAAGTTAACTAAAGTAAACCTATAATGATCTTGAATTTAACAGTTTACAGTAGAAAGTTAACTAAAGTAAACCTATAATGATCTTGAATTTAACAGTTTACAGTAGAAAGTTAACTAAAGTAAACCTATAATGATCTTGAATTTAACAGTTTACAGTAGAAAGTTAACTAAAGTAAACCTATAATGATCTTGAATTTAACAGTTTACAGTAGAAAGTTAACTAAAGTAAACCTATAATGATCTTGAATTTAACAGTTTACAGTAGAAAGTTAACTAAAGTAAACCTATAATGATCTTGAATTTAACAGTTTACAGTAGAAAGTTAACTAAAGTAAACCTATAATGATCTTGAATTTAACAGTTTACAGTAGAAAGTTAACTAAAGTAAACCTATAATGATCTTGAATTTAACAGGTTACAGTAGAAAGTTAACTAAAGTAAACCTATAATGATCTTGAATTTAACAGTTTACAGTAGAAAGTTAACTAAAGTAAACCTATAATGATCTTGAATTTAACAGTTTACAGTAGAAAGTTAACTAAAGTAAACCTATAATGATCTTGAATTTAACAGTTTACAGTAGAAAGTTAACTAAAGTAAACCTATAATGATCTTGAATTTAACAGTTTACAGTAGAAAGTTAACTAAAGTAAACCTATAATGATCTTGAATTTAACAGTTTACAGTAGAAAGTTAACTAAAGTAAACCTATAATGATCTTGAATTTAACAGTTTACAGTAGAAAGTTAACTAAAGTAAACCTATAATGATCTTGAATTTAACAGTTTACAGTAGAAAGTTAACTAAAGTAAACCTATAATGATCTTGAATTTAACAGTTTACAGTAGAATTCAAAGTTCACAGTGACAGTCATATATAGTCTAATTAAATGTTGTAATTTTACAAGATGTGTCATGAGTATAAATGTCTTGTTATTGAAGAGAATTTGAAAACTTTATTGAGTAATAAGGATGAAAGAATAATGTAACAAACAGATTAATGTGTCCATACTGGTTTTGTTAAGCTGACTGTAGGAAAATTTCTGTGATCTTGTCTTGCTATGCATCATTTGAATTATTTTTTCAACCAACCAATCATGATAGACTGGTAGTTTGTGGTGATTAGATGGTGTTGACATCAATAATACCTGGTATATAATCTGTATAATTGTACCTAATATATATATTATGTTATCTAATGATTAAAACATATCTATTGTACACAGAGGAGGGACATAAATAGCATTCCAAAAATATGGACCATTCAATTAAAACA
Source organism: Bathymodiolus septemdierum (assembly GCA_963383655.1). Lineage (NCBI taxonomy): Eukaryota > Metazoa > Mollusca > Bivalvia > Mytilida > Modiolidae > Bathymodiolus > Bathymodiolus septemdierum. The sequence goes on along the minus strand of OY726519.1, from coordinate 127,204,817 downwards.
TCTTAAAAGATACTTGTTTGGAAAGGTACAAAAATCCCATTGATACATGACAAGATTATATTTATAATGGCGATATTTAATATAGTATAAAACTAACTATTATTGTTAGATGGCGATGGTTGACCTTGACCTTGTATGTGTGCCGATGTTATATGGTATAATAAATAATCATTTACAAGGATACTTTGTTTATGGAAAGTATTTATGTATTTTTTTACGACTCTGATGTACAAAATAAAGGTTGTATTTAAAGAATTTTTATAGAGTTGTTTATACATTGTAAGGAAGTGCTTGCTATACAGTCTGTACATAAAAACTATCTATGCATTGTCTGTCTAATAATGAAAAAAAAAAAAAGTAAGTTATCTCCCCTTCCTCAGGTTAGGTACTTACTACTGCTCATATTTTCATCAGAATAAATTATTTATGCAAACTATATATTGTTTATTTATAAGAGAAGCCAGACATTTGATGTTTATCCTGTGCAGTAATCATTTATAATGGATGTCGTGATGTTATTAGACAAAAAAGAACAAAATACCTTTCTCCAGCAGATGGTGACTAAAATTCATTCATTAATATGGATGTGTAGAAATGTTCTTATCACTAAATGTTCCACAATTTACCTATCAACATTCTTATATAATTACAATTGCCAGCTTTGCTCTTTTTTTTCTGTCAAAACTACAGGAATTGTTCAAAAGAAAATCTAGAGCCAAGATCACACATTTTTATCTGCATTCAAAATGAATTAATTCCTAGAGATGCAGATTATGCAACATGGTGTTAGTATTATAGATATTTAACACCACTTTCAACAATATTTTTGTTACCTGATATATCAGGTTTTATTGGTTGAGAAAACTGTAGTACCCAGAGAAAACCACAAGTCTACAAATTTTATCGCAAGGTATCAAATACACATCACCATGTTCGTGAATCAAACTGACAACTTTTGGTGGCGATTAGCATTGTTTGTATAGGTAGATGTAAATCTAACTGACGACTTTTAGTGGCGATTGACAGATTGTATAGGTAGATGTAAATCTAACTGACGACTTTTAGTGGCGATTGACAGATTGTATAGGTAGATGTAAATCTAACTGACAACTTTTAGTGGTGATTGACACTGATTGTATAGGTAGATGTAAATCTAACTGACGACTTTTAGTGGTGATTGACACTGATTGTATAGGTAGATGTAAATCTAACTGACGACTTTTAGTGGTGATTGGCACCGATTGTATAGGTAGATGTAAATCTAACTGACAACTTTTAGTGGTGATTGACACTGATTGTATAGGTAGATGTAAATCTAACTGACAACTTTTAGTGGTGATTGACACTGATTGTATAGGTAGATGTAAATCTAACTGACGACTTTTAGTGGTGATCGACACCGATTGTATAGGTAGATGTAAATCTAACTGACAACTTTTAGTGGTGATTGACACTGATTGTATAGGTAGATGTAAATCTAACTGACGACTTTTAGTGGTGATTGACACTGATTGTATAGGTAGATGTAAATCTAACTGACGACTTTTAGTGGTGATTGACACTGATTGTATAGGTAGATGTAAATCTAACTGACAACTTTTAGTGGTGATTGACACTGATTGTATAGGTAGATGTAAATCTAACTGACGACTTTTAGTGGCGATTGGCACCGATTGTATAGGTAGATGTAAATCTAACTGACGACTTTTAGTGGCGATTGGCACCGATTGTATAGGTAGATGTAAATCTAACTGACGACTTTTAGTGGCGATTGGCACCGATTGTATAGGTAGATGTAAATCTAACTGACAACTTATAGTGGTGATTGACAGATTGTATAGGTAGATGTAAATCTAACTGACAACTTTTAGTGGTGATTGACAGATTGTATAGGTAGATGTAAATCTAACTGACAACTTTTAGTGGTGATTGACACTGATTGTATAGGTAGATGTAAATCTAACTGACAACTTTTAGTGGCGATTGGCAGATTGTATAGGTAGATGTAAATCTAACTGACAACTTTTAGTGGTGATTGGCAGATTGTATAGGTAGATGTAAATCTAACTGAAAACTTTTAGTGGTGATTGACACTGATTGTATAGGTAGATGTAAATCTAACTGACAACTTTTAGTGGTGATTGAAACTGATTGTTTAGGTAGATGTAAATCTAACTGACAACTTTTAGTGGTGATTGACACTGATTGTATAGGTAGATGTAAATCTAACTGACAACTTTTAGTGGTGATTGACAGATTGTATAGGTAGATGTAAATCTAACTGACAACTTTTAGTGGTGATTGACACTGATTGTATAGGTAGATGTAAATCTAACTGACAACTTTTAGTGGTGATTGACACTGATTGTATAGGTAGATGTAAATCTAACTGACAACTTTTAGTGGTGATTGACAGATTGTATAGGTAGATGTAAATCTAACTGACAACTTTTAGTGGTGATTGACACTGATTGTATAGGTAGATGTAAATCTAACTGACAACTTTTAGTGGTGATTGGCACAGATTGTATAGGTAGATGTAAATCTAACTGACAACTTTTAGTGGTGATTGACACTGATTGTATAGGTAGATGTAAATCTAACTGAAAACTTTTGGTGGTGATTAGCATTGTTTGTATAGGTAGATGTAAATCTAACTGACAACTTTTAGTGGTGATTGACACAGATTGTATAGGTAGATGTAAATCTAACTGACGACTTTTAGTGGCGATTGACACTGATTGTATAGGTAGATGTAAATCTAACTAACGACTTTTAGTGGCGATTGACACTGATTGTATAGGTAGATGTAAATCTAACTGACGACTTTTAGTGGTGATTGACACTGATTGTATAGGTAGATGTAAATCTAACTGACGACTTTTAGTGGTGATTGGCACCGATTGTATAGGTAGATGTAAATCTAACTGACAACTTTTAGTGGCGATTGGCACCGATTGTATAGGTAGATGTACATCTAACTGACAACTTTTAGTGGTGATTGACACTGATTGTATAGGTAGATGTAAATCTAACTGACGACTTTTAGTGGTGATTGGCACCGATTGTATAGGTAGATGTAAATCTAACTGACAACTTTTAGTGGCGATTAGCACCGATTGTATAGGTAGATGTACATCTAACTGACAACTTTTAGTGGTGATTGACACTGATTGTATAGGTAGATGTAAATCTAACTGACGACTTTTAGTGGTGATTGGCACCGATTGTATAGGTAGATGTAAATCTAACTGACAACTTTTAGTGGCGATTGGCACCGATTGTATAGGTAGATGTACATCTAACTGACAACTTTTAGTGGCGATTGGCACCGATTGTATAGGTAGATGTACATCTAACTGACAACTTTTAGTGGTGATTGACACTGATTGTATAGGTAGATGTACATCTAACTGACGACTTTTAGTGGTGATTGACACTGATTGTATAGGTAGATGTAAATCTAACTGACAACTTTCAGTGGTGATTGACAGATTGCATAGGTAGATGTAAATCTAACTGACAACTTTTAGTGGTGATTGGCAGATTGTATAGGTAGATGTAAATCTAACTGAAAACTTTTAGTGGTGATTGACACTGATTGTATAGGTAGATGTAAATCTAACTTGACAACTGTTAGTGGTGATTGACACTGATTGTATAGGTAGATGTAAATCTAATTGACAACTTTTAGTGGTGATTGACACTGGTTGTATAGGTAGATGTAAATCTAACTGACAACTTTTAGTGGTGATTGACACTGATTGTATAGGTAGATGTAAATCCAACTGACAACTTTTAGTGGTGATTGACAGATTGTATAGGTAGATGTAAATCTAACTGACAACTTTTAGTGGTGATTGACAGATTGTATATGTAGATGTAAATCTAACTGACAACTTTTAGTGGTGATTGGCACAGATTGTATAGGTAGATGTAAATCTAACTGACAACTTTTAGTGGTGATTGGCACAGATTGTATAGGTAGATGTAAATCTAACTGACAACTTTTAGTGGTGATTGACTGATTGTATAGGTAGATGTAAATCCAACTGACAACTTTTAGTGGTGATTGACAGATTGTATAGGTAGATGTAAATCTAACTGACAACTTTTAGTGGTGATTGACAGATTGTATATGTAGATGTAAATCTAACTGACAACTTTTAGTGGTGATTGGCACCGATTGTATAGGTAGATGTAAATCTAACTGACAACTTTTAGTGGTGATTGACACTGATTGTATAGGTAGATGTAAATTAACTGAAAACTTTTAGTGGTGATTGACACTGATTGTATAGGTAGATGTAAATCTAACTGACAACTTTTAGTGGTGATTGACACAGATTGTATAGGTAGATGTAAATCTAACTGACAACTTTTAGTGGTGATTGGCACAGATTGTATAGGTAGATGTAAATCTAACTGACAACTTTTAGTGGTGATTGACTGATTGTATAGGTAGATGTAAATCCAACTGACAACTTTTAGTGGTGATTGACACAGATTGTATAGGTAGATGTAAATCTAACTGACAACTTTTAGTGGTGATTGACAGATTGTATAGGTAGATGTAAATCTAACTGACAACTTTTAGTGGTGATTGACAGATTGTATAGGTAGATGTAAATTTAACTGACAACTTTTAGTGGTGATTGGCACAGATTGTATAGGTAGATGTAAATCTAACTGACAACTTTTAGTGGTGATTGACACTGATTGTATAGGTAGATGTAAATTAACTGAAAACTTTTAGTGGTGATTGACACTGATTGTATAGGTAGATGTAAATCTAACTGACAACTTTTAGTGGTGATTGACACAGATTGTATAGGTAGATGTAAATCTAACTGACAACTTTTAGTGGTGATTGACACTGATTGTATAGGTAGATGTAAATCTAACTGACAACTTTTAGTGGTGATTGACAGATTGTATAGGTAGATGTAAAACTAACTGACAACTTTTAGTGGTGATTGGCACAGATTGTATAGGTAGATGTAAATCTAACTGAAAACTTTTAGTGGTGATGGACACTGATTGTATAGGTAGATGTAAATCTAACTGACAACTTTTAGTGGTGATTGGCAGATTGTATAGGTAGATGTAAATCTAACTGAAAACTTTTAGTGGTGATTGACACCGATTGTATAGGTAGATGTAAATCTAACTGACAACTTTTAGTGGTGATTGGCACAGATTGTATAGGTAGATGTAAATCTAACTGAAAACTTTTAGTGGTAATTGACACTGATTGTATAGGTAGATGTAAATCTAACTGACAACTTTTAGTGGTGATTGACACTGATTGTATAGGTAGATGTAAATCTAACTGACAAACTTTTAGTGGTGATTGACACCGATTGTATAGGTAGATGTAAATCTAACTGACAACTTTTAGTGGTGATTGACACTGATTGTATAGGTAGATGTAAATCCTACCACCACAAAATTATGGCCCATGTCAGCCCCTTGTACAAAATACAATGACTTCTTTCATAAGTGACGATGTATTTTACTCTGGACATGATGACTTAGGATAATGAGTAGTGACATGTGAATCTGTGGACCATTGATTCAGTGAACTAGAACTATACAAATCCAACTTTACAGTCTCTACATAACAGATATCATGATGTGGTCATGAAATAACTTGTTCTCACCATGGTCTAGCCGATAAATTGCTCACTTGCTGTTAACTAGAGGCTCACAGAAGCCTGTAATCGCTCACTTGCTGTTAACTAGAGGCTCACAGAAGCCTGCAATCACTCACTTGCTGTTAACTGGAGGCTCACAGAAGCCTGTAATCGCTCACTTGCTGTTAACTAGAGGCTCACAGAAGCCTGTAATCGCTCACTTGCTGTTAACTAGAGGCTCACAGAAGCCTGTAATCGCTCACTTGCTGTTAACTAGAGGCTCACAGAAGCCTGTAATCGCTCACTTGCTGTTAACTAGAGGCTCACAGAAGCCTGTAATTGCTCACTTGCTGTTAACTAGAGGCTCACAGAAGCCTGTCATCGCTCACTTGCTGTTAACTAGAGGCTCACAGAAGCCTGTCATCGCTCACTTGCTGTTAACTAGAGGCTCACAGAAGCCTGTAATCGCTCACTTGCTGTTAACTAGAGGCTCACAGAAGCCTGTAATTGCTCACTTGCTGTTAACTAGAGGCTCACAGAAGCCTGTAATTGCTCACTTGCTGTTAACTAGAGGCTCACAGAAGCCTGTAATCGCTCACTTGTTGTTAACTAGAGGCTCACAGAAGCCTGTAATTGCTCACTTGCTGTTAACTAGAGGCTCACAGAAGCCTGTAATTGCTCACTTGCTGTTAACTAGAGGCTCACAGAAGCCTGTAATCGCTCACTTGCTGTTAACTAGAGGCTCACAGAAGCCTGCAATCACTCACTTGCTGTTAACTGGAGGCTCACAGAAGCCTGTAATCGCTCACTTGCTGTTAACTAGAGGCTCACAGAAGCCTGTACTTGCTCACTTGCTGTTAACTAGAGGCTCACAGAAGCCTGTCATCGCTCACTTGCTGTTAACTAGAGGCTCACAGAAGCCTGTAATTGCTCACTTGCTGTTAACTAGAGGCTCACAGAAGCCTGTCATTGCTCACTTGCTGTTAACTAGAGGCTCACAGGAGCCTGTAATCGCTCACTTGCTGTTAACTAGAGGCTCCCAGAAGCCTGTAATCGCTCACCTCATTTTCAATTTGACATCTAAAGTTGATAGAAAATGGGGGTGCTACACATAATTTTGAAAGTGGGCCACCCAAAGATCATTTCAACTCAAATTTCTGAGCAAAAGATTTAGATGAGATTTTTATCTCTTAATATTCCTAAACGGAATAAACTGGCTGAAAAAATCTCACAGAAAAACCCAGAATATATGTTAAACTGCTCCTTGCCATGTAGCTGCAGTTAAAATTTGAGCTCATTTTGACTTATACTAGAGCAGCAATGGACAATTGAAGAAATTTCTATTTTTAGTAACAGCAGCCATCTTGAATGGAGGGCGGGGCTGTAGGACACAATTTTGAAAGGGACCCACCCAAGGACCATCCCTGCCAGATTTGGTTCAGCTGTTTCAGAGGAGAAGATTTAAATGTGAAAGTATACAACGTACGATGGATGGACGCAAGGTGTGGCAAAAGCTCACATGGCCTTTGGCCAGGTGAGCTAAAAACCAATCGCCCATCCTATTTCTCTCGACAAAATAAGCAAGATAATAATGGTATTTTTCAGTAGATTCATTAGCTCACCTGACCTAAAGGGTCATGTGAGGTATTGTTATCACTTGGCTTCTGTCGGGAGTTGTCGTATGTAAACTTTTACATTTTAATCTTCTTCTCTGAAACCACTGGGTCAATTGGAACTTGGTAGGAAGTTTTTTTTTGTTGTTGATCAAAAGAAGCAAGTACCAATTGTGTCCATATATATGGATATAAATTATTTATTGTTCATTTTTATTTTATGAGGATTTTTTATGCATTCCTTAAGAAAACCCCTTTCAGAAACATGAATAACATTATTATGGAACTACAATGTACTACTGTTTTTGACACAGCCATTCCCACCCTAAAACATACAAGTACATACTCAACGTGTGTAGGATATAAATGAACCACATTTATCAATCATAGATAAGTTCAAAGCAACTGTTAAAAAGTTAAATTTGCATATCAAATGGAAATGAAATATATTGAGACTGAACATTTTCAAGGAACACAAAGTGGTTAAAGTCATCATGTTCCAAATAGAACTTGATCTGTGTTTTGATTTTTAATAAGTAATCTGCATCAGTGGTGTAATGATTTGCTTGCTCGCCTGGAGTGCAGTAGATCGTGGGTATGAGCTCTGATCGGATAAAACCAAAGATTATAAAATTGGTATTTGCTGCTTCTCATTAAGTAATAACAGCATAGACTAATTGGCTCGGAATCAGCATATAATGTATCCGAGTAAAGAGTCTCATCAGCAAATAGTTGCACTAGTGAACGAGCACTATAAAAATCACTAGTGAGTGAGCACTATAAAAATCACTAGTGAACGAGCACTATAAAAATCACTAGTGAGCGAGCACTATAAAAATCACTAGTGAGCAAGCACTATAAAAATCACTAGTGAACGAGCACTATAAAAATCACTAGTGAGCGAGCACTATAAAAATCACTAGTGAACGAGCACTTTAAAAATCACTAGTGAACGAGCACTATAAAAATCACTAGTGAACGAGCACAATAAAAATCACTAGTGAACGAGCACTATAAAAATCACTAGTGAACGAGCACTATATAAATCACTAGTGAGCGAGCACTATAAAAATCACTAGTGAACGAGCACTATAAAAATCACTAGTGAGCGAGCACTATAAAAATCACTAGTGAACGAGCACTATAAAAATCACTAGTGAACGAGCACTATAAAAATCACTAGTGAACGAGCACTATAAAAATCACTAGTGAACGAGCATTATAAAAATCACCAGTGAGCGAGCACTATAAAAATCACTAGTGAACGAGCACAATAAAAATCACTAGTGAGCGAGCACTATAAAAATCACTAGTGAACGAACACTATAAAAATCACTAGTGAACGAGCACTATAAAAATCACTAGTGAACGAGCACTATAAAAATCACTAGTGAACGAGCACTATAAAAATCACTAGTGAACGAGCACTATAAAAATCACTAGTGAACGAGCATTATAAAAATCACCAGTGAGCGAGCACTAAAAATCACTAGTGAACGAGCACAATAAAAATCACTAGTGAGCGAGCACTATAAAAATCACTAGTGAACGAGCACTATAAAAATCACTAGTGAACGAGCACTATAAAAATCACTAGTGAACGAGCACTATAAAAATCACTAGTGAACGAACACTATAAAAATCACTACTGAGCGAGCACTATAAAAATCACTAGTGAACGAGCACTATAAAAATCACTAGTGAGCAAGCACTATAAAAATCACTAGTGAGTGAGCACTATAAAAATCACTAGTGAGCAAGCATTATAAAAATAACTAGTGAGCAAGCATTATAAAAATCACTAGTGAGCAAGCACTATAAATATCACTAGTGAACGAGCACTATAAAAATCACTAGTGAGCGAGCACTATAAAAATCACTAGTGAGCGAGCACTATAAAAATCACTAGTGAACGAGCACTATAAAAATCACTAGTGACCGAGCACTATAAAAAACACTAGTGAACGAGCACTATAAAAATCACTAGTGAGCGAGCACTATAAAAATCACTAGTGAACGAGCACAATAAAAATCACTAGTGAACAAGCACTATACAAATCACTAGTGAACGAGCACTATAAAAATCACTAGTGAGCGAGCACTATAAAAATCACTAGTGAACGAGCACTATAAAAATCACTAGTGAGTGAGCACTATAAAAATCACTAGTGAACGAGCACTATAAAAATCAATAGTGAGCGAGCACTATGCAAATCACTAGTGAACGAGCACTATAAAAATCACTAGTGAGCGAGCACTATAAAAATCACTAGTGAACGAGCATTATAAAAATCACTAGTGAGCGAGCATTATAAAAATCACTAGTGAGCAAGTACTATAAAAATCACTAGTGAACGAGCACTATAAAAATCACTAGTGAGCGAGCACTATAAAAATCACTAGTGAGCAAGCACTATAAAAATCACTAGTGAGCGAGCACTATAAAAATCACTAGTGACCGAGCACTGCAAATCACTAGTGAACGAGCACTATAAAAATCACTAGTGAACGAGCACTATAAAAATCACTAGTGACCGAGCACTATGCAAATCACTAGTGAACGAGCACTATAAAAATCCCTAGTGAGCGAGCACTATAAAAATCATTAGTGAACGAGCACTATAAAAATCACTAGTGAGTGAGCACTATAAAAATCACTAGTGAGTGAGCACTATAAAAATCACTAGTGAGCAAGCACTATACAAATCACTAGTGAGCGAGCACTATAAAAATCACTAGTGAGTGAGCACTAAAAATCACTAGTGAGCAAGCATTATAAAAATCACTAGTGAACGAGCACTATAAAAATCACTAGTGAGCGAGCACTATAAAAATCACTAGTGAGCGAGCACTATAAAAATCACTAGTGAACGAGCACTATATAAATCACTAGTGAGCGAGCACTATAAAAATCACTAGTGAACGAGCACTATAAAAATCACTAGTGAACGAGCATTATAAAAATCACCAGTGAGCGAGCACTATAAAAATCACTAGTGAACGAGCACAATAAAAATCACTAGTGAGCGAGCACTATAAAAATCACTAGTGAACGAGCACTATAAAAATCACTAGTGAACGAGCACTATAAAAATCACTAGTGAATGAACACTATAAAAATCACTAGTGAACGAGCACTATAAAAATCACTAGTGAACGAGCACTATAAAAATCACTAGTGAACGAGCATTATAAAAATCACCAGTGAGCGAGCACTAAAAATCACTAGTGAACGAGCACAATAAAAATCACTAGTGAGCGAGCACTATAAAAATCACTAGTGAACGAGCACTATAAAAATCACTAGTGAACGAGCACTATAAAAATCACTAGTGAACGAGCACTATAAAAATCACTAGTGAACGAACACTATAAAAATCACTACTGAGCGAGCACTATAAAAATCACTAGTGAATGAGCACTATAAAAATCACTAGTGAACGAGCACTATAAAAATCACTAGTGAGCAAGCACTATAAAAATCACTAGTGAGTGAGCACTATAAAAATCACTAGTGAGCAAGCATTATAAAAATAACTAGTGAGCAAGCATTATAAAAATCACTAGTGAGCAAGCACTATAAATATCACTAGTGAACGAGCACTATAAAAATCACTAGTGAGCGAGCACTATAAAAATCACTAGTGAGCGAGCACTATAAAAATCACTAGTGAACGAGCACTATAAAAATCACTAGTGACCGAGCACTATAACAAACACTAGTGAACGAGCACTATAAAAATCACTAGTGAGCGAGCACTATAAAAATCACTAGTGAACGAGCACAATAAAAATCACTAGTGAACAAGCACTATACAAATCACTAGTGAACGAGCACTATAAAAATCACTAGTGAGCGAGCACTATAAAAATCACTAGTGAACGAGCACTATAAAAATCACTAGTGAGTGAGCACTATAAAAATCACTAGTGAACGAGCACTATAAAAATCACTAGTGAGCGAGCACTATGCAAATCACTAGTGAACGAGCACTATAAAAATCACTAGTGAGTGAGCACTATAAAAATCACTAGTGAACGAGCATTATAAAAATCACTAGTGAGCGAGCATTATAAAAATCACTAGTGAGTAAGTACTATAAAAATCACTAGTGAGCGAGCACTATAAAAATCACTAGTGAACGAGCACTATAAAAATCACTAGTGAGCGAGCACTATAAAAATCACTAGTGAGCAAGCACTATAAAAATCACTAGTGAGCGAGCACTAAAAAAATCACTAGTGACCGAGCACTGCAAATCACTAGTGAACGAGCACTATAAAAATCACTAGTGAACGAGCACTATAAAAATCACTAGTGACCGAGCACTATGCAAATCACTAGTGAACGAGCACTATAAAAATCCCTAGTGAGCGAGCACTATAAAAGTCATTAGTGAACGAGCACTATAAAAATCACTAGTGAGTGAGCACTATAAAAATCACTAGTGAGTGAGCACTATAAAAATCACTAGTGAGCAAGCACTATACAAATCACTAGTGAGCGAGCACTATAAAAATCACTAGTGAGTGAGCACTAAAAATCACTAGTGAGCAAGCATTATAAAAATCACTAGTGAACGAGCACTATAAAAATCACTAGTGAGCGAGCACTATAAAAATCACTAGTGAGCGAGCACTATAAAAATCACTAGTGACCGAGCACTATAAAAATCACTAGTGAGCGAGCACTATAAAAATCACTAGTGAACGAGCACTATAAAAATCACTAGTGACCGAGCACTATGCAAATCACTAGTGAGTGAGCACTATAAAAATCACTAGTGAGCAAGCACTATAAAAATCACTAGTGAGTGAGCACTAAAAATCACTAGTGAGTGAGCACTATAAAAATCACTAGTGAACGAGCACAATAAAAATCACTAGTGAGCAAGCACTATAAAAATCACTAGTGAGTGAGCACTATAAAAATCACTAGTGAGTGAGCACTAAAAATCACTAGTGAGCGAGCACTATAAAAATCACTAGTGAGCAAGCACTATAAAAATCACTAGTGAGCAAGCACTATAAAAATCACTAGTGAGTGAGCACTATAAAAATCACTAGTGAGCGAGCACTATAAAAATCACTAGTGAGCAAGCACTATAAAAATCACTAGTGAGCGAGCACTATAAAAATCACTAGTGAGCAAGCATTATAAAAATAACTAGTGAGCGAGCATTATAAAAATCACTAGTGAGCAAGCACTATAAAAATCACTAGTGAGCGAGCACTATAAAAATCACTAGTGAACGAGCACTATAAAAATCACTAGTGAGCAAGCACTATAAAAATCACTAGGGAGTGAGCATTATAAAAATCACTAGTGAGCGAGCATTATAAAAATAACTAGTGAGCGAGCATTATAAAAATCACTAGTGAGCAAGCACTATAAAAATCACTAGTGAACGAGCACTATAAAAATCACTAGTGAGCGAACACTATAAAAATCACTAGTGAGCGAACACTATAAAAATCACTAGTGAACGAGCACAATAAAAATCACTAGTGAGCGAACACTATAAAAATCACTAGTGAACGAGCACTATAAAAATCACTAGTGAGCAAGCACTATAAAAATCACTAGTGAGCGAGCACTATAAAAATCACTAGTGAACGAGCACTATAAAAATCACTAGTGAGTGAGCACTATAAAAATCTCTAGTGAGCGAGCATTATAAAAATAACTAGTGAGCGAGCATTATAAAAATCACTAGTGAGCGAGCACTATAAAAATCACTAGTGAACGAGCACTATAAAAATCACTAGTGAGCGAACACTATAAAAATCACTAGTGAGCGAACACTATAAAAATCACTAGTGAACGAGCACTATAAAAATCACTAGTGAGCGAACACTATAAAAATCACTAGTGAACGAGCACTATAAAAATCACTAGTGAGCGAGCACTATAAAAATCACTAGTGAGCAAGCACTATAAAAATCACTAGTGAGCGAGCACTAAAAAAATCACTAGTGACCGAGCACTGCAAATCACTAGTGAACGAGCACTATAAAAATCACTAGTGAACGAGCACTATAAAAATCACTAGTGATCGAGCACTATGCAAATCACTAGTGAACGAGCACTATAAAAATCCCTAGTGAGCGAGCACTATAAAAATCATTAGTGAACGAGCACTATAAAAATCACTAGTGAGTGAGCACTAAAAATCACTAGTGAGCAAGCATTATAAAAATCACTAGTGAACGAGCACTATAAAAATCACTAGTGAGCGAGCACTATAAAAATCACTAGTGAGCGAGCACTATAAAAATCACTAGTGACCGAGCACTATAAAAATCACTAGTGAGCGAGCACTATAAAAATCACTAGTGAACGAGCACTATAAAAATCACTAGTGACCGAGCACTATGCAAATCACTAGTGAGTGAGCACTATAAAAATCACTAGTGAGCGAGCACTATAAAAATCACTAGTGAGTGAGCACTAAAAATCACTAGTGAGTGAGCACTATAAAAATCACTAGTGAACGAGCACTATAAAAATCACTAGTGAGCAAGCACTATAAAAATCACTAGTGAGTGAGCACTATAAAAATCACTAGTGAGTGAGCACTAAAAATCACTAGTGAGCGAGCACTATAAAAATCACTAGTGAGCAAGCACTATAAAAATCACTAGTGAGCAAGCACTATAAAAATCACTAGTGAGTGAGCACTATAAAAATCACTAGTGAGCGAGCACTATAAAAATCACTAGTGAGCAAGCACTATAAAAATCACTAGTGAGCGAGCACTATAAAAATCACTAGTGAGCAAGCATTATAAAAATAACTAGTGAGCGAGCATTATAAAAATCACTAGTGAGCAAGCACTATAAAAATCACTAGTGAGCGAGCACTATAAAAATCACTAGTGAACGAGCACTATAAAAATCACTAGTGAGCAAGCACTATAAAAATCACTAGGGAGTGAGCATTATAAAAATCACTAGTGAGCGAGCATTATAAAAATAACTAGTGAGCGAGCATTATAAAAATCACTAGTGAGCAAGCACTATAAAAATCACTAGTGAACGAGCACTATAAAAATCACTAGTGAGCGAACACTATAAAAATCACTAGTGAGCGAACACTATAAAAATCACTAGTGAACGAGCACTATAAAAATCACTAGTGAGCAAACACTATAAAAATCACTAGTGAACGAGCACTATAAAAATCACTAGTGAGCAAGCACTATAAAAATCACTAGTGAGCGAGCACTATAAAAATCTCTAGTGAACGAGCACTATAAAAATCACTAGTGAGTGAGCACTATAAAAATCTCTAGTGAGCGAGCATTATAAAAATAACTAGTGAGCGAGCATTATAAAAATCACTAGTGAGCAAGCACTATAAAAATCACTAGTGAACGAGCACTATAAAAATCACTAGTGAGCGAACACTATAAAAATCACTAGTGAGCGAACACTATAAAAATCACTAGTGAACGAGCACTATAAAAATCACTAGTGAGCGAACACTATAAAAATCACTAGTGAACGAGCACTATAAAAATCACTAGTGAGCGAGCACTATAAAAATCACTAGTGAACGAGCACTATAAAAATCACTAGTGAACGAGCACTATAAAAATCACTAGTGAACGAGCACTATAAAAATCACTAGTGAGCAAGCACTATAAAAATCACTAGTGAGCAAGCACTATACAAATCACTAGTGAGTGAGCACTATAAAAATCACTAGTGACCGAGCACTATGCAAATCACTAGTGAACGAGCACTATAAAAATCACTAGTGAGCAAACACTATAAAAATCACTAGTGAGCAAGCACTATAAAAATCACTAGTGAACGAGCACTATAAAAATCACTAGTGAGCAAGCACTATAAAAATCACTAGTGAGCGAGCACTATAAAAATCACTAGTGAGCGATCACTATAAAAATCACTAGTGAACGAGCACTATAAAAATCACTAGTGAGCGAACACTATAAAAATCACTAGTGAACGAGCACTATAAAAATCACTAGTGAGCGAGCACTATAAAAATCACTAGTGAACGAGCACTATAAAAATCACTAGTGAACGAGCACTATAAAAATCACTAGTGAACGAGCACTATAAAAATCACTAGTGAACGAGCACTATAAAAATCACTAGTGAGCAAGCACTATACAAATCACTAGTGAGTGAGCACTATAAAAATCACTAGTGACCGAGCACTATGCAAATCACTAGTGAACGAGCACTATAAAAATCACTAGTGAGCGAACACTATAAAAATCACTAGTGAGCGAGCACTATAAAAATCACTAGTGAACGAGCACTATAAAAATCACTAATGAGCAAGCACTAAAAATCACTAGTGAGCGAGCACTATAAAAATCACTAGTGAACGAGCACTATAAAAATCACTAGTGAGCAAGCACTATAAAAATCACTAGTGAGCGAGCACTATAAAAATCACTAGTGAACAAGCACTATAAAAATCACCAGTGAGTGAGCACTATAAAAATCACTAGTGAGCGAGCACTATAAAAATCACTAGTGAACGAGCACTATAAAAATCACTAGTGAGCGAACACTATAAAAATCACTAGTGAGCAAGCACTATAAAAATCGCTAGTGAACGAGCATTATAAAAATCACTAGTGAGCGAGCACTATAAAAATCACTAGTGAGCGAACACTATAAAAATCACTAGTGAGCAAGCACTATAAAAATCACTAGTGAACGAGCATTATAAAAATCACTAGTGAGCAAGCACTATAAAAATCACTAGTGAACGAGCACTATAAAAATCACTAGTGAGCGAACACTATAAAAATCACTAGTGAGCAAGCACTATAAAAATCACTAGTGAACGAGCATTATAAAAATCACTAGTGAGCAAGCACTATAAAAATCCAAATGTCTAGTACAAAGTGGACATCATTATAATCTCATCAAATGTTCCCACTATAATATAGCTGACAAATTTCTCACTTGATAAACAACAATCACAAGTCAGATGTCACTAAAGATATCGTCCAAAAACTACATAATTTGGTATTTTGACTTGTATTGTAGTAAGTTATCTCTAAAAGAAAGATAAATAGAGGTGTTAACCCCAAATGAAGGCCATCAGTAGTATTGGCCAGTTTTATCAGTAGTTTTGGACCTCTGTCAGTAGTATCACCGTTGAGCGTTCTAAAGCGACGCAAACTTTCTAGGGGTGGTCTGGGGGGCATGCCCCCCCCCCCCCCCCCCCCAAATGTTTTTAAAAATTAGATGCCATTTCCTGCATTCTGACAGTATCCGGAGTCATGTTTTGAAGATACTAAAGAAAGAAATTTTATAGGATTTATTACCTTTGTTTCTGAAATAAATGACAGGGAAATTTGCTAAACTCACTTTAATACTGAAATTAACATTTTAATGCCATCTTTCAACAGTAATAATAAAAAAACATTAATTAAAAGCAAACAAAATGTTAAGTGATTGTCAAAAAATCAGACGGTGCAGTGCACCATACATTCTCCACGCTTGGATGCCTTCAAACAAGGCCACAAATCATGATACGAGTCTTTATACTTCTGCAGGGTTTGTTCTTTTCTTTGGCGGCGTATGATTGACATCATGATCTTCCTCCTCCAAATCCAGAACCCGCTTTGGAGCTTTGGCTGCTGACATCTTTTTATTTCGGATTTTCAAACGAGCACATTTCTCAAACGCTAAACAGACGATAAATTAGAAGTATTCCGAATGCATTCGAAGTCTTGATCGCTTTAACGCTCGATGCATTGACTCATATATACACGTGTTCAAGCGCTTCTTGGAAAATAAAAATTTTGAAATGCCACAGAAATCGTACTTTCGCGAACAAATCCATAGTCCGTATTTTGCATCTCAAATCCGTGGTAAATACGGAAAATCCGTAACAGTAAACACCTCTGGATATACCACAAAAATAACTTATTTATAGAATAATATTATACATATGACGACTTCTGTGTCAAGAAGATTAAATATATGGTGTATAAAGTTCAAGATCAGTGTACTCTTTATAAAAATGCTGCTCACCCAGTTACATGTAAAGTTTGGCAGTTTACTCACATGTAGAAAACTCTAATCTTTCTAAAAGCTGATGTTTGGACCTTTATAACTAATTTAACCCTGCGACTTTACATTGAAGTGTCTGTACAAAGCTAGGAAAGTGAGTGGTCATGTATTTGTGTGTTAAGATCTATTTTCCATCTGTTTCTACATTTTTCTATTAGATTTTACATGACAGTGTGGTATTTTGATTTTACAATAGTTATGACAGTGTGGTATTTTGATTTTACAATTGTTATGACAGTGTGGTATTTTGTTTTTACAATTGTTATGACAGTGTGGTATTTTGATTTTACAATTGTTATGACAGTGTGGTATTTTGATTTTACAATTGTTACGACAGTGTGGCATTTTGATTTTACAATTGTTATGACAGTGTGGTATTTTGATTTTACAATTGTTATGACAGTGTGGTATTTTGATTTTACAATTGTTATGACAGTGTGGTATTTTGATTTTACAATTGCTATGACAGTGTGGTATTTTGTTTTTACAATTGCTGACAGTGTGGTATTTTGATTTTACAATTGTTATGACAGTGTGGTATTTTGATTTTACAATTGTTATGACAGTGTGGTATTTTGATTTTACAATTGTTATGACAGTGTGGTATTTTGATTTTACAATAGTTATGACAGTGTGGTATTTTGTTTTTACAATTGTTATGACAGTGTGGTATTTTGATTTTACAATAGTTATGACAGTGTGGTATTTTGATTTTACAATTGTTATGACAGTGTGGTATTTTGTTTTTACAATAGTTATGACAGTGTGGTATTTTGATTTTACAATTGTTATGACAGTGTGGTATTTTGATTTTACAATTGTTATGACAGTGTGGTATTTTGATTTTACAATAGTTATGACAGTGTGGTATTTTGATTTTACAATAGTTATGACAGTGTGGTATTTTAATTTTACAATAGTTATGACAGTGTGGTATTTTGATTTTACAATTGATATGACAGTGTGGTATTTTGATTTTACAATAGTTATGACAGTGTGGTATTTTGATTTTACAATTGTTATGACAGTGTGGTATTTTGATTTTACAATTGTTATGACAGTGTGGTATTTTGATTTTACAATTGTTATGACAGTGTGGTATTTTGTTTTTACAATTGTTATGACAGTGTGGTATTTTGATTTTACAATAGTTATGACAGTGTGGTATTTTGATTTTACAATTGTTATGACAGTGTGGTATTTTGATTTTACAATTGTTATGACAGTGTGGTATTTTGTTTTTACAATTGCTATGACAGTGTGGTATTTTGATTTTACAATTGTTATGACAGTGTGGTATTTTGATTTTACAATTGTTATGACAGTGTGGTATTTTGATTTTACAATAGTTATGACAGTGTGGTATTTTGATTTTACAATTGTTATGACAGTGTGGTATTTTGATTTTACAATTGCTATGACAGTGTGGTATTTTGATTTTACAATAGTTATGACAGTGTGGTATTTTGATTTTACAATAGTTATGACAGTGTGGTATTTTGATTTTACAATAGTTATGACAGTGTGGTATTTTGATTTTACAATTGTTATGAGTGTGGTATTTTGATTTTACAATTGTTATGACAGTGTGGTATTTTGTTTTTACAATTGTTATGACAGTGGTATTTTGATTTTACAATAGTTATGACAGTGTGGTATTTTGATTTTACGATAGTTATGACAGTGTGGTATTTTGATTTTACAATAGTTATGACAGTGTGGTATTTTGATTTTACAATTGTTATGACAGTGTGGTATTTTGATTTTACAATTGTTATGACAGTGGTATTTTGATTTTACAATAGTTATGACAGTGTGGTATTTTGATTTTACAATTGCTATGCCAGTGTGGTATTTTGATTTTACAATTGTTATGACAGTGTGGTATTTTGATTTTACAATTGTTATGACAGTGTGGTATTTTGATTTTACAATAGTTATGACAGTGTGGTATTTTGATTTTACAATAGTTATGACAGTGTGGTATTTTGATTTTACAATTGTTATGAGTGTGGTATTTTGATTTTACAATTGTTATGACAGTGTGGTATTTTGATTTTACAATTGTTATGACAGTGTGGTATTTTGATTTTACAATTGTTATGACAGTGTGGTATTTTGATTTTACAATTGTTATGACAGTGTGGTATTTTGATTTTACAATAGTTATGACAGTGTGGTATTTTGATTTTACAATAGTTATGACAGTGTGGTATTTTGATTTTACAATTGTTATGACAGTGTGGTATTTTGTTTTTACAATTGTTATGAGTGTGGTATTTTGATTTTACAATTGTTATGAGTGTGGTATTTTGATTTTACAATAGTTATGACAGTGTGGTATTTTGATTTTACAATTGTTATGACAGTGTGGTATTTTGATTTTACAATTGTTATGAGTGTGGTATTTTGATTTTACAATTGTTATGACAGTGTGGTATTTTGATTTTACAATAGTTATGACAGTGTGGTATTTTGATTTTACAATTGTTACGAGTGTGGTATTTTGATTTTACAATAGTTATGACAGTGTGGTATTTTGATTTTACAATAGTTATGACAGTGTGGTATTTTGATTTTACAATTGTTATGACAGTGTGGTATTTTGATTTTACAATTGTTATGACAGTGTGGTATTTTGTTTTTACAATTGTTATGACAGTGTGGTATTTTGATTTTACAATTGTTATGAGTGTGGTATTTTGATTTTACAATTGTTATGACAGTGTGGTATTTTGATTTTACAATTGTTATGACAGTGTGGTATTTTGATTTTACAATTGTTATGACAGTGTGGTATTTTGATTTTACAATTGTTATGACAGTGTGGTATTTTGATTTTACAATTGTTATGACAGTGTGGTATTTTGATTTTACAATAGTTATGACAGTGTGGTATTTTGATTTTACAATTGTTATGACAGTGTGGTATTTTGATTTTCCAATTGCTATGACAGTGTGGTATTTTGATTTTACAATAGTTATGACAGTGTGGTATTTTGATTTTACAATAGTTATGACAGTGTGGTATTTTGATTTTACAATTGTTATGACAGTGTGGTATTTTGATTTTACAATTGCTATGACAGTGGTATTTTGATTTTACAATTGTTATGACAGTGTGGTATTTTGATTTTACAATAGTTATGACAGTGTGGTATTTTGATTTTACAATAGTTATGACAGTGTGGTATTTTGATTTTACAATAGTTATGACAGTGTGGTATTTTGATTTTACAATTGTTATGACAGTGTGGTATTTTGATTTTACAATAGTTATGACAGTGTGGTATTTTGTTTTTACAATTGTTATGACAGTGTGGTATTTTGATTTTACAATTGTTATGACAGTGTGGTATTTTGATTTTACAATTGTTATGACAGTGTGGTATTTTGATTTTACCATTGTTATGACAGTGTGGTATTTTGATTTTACAATTGTTATGACAGTGGTATTATGATTTTACAATTGTTATGAGTGTGGTATTTTGATTTTACAATTGTTATGACAGTGTGGTATTTTGATTTTACAATTGTTATGACAGTGTGGTATTTTGATTTTACAATAGTTATGACAGTGTGGTATTTTGATTTTACAATAGTTATGACAGTGTGGTATTTTGATTTTACAATTGTTATGACAGTGTGGTATTTTGTTTTTACAATAGTTATGACAGTGTGGTATTTTGTTTTTACAATTGCTATGACAGTGTGGTATTTTGATTTTACAATTGTTATGACAGTGTGGTATTTTGATTTTACAATTGTTATGACAGTGTGGTATTTTGATTTTACAATTGTTATGACAGTGTGGTATTTTGTTTTTACAATTGTTATGACAGTGTGGTATTCTGATTTTACAATTGTTATGACAGTGTGGTATTTTGATTTTACAATTGTTATGACAGTGTGGTATTTTGATTTTACAATTGTTACGACAGTGTGGCATTTTGATTTTACAATTGTTACGACAGTGTGGTATTTTGATTTTACAATTGATACGACAGTGTGGTATTTTGATTTTACAATTGATACGACAGTGTGGTATTTTGATTTTACAATTGTTATGACAGTGTGGTATTTTGATTTTACAATTGATATGACAGTGTGGTATTTTGATTTTACAATTGTTATGACAGTGTGGTATTTTGATTTTACAATTGTTATGACAGTGTGGTATTTTGATTTTACAATAGTTATGACAGTGTGGTATTTTGATTTTACAATTGTTATGACAGTGTGGTATTTTGATTTTACAATTGTTATGACAGTGTGGTATTTTGATTTTACAATTGTTATGACAGTGTGGTATTTTGATTTTACAATAGTTATGACAGTGTGGTATTTTGATTTTACAATTGTTATGACAGTGTGGTATTTTAATTTTACAATTGTTATGACAGTGTGGTATTTTGATTTTACAATAGTTATGACAGTGTGGTATTTTGATTTTACAATTGTTATGACAGTGTGGTATTTTGTTTTTACAATTGTTATGACAGTGTGGTATTTTGATTTTACAATTGTTATGACAGTGTGGTATTTTGATTTTACAATAGTTATGACAGTGTGGTATTTTGATTTTACAATAGTTATGACAGTGTGGTATTTTGATTTTACAATAGTTATGACAGTGTGGTATTTTGATTTTACAATTGTTATGACAGTGTGGTATTTTGTTTTTACAATTGTTATGACAGTGTGGTATTTTGATTTTACAATTGTTATGACAGTGTGGTATTTTGTTTTTACAATAGTTATGACAGTGTGGTATTTTGATTTTACAATAGTTATGACAGTGTGGTATTTTGATTTTACAATAGTTATGACAGTGTGGTATTTTGATTTTACAATAGTTATGACAGTGTGGTATTTTGATTTTACAATAGTTATGACAGTGTGGTATTTTGATTTTACAATAGTTATGACAGTGTGGTATTTTGATTTTACAATTGATATGACAGTGTGGTATTTTGATTTTACAATAGTTATGACAGTGTGGTATTTTGATTTTACAATAGTTATGACAGTGTGGTATTTTGATTTTACAATAGTTATGACAGTGTGGTATTTTGATTTTACAATTGTTATGACAGTGTGGTATTTTGTTTTTCATTTTTATTATGCAGACTTCCTTTTAGCTACTGAAATATTATCACATTTTCTTTACTGCAAATCTCAAAGATACAAGTAAAAAATAAAGTTTTATTATAAACAATTTAGGATTGCTTCACAATTTTGACATGATCAACAAAAAACAGTACAAATATCAAAATAGACTTCTTGATCAACAACAATATCAACTGTCTTCTGCTACAGTGTGTGGTATAGTGTTAATTTCATTCGTCCATGTAAATCTTTGATTAGAACATTTAATGACATGCTACGATGCTTTGATGATGTGTTACGATGCTTTAATAGGTTGTATTGTTTCTACTACTGTAGACTTGCTGGCATCTCCTGTCTTATTTGGCTTGAGTTTTATATTTTTGCTGAGTATTTCGTAACGATAACCTTCTTCAAATAAAGGATCTTCAGGAGATATGTCATCTTCATTGTATCTGTAAGACAAAAACAGATCAATATCATATTACATAGATATAGGGACAGTAAGTACCGGGGACATTTACCCAGACAATATGGTATTTGATACATCCTAATTTCAAAGAGTATTGTCAAGATATTCATAAGAATTTTTTTTTAGTCATAAATATCTCCTGTAAATACTGAATTACTGCAATATTGAAAACCTAGATAGTGGTATTTTTACTTTTAATAGTGATATCATCAGCTTAATATCAGACAAGTGTATTGTTGAGAATGACTTAACAGCTTAAATATCTGACAAGAATGTTTTGATCCTTCCTGCATTACCTTTGTGTACTTCTGGCCTTTTATTGCTTGTTTTATTAATTTATTAACATGTATGTATAAAAACTTGTGAGTGAGTGATTGTTGTTTAATGCCAACTCAGCAATTTTTCAGCTATATCATGGCGAGAACAGGTTAATTTTCAATGAGATGAGGTCCACTTTGTACTAGATCTACACGCTTGTGATTAAGCAGGTTATACGTGTTTATTTTGATCCATGTTCTGAGGTATTAAATCATTACTTACTTCATAGTATTTCTAAAGAAACCCTGGGCAACTTTGTTGTGTTTAAATGTGGTCAACATCACCTTTATCATTTCTGTACTGTAAAACAAAATGGATAAATATTAAGATACATTTAAAAGAAAAGTTAACAAAATTGTTACATTAAGACAATTTTATAAAATAGAAATATTCTAATTACAAAATATCTTCTGGTATAAATTAACTGCATCAGCGTTGTAATGCAGACTTTTTGAAATTCGTCGGACCGAGTGGGCAGAAAATCACAAGGACCGGCAATATTGCCAAGTATGCTGGTCCGGGTGTCCGACAAAATTTGTTGTTTGTGTATTTTGTTTTGCACCGGAAATCGGAAATGCAACTGGTATGCCGGAACGATCACGGTCAACTCGGAATTAGATTCTGCTTCAAATGACATTTACTTCTTAAACATGCAACTGTTTCCATGGTAATTCTATTAATCATTGTATTTTTTTAGGTTAAGCTGGCTGTGATGCATCAACGCGACCATTTCGTGTGTTTATATTTGAAAACATGGCGGGTCTGGTTTTTATTGTTCCCATCACCGATTCTGTTTAAATTTTAGAATTTTGTAAATTCCGGTTCTAAAAAATAACCTCAAAATAATGAAAAATGTGGTCGTTCTTAAAACATTAAATTCAGGTCCTGCACAATTTCAGTAGGTCCTGCAGAAAATTATTGGGTGCAGGACCTATGTCCTGCATATTGATTTTTTCTCTCTCAAAAAGTATGGTAATGGTTAGCATGCTCGTCTGTGGTAGATCTTGGGTTCAAGCCATGGTCAGGTCACAACGGACTATAACATTTGTATTTATTGCTTCTCCACTAAGCATGCAGAATTTAGGAGTAAGAGTACATACTATTTGGCTTCGAATCAAAATAATGTGCCAGAGTGGAACAACATATCTACTTAGGGATTGTTTAAGTGACAAAAATCCAACTAAGGTGTTGGTCTTGTACAAAGTGGACATCATCATCATCTCAACGAAATGTACCTTGTTCTCAACATTATATAGCTGAATAATTGTTTACTTGGGATTAAACAACAATCACTCACTTTGTCAAGTCACTTAAAGATATCGTCAAGAAATCAAATAATTTGTTATTTTGACTTGTATTGTGTTATAACAAGAAATGATATTCCAAAAGAAAGCAGACATCATCATCCATTGAAAAGTAACTTTTTCTCATCACGATAAAGCTGACAAATTACTCATTTGGAGTTAAATAATCATTGACTCACTATAGTATAATATTATATATACCATTGTTTGGTGGTGTTTAATGCCACTTTCAACAATATTTCAGCTATATCGTGGTGGTCAGTTTTATTGGTGGAGGAAACAGGAGGACCCGGAGAAAACCACCGACCTGTTGCATGTCACTGATAAACTTTGTCACATAATGTTGTACATCTCGCCCTGATCGAGATTCGAACTCACAACATCTGTGGTGATAGGCACTGATTACATAGGTAGTTGTAAAGCCAACTACCATACGATCACGGCCACGTTGATAATGATCTTGTCATCTGAGCTATATAAAACTATAACTATGATAAGTAATATTCTCCTGTACACTTACTGATAGGCTATTAATTCTAATATCTGCATGAAGAATTTACCAATACCTTTTCTTCTTACTTCATCTATCACTTGAATTTCATAACTACAAAAAAAATGTTAATTAATTACATATAAAACACAAATACATCAAACTCCATGCTCATTCCTAAAATAAGTGGCCATTTTTATATTTGACAGTTAAAATAGTTTCAGTTTTATATTGTAGATTCTTTCACCCTCCCTTTATATACTGGTTGTTTCTATATTAACACTTAACAACACATGCCGGCACATAAACAAATTGATAACACACAATTTGTGAAACAAAAATCAAAGATATTCACCAGTAAAGAACTTCTTCATCAAACTCCATGTCAAATCTAAAATGAGTGAAAGCTACAGGCTTACTGGTACTGTCTCTAGCTATCAGATATAACGCCTTATCCTCCGTCATTTCTTCTCTCTTGTCCTTGTCTTTCCATCCCCATTCACTCTCTTCATACCTAGTCATTATATATTAGGAATTGTGGTCACAAAATGTTACATCATATGATACAGACAGATAGGCTCAACAAGTTATATAAATTATCCATTTATTTAATCATTATTTTCTAACAGTGTGGGTTCAATCAAACAACAGGTATATATTAATAAAGGTATAAGGTGCCAGTTGAGGCATAAAAATAATAATTGTATCAATAGTGAATGGAGAATAATCCCACAAAAAAGTGATTATTTAATCAAGAATAATATTTTAAGCTAAAAGATAAAAGTCAAGTTTTAGGGTGTAATACTTACAATGTCTGCATATTTTTCTTTGTTAGTTTAAATGCCCATTCTATTTCTCCTTCTGTCATCTCAGATACACGTTTAAACTCAATTGTCAAACTTAACCTGAAATATAATTGTAAGATCAGATACACGTTTAAACTCAATTGTCAAGTTTAACCTGAAATATAATTGTAAGATCAGATACACACTTAAACTCAATTGTCAAGTTTAACCTGAAATACAATTGTAAGATCAGATACACACTTAAACTCAATTGTCAAGTTTAACCTGAAATATAATTGTAAGATCAGATACACACTTAAACTCAATTGTCAAGTTTAACCTGAAATATAATTGTAAGATCAGATACACACTTAAACTCTATTGTCAAGTTTAACCTGAAATATAATTGTAAGATCAGATACACACTTAAACTCTATTGTCAAGTTTAACCTGAAATATAATTGTAAGATCTGATGCACACTTAAACTCAATTGTCAAGTTTAACCTGAAATATAATTGTAAGATCAGATACACACTTAAACTCTATTGTCAAGTTTAACCTGAAATATAATTGTAAGATCAGATACACACTTAAACTCAATTGTCAAGTTTAACCTGAAATATAATTGTAAGATCAGATACACACTTAAACTCAATTGTCAAGTTTAACCTGAAATATAATTGTAAGATCAGATACACACTTAAACTCAATTGTCAAGTTTAACCTGAAATATAATTGTAAGATCAGATACACACTTAAACTCAATTGTCAAGTTTAACCTGAAATATAATTGTAAGATCAGATACACACTTAAACTCAATTGTCAAGTTTAACCTGAAATATAATTGTAAGATCAGATACACACTTAAACTCAATTGTCAAGTTTAACCTGAAATATAATTGTAAGATCAGATACACACTTAAACTCAATTGTCAAGTTTAACCTGAAATATAATTGTAAGATCAGATACACACTTAAACTCAATTGTCAAGTTTAACCTGAAATATAATTGTAAGATCAGATACACACTTAAACTCTATTGTCAAGTTTAACCTGAAATATAATTGTAAGATCAGATACACACTTAAACTCAATTGTCAAGTTTAACTTGAAATATAATTGTAAGATCAGATACACACTTAAACTATATTGTCAAGTTTAACCTGAAATATAATTGTAAGATCAGATACACACTTAAACTCAATTGTCAAACTTAACCTGAAATATAATGGCAAGATCAGATACACACTTAAACTCAATTGTCAAACTTAACCTGAAATATAATTGTAAGATCAGATACACACTTAAAACTCAATTGTCAAGTTTAACCTGAAATATAATTGTAAGATCAGATACACGTTTAAACTCAATTGTCAAGTTTAACCTGAAATATAATTGTAAGATCAGATACACGCTTATATTCTATTGTCAAACTTAACCTGAAATATAATTGTAAGATCAGATACACACTTAAAACTCAATTGTCAAGTTTAACCTGAAATATAATTGTAAGATCAGATACACACTTCAACTCAATTGTCAAGTTTAACCTGAAATATAATTGTAAGATCAGATACACACTTAAACTCAATTGTCAAGTTTAACCTGAAATATAATTGTAAGATCAGATACACACTTAAACTCAATTGTCAAGTTTAACCTGAAATATAATTGTAAGATCAGATACACACTTAAACTCAATTGTCAAGTTTAACCTGAAATATAATTGTAAGATCAGATACACACTTAAACTCAATTGTCAAGTTTAACCTGAAATATAATTGTAAGATCAGATACACACTTAAACTCTATTGTCAAGTTTAACCTGAAATATAATTGTAAGATCTGATGCACACTTAAACTCAATTGTCAAGTTTAACCTGAAATATAATTGTAAGATCAGATACACACTTAAACTCAATTGTCAAGTTTAACCTGAAATATAATTGTAAGATCAGATACACACTTAAACTCAATTGTCAAGTTTAACCTGAAATATAATTGTAAGATCAGATACACACTTAAACTCAATTGTCAAGTTTAACCTGAAATATAATTGTAAGATCAGATACACACTTAAACTCAATTGTCAAGTTTAACCTGAAATATAATTGTAAGATCAGATACACACTTAAACTCTATTGTCAAGTTTAACCTGAAATATAATTGTAAGATCTGATGCACACTTAAACTCAATTGTCAAGTTTAACCTGAAATATAATTGTAAGATCAGATACACACTTAAACTCTATTGTCAAGTTTAACCTGAAATATAATTGTAAGATCAGATACACACTTAAACTCAATTGTCAAGTTTAACCTGAAATATAATTGTAAGATCAGATACACACTTAAACTCTATTGTCAAGTTTAACCTGAAATATAATTGTAAGATCTGATGCACACTTAAACTCAATTGTCAAGTTTAACCTGAAATATAATTGTAAGATCAGATACACACTTAAACTCTATTGTCAAGTTTAACCTGAAATATAATTGTAAGATCAGATACACACTTAAACTCAATTGTCAAGTTTAACCTGAAATATAATTGTAAGATCAGATACACGCTTATATTCTATTGTCAAACTTAACCTGAAATATAATTGTAAGATCAGATACACACTTAAACTCTATTGTCAAGTTTAACCTGAAATATAATTGTAAGATCAGATACACACTTACTCTATTGTCAAGTTTAACCTGAAATATAATTGTAAGATCAGATACACACTTAAACTCAATTGTCAAACTTAACCTGAAATATAATGGCAAGATCAGATACACACTTAAACTCAATAGTCAAACTTAACCTGAAATATAATTGTAAGATCAGATACACACTTAAAACTCAATTGTCAAGTTTAACCTGAAATATAATTGTAAGATCAGATACACGTTTAAACTCAATTGTCAAGTTTAACCTGAAATATAATTGTAAGATCAGATACACGCTTATATTCTATTGTCAAACTTAACCTGAAATATAATTGTAAGATCAGATACACACTTAAAACTCAATTGTCAAGTTTAACCTGAAATATAATTGTAAGATCAGATACACACTTAAAACTCAATTGTCAAGTTTAACCTGAAATATAATTGTAAGATCAGATACACACTTCAACTCAATTGTCAAGTTTAACCTGAAATATAATTGTAAGATCAGATACACACTTCAACTCAATTGTCAAGTTTAACCTGAAATATAATTGTAAGATCAGATACACACTTAAACTCAATTGTCAAGTTTAACCTGAAATATAATTGTAAGATCAGATACACACTTAAACTCAATTGTCAAGTTTAACCTGAAATATAATTGTAAGATCAGATACACACTTAAACTCAATTGTCAAGTTTAACCTGAAATATAATTGTAAGATCAGATACACACTTAAACTCTATTGTCAAGTTTAACCTGAAATATAATTGTAAGATCAGATACACACTTAAACTCTATTGTCAAGTTTAACCTGAAATATAATTGTAAGATCAGATACACACTTAAAACTCAATTGTCAAGTTTAACCTGAAATATAATTGTAAGATCAGATACACACTTCAACTCAATTGTCAAGTTTAACCTGAAATATAATTGTAAGATCAGATACACACTTAAACTCAATTGTCAAGTTTAACCTGAAATATAATTGTAAGATCAGATACACACTTAAACTCAATTGTCAAGTTTAACCTGAAATATAATTGTAAGATCAGATACACACTTAAACTCAATTGTCAAGTTTAACCTGAAATATAATTGTAAGATCAGATACACACTTAAACTCAATTGTCAAGTTTAACCTGAAATATAATTGTAAGATCAGATACACACTTAAACTCTATTGTCAAGTTTAACCTGAAATATAATTGTAAGATCTGATGCACACTTAAACTCAATTGTCAAGTTTAACCTGAAATATAATTGTAAGATCAGATACACACTTAAACTCAATTGTCAAGTTTAACCTGAAATATAATTGTAAGATCAGATACACACTTAAACTCAATTGTCAAGTTTAACCTGAAATATAATTGTAAGATCAGATACACACTTAAACTCAATTGTCAAGTTTAACCTGAAATATAATTGTAAGATCAGATACACACTTAAACTCAATTGTCAAGTTTAACCTGAAATATAATTGTAAGATCAGATACACACTTAAACTCTATTGTCAAGTTTAACCTGAAATATAATTGTAAGATCTGATGCACACTTAAACTCAATTGTCAAGTTTAACCTGAAATATAATTGTAAGATCAGATACACACTTAAACTCTATTGTCAAGTTTAACCTGAAATATAATTGTAAGATCAGATACACACTTAAACTCAATTGTCAAGTTTAACCTGAAATATAATTGTAAGATCAGATACACACTTAAACTCAATTGTCAAGTTTAACCTGAAATATAATTGTAAGATCAGATACACACTTAAACTCTATTGTCAAGTTTAACCTGAAATATAATTGTAAGATCTGATGCACACTTAAACTCAATTGTCAAGTTTAACCTGAAATATAATTGTAAGATCAGATACACACTTAAACTCTATTGTCAAGTTTAACCTGAAATATAATTGTAAGATCAGATACACACTTAAACTCAATTGTCAAGTTTAACCTGAAATATAATTGTAAGATCAGATACACACTTAAACTCTATTGTCAAGTTTAACCTGAAATATAATTGTAAGATCTGATGCACACTTAAACTCAATTGTCAAGTTTAACCTGAAATATAATTGTAAGATCAGATACACACTTAAACTCTATTGTCAAGTTTAACCTGAAATATAATTGTAAGATCAGATACACACTTAAACTCAATTGTCAAGTTTAACCTGAAATATAATTGTAAGATCAGATACACGCTTATATTCTATTGTCAAACTTAACCTGAAATATAATTGTAAGATCAGATACACACTTAAACTCTATTGTCAAGTTTAACCTGAAATATAATTGTAAGATCAGATACACACTTAAACTCTATTGTCAAGTTTAACCTGAAATATAATTGTAAGATCAGATACACACTTAAACTCAATTGTCAAACTTAACCTGAAATATAATGGCAAGATCAGATACACACTTAAACTCAATAGTCAAACTTAACCTGAAATATAATTGTAAGATCAGATACACACTTAAAACTCAATTGTCAAGTTTAACCTGAAATATAATTGTAAGATCAGATACACGTTTAAACTCAATTGTCAAGTTTAACCTGAAATATAATTGTAAGATCAGATACACGCTTATATTCTATTGTCAAACTTAACCTGAAATATAATTGTAAGATCAGATACACACTTAAAACTCAATTGTCAAGTTTAACCTGAAATATAATTGTAAGATCAGATACACACTTAAAACTCAATTGTCAAGTTTAACCTGAAATATAATTGTAAGATCAGATACACACTTCAACTCAATTGTCAAGTTTAACCTGAAATATAATTGTAAGATCAGATACACACTTCAACTCAATTGTCAAGTTTAACCTGAAATATAATTGTAAGATCAGATACACACTTAAACTCAATTGTCAAGTTTAACCTGAAATATAATTGTAAGATCAGATACACACTTAAACTCAATTGTCAAGTTTAACCTGAAATATAATTGTAAGATCAGATACACACTTAAACTCAATTGTCAAGTTTAACCTGAAATATAATTGTAAGATCAGATACACACTTAAACTCTATTGTCAAGTTTAACCTGAAATATAATTGTAAGATCAGATACACACTTAAACTCTATTGTCAAGTTTAACCTGAAATATAATTGTAAGATCAGATACACACTTAAAACTCAATTGTCAAGTTTAACCTGAAATATAATTGTAAGATCAGATACACACTTCAACTCAATTGTCAAGTTTAACCTGAAATATAATTGTAAGATCAGATACACACTTAAACTCAATTGTCAAGTTTAACCTGAAATATAATTGTAAGATCAGATACACACTTAAACTCAATTGTCAAGTTTAACCTGAAATATAATTGTAAGATCAGATACACACTTAAACTCAATTGTCAAGTTTAACCTGAAATATAATTGTAAGATCAGATACACACTTAAACTCAATTGTCAAGTTTAACCTGAAATATAATTGTAAGATCAGATACACACTTAAACTCTATTGTCAAGTTTAACCTGAAATATAATTGTAAGATCTGATGCACACTTAAACTCAATTGTCAAGTTTAACCTGAAATATAATTGTAAGATCAGATACACACTTAAACTCAATTGTCAAGTTTAACCTGAAATATAATTGTAAGATCAGATACACACTTAAACTCAATTGTCAAGTTTAACCTGAAATATAATTGTAAGATCAGATACACACTTAAACTCAATTGTCAAGTTTAACCTGAAATATAATTGTAAGATCAGATACACACTTAAACTCAATTGTCAAGTTTAACCTGAAATATAATTGTAAGATCAGATACACACTTAAACTCTATTGTCAAGTTTAACCTGAAATATAATTGTAAGATCTGATGCACACTTAAACTCAATTGTCAAGTTTAACCTGAAATATAATTGTAAGATCAGATACACACTTAAACTCTATTGTCAAGTTTAACCTGAAATATAATTGTAAGATCAGATACACACTTAAACTCAATTGTCAAGTTTAACCTGAAATATAATTGTAAGATCAGATACACACTTAAACTCTATTGTCAAGTTTAACCTGAAATATAATTGTAAGATCTGATGCACACTTAAACTCAATTGTCAAGTTTAACCTGAAATATAATTGTAAGATCAGATACACACTTAAACTCTATTGTCAAGTTTAACCTGAAATATAATTGTAAGATCAGATACACACTTAAACTCAATTGTCAAGTTTAACCTGAAATATAATTGTAAGATCAGATACACGCTTATATTCTATTGTCAAACTTAACCTGAAATATAATTGTAAGATCAGATACACACTTAAACTCTATTGTCAAGTTTAACCTGAAATATAATTGTAAGATCAGATACACACTTAAACTCTATTGTCAAGTTTAACCTGAAATATAATTGTAAGATCAGATACACACTTAAACTCAATTGTCAAACTTAACCTGAAATATAATGGCAAGATCAGATACACACTTAAACTCAATAGTCAAACTTAACCTGAAATATAATTGTAAGATCAGATACACACTTAAAACTCAATTGTCAAGTTTAACCTGAAATATAATTGTAAGATCAGATACACGTTTAAACTCAATTGTCAAGTTTAACCTGAAATATAATTGTAAGATCAGATACACGCTTATATTCTATTGTCAAACTTAACCTGAAATATAATTGTAAGATCAGATACACACTTAAAACTCAATTGTCAAGTTTAACCTGAAATATAATTGTAAGATCAGATACACACTTAAAACTCAATTGTCAAGTTTAACCTGAAATATAATTGTAAGATCAGATACACACTTCAACTCAATTGTCAAGTTTAACCTGAAATATAATTGTAAGATCAGATACACACTTCAACTCAATTGTCAAGTTTAACCTGAAATATAATTGTAAGATCAGATACACACTTAAACTCAATTGTCAAGTTTAACCTGAAATATAATTGTAAGATCAGATACACACTTAAACTCAATTGTCAAGTTTAACCTGAAATATAATTGTAAGATCAGATACACACTTAAACTCAATTGTCAAGTTTAACCTGAAATATAATTGTAAGATCAGATACACACTTAAACTCTATTGTCAAGTTTAACCTGAAATATAATTGTAAGATCTGATGCACACTTAAACTCAATTGTCAAGTTTAACCTGAAATATAATTGTAAGATCAGATACACACTTAAACTCTATTGTCAAGTTTAACCTGAAATATAATTGTAAGATCTGATGCACACTTAAACTCAATTGTCAAGTTTAACCTGAAATATAATTGTAAGATCAGATACACACTTAAACTCTATTGTCAAGTTTAACCTGAAATATAATTGTAAGATCAGATACACACTTAAACTCAATTGTCAAGTTTAACCTGAAATATAATTGTAAGATCAGATACACGCTTATATTCTATTGTCAAACTTAACCTGAAATATAATTGTAAGATCAGATACACACTTAAACTCTATTGTCAAGTTTAACCTGAAATATAATTGTAAGATCAGATACACACTTAAACTCTATTGTCAAGTTTAACCTGAAATATAATTGTAAGATCAGATACACACTTAAACTCAATTGTCAAACTTAACCTGAAATATAATGGCAAGATCAGATACACACTTAAACTCAATAGTCAAACTTAACCTGAAATATAATTGTAAGATCAGATACACACTTAAAACTCAATTGTCAAGTTTAACCTGAAATATAATTGTAAGATCAGATACACGTTTAAACTCAATTGTCAAGTTTAACCTGAAATATAATTGTAAGATCAGATACACGCTTATATTCTATTGTCAAACTTAACCTGAAATATAATTGTAAGATCAGATACACACTTAAACTCTATTGTCAAGTTTAACCTGAAATATAATTGTAAGATCTGATGCACACTTAAACTCAATTGTCAAGTTTAACCTGAAATATAATTGTAAGATCAGATACACACTTAAACTCTATTGTCAAGTTTAACCTGAAATATAATTGTAAGATCAGATACACACTTAAACTCAATTGTCAAGTTTAACCTGAAATATAATTGTAAGATCAGATACACGCTTATATTCTATTGTCAAACTTAACCTGAAATATAATTGTAAGATCAGATACACACTTAAACTCTATTGTCAAGTTTAACCTGAAATATAATTGTAAGATCAGATACACACTTAAACTCTATTGTCAAGTTTAACCTGAAATATAATTGTAAGATCAGATACACACTTAAACTCAATTGTCAAACTTAACCTGAAATATAATGGCAAGATCAGATACACACTTAAACTCAATAGTCAAACTTAACCTGAAATATAATTGTAAGATCAGATACACACTTAAAACTCAATTGTCAAGTTTAACCTGAAATATAATTGTAAGATCAGATACACGTTTAAACTCAATTGTCAAGTTTAACCTGAAATATAATTGTAAGATCAGATACACGCTTATATTCTATTGTCAAACTTAACCTGAAATATAATTGTAAGATCAGATACACACTTAAAACTCAATTGTCAAGTTTAACCTGAAATATAATTGTAAGATCAGATACACACTTAAAACTCAATTGTCAAGTTTAACCTGAAATATAATTGTAAGATCAGATACACACTTAAACTCAATTGTCAAGTTTAACCTGAAATATAATTGTAAGATCAGATACACACTTCAACTCAATTGTCAAGTTTAACCTGAAATATAATTGTAAGATCAGATACACACTTCAACTCAATTGTCAAGTTTAACCTGAAATATAATTGTAAGATCAGATACACACTTAAAACTCAATTGTCAAGTTTAACCTGAAATATAATTGTAAGATCAGATACACACTTAAACTCAATTGTCAAGTTTAACCTGAAATATAATTGTAAGATCAGATACACACTTAAACTCAATTGTCAAACTTAACCTGAAATATAATTGTAAGATCAGATACACGTTTAAACTCAATTGTCAAACTTAACCTGAAATATAATTGTAAGATTAGATACACACTTCAACTCAATTGTCAAGTTTAACCTGAAATATAATTGTAAGATCAGATACACACTTAAACTCTATTGTCAAGTTTAACCTGAAATATAATTGTAAGATCAGATACACACTTAAACTCTATTGTCAAGTTTAACCTGAAATATAATTGTAAGATCAGATACACACTTCAACTCAATTGTCAAGTTTAACCTGAAATATAATTGTAAGATCAGATACACACTTAAACTCTATTGTCAAGTTTAACCTGAAATATAATTGTAAGATCAGATACACACTTAAACTCAATTGTCAAGTTTAACCTGAAATATAATTGTAAGATCAGATACACACTTAAACTCAATTGTCAAACTTAACCTGAAATATAATTGTAAGATCAGATACACGCTTATATTCTATTGTCAAACTTAACCTGAAATATAATTGTAAGATCAGATACACACTTAAACTCAATTGTCAAGTTTAACCTGAAATATAATTGTAAGATCAGATACACACTTAAACTCAATTGTCAAGTTTAACCTGAAATATAATTGTAAGATCAGATACACGCTTATATTCTATTGTCAAACTTAACCTGAAATATAATTGTAAGATCAGATACACACTTAAAACTCAATTGTCAAGTTTAACCTGAAATATAATTGTAAGATCAGATACACGTTTAAACTCAATTGTCAAGTTTAACCTGAAATATAATTGTAAGATCAGATACACGTTTAAACTCAATTGTCAAACTTAACCTGAAATATAATTGTAAGATCAGATACACACTTAAACTCTATTGTCAAGTTTAACCTGAAATATAATTGTAAGATCAGATACACACTTCAACTCAATTGTCAAGTTTAACCTGAAATATAATTGTAAGATCAGATACACACTTAAACTCAATTGTCAAGTTTAACCTGAAATATAATTGTAAGATTGATTACTCATTTGCTAAGTTAGCATTTTACCCAGAAATATCATTGATTTTAAGGATACTGGGACTTAAAAACATGGGTAGAGACACAAAGAGATACTTCACCATTTAACCCTGCCACATTGTTGTGCCTGTCCCAAACCAGAACCTGGATTTTCAACGTTAAATGTTGTGGCGTTTTTTGTGTTCTGTGAATTAAGGCAAGAAGTGTTTGATTGTTTTATTTTAAGATTACTTAAAATTTAAGACAACTTTTTGAACTTCCAACTGTTACCCTATTTTATTCTTTGTCAGACATAATACATACAAGATCTTTTATTCTTTGTCAGACATAATACATACAAGATCTTTTATTCTTTGTCAGACATAATACATACAAGATCTTTTATTCTTTGTCAGACATAATATCAATAATCAAGAGAACTAAAGATTCTCACAACCAAAATTTAAAATAAAATGTAATGGTTGACCCATCAGAATGTGACAAGACAATACTAAACTTACACTTACCCATTTCTTTCAAATCTTCTGAACGGCTTTACAAAATCCATTGGATCTGGTATCTGTAAAAGGTTTAAATGTATTATCAGGGCTCTACAATTCATACCAGCTCCCACTAGCCCCTGGCTAGTAAGGAAACATTTTGTTACTAGCCAACAAAAGTATGTTACTTGCCAGATTAATAAAGATACCAATTCATACTGTATAAATCAAATATGTATTCATTTGTACACAATTATTAATGCCCTAAATGAGACAGAAGATGGTTACTCCCATGACCTTGACCCCACATTTTGTACACAATTATTAATGCCCTAAATGAGACAGAAGATGGTTATTCTCATGACCTTGACCCCACTTTTTGTACACAATTATTAATGCCCTAAATGAGACAGAAGATGGTTACTCCCATGACCTTGACCCCACTTTTTGTACACAATTATTAATGCCCTAAATGAGACAGAAGATGGTTACTCTCATGACCTTGACCCCACTTTTTGTACACAATTATTAATGCCCTAAATGAGACAGAAGATGGTTACTCCCATGACCTTGACCCCACTTTTTGTAGGTTTGTGTTGCTACTTGTATTTATTTTATTTGTCTTTGTACTATTTTTTTTTTTATTAATTATAACTTGTAACACATATAGTAAAATAATTAAAAGAGTTTTGTCTTTTTAATCCATTTTTTTGAAAACAGTACAATAATAAAGTCTTAATATCTGGGCCTGCCTTTCTGCAAACATCACAATACATAATGTCGTTACTGGAATCATAAACGAGCCACGAAAACTCTGACTTCCAGACATCTTAGAATTTGCGTTTTTCAGCATTAGAACCCGAAACTTCCGTCCATGTTGCATCAGGCAGGTCAGTTGCATGATCAATTGATTCAACCAGTTTATTTTTGACAGAAAAATTTGTGAGACAGTTTTATTTTTTGCGTATTGTGGTCTCTTGCAATCGTTAAAAGTATGTGATTTAAAACTTTTATGCCTGAGTCAATTGTGTGGTTTAAAGGGCCAGTTTTACTGGTCTTGGGTCGGACGACCGGTATGCTCGTCTGAATTAAAACAATTTTATTCTTATAAAGCATAAAAACCATACAAAATATACACAAGTTTTATTGGAATTTATTTTTACAATGTTACTTCTAAATTTGTTCATTTGTGTACTTACCTTGTTAGCTTTTTCTACTTTTTCCAGTGATACAGCCATTTTGGCAGATTCCTAATAAATTACAAAAAAACTTACGATCAAGCATTACATGTACAACAAATGACTCAGTTTTAATCGGTCCGGCTGTATTCTCAATGACTCAGATTTTAATTGGTCCGGTTGTATTCTCAATGACTCAGATTTAATTGGTCCGGTTGTATTCTCAATGAATCAGATTTAATTGGTCCGGTTGTATTCTCAATGACTCAGATTTTAATTGGTCCGGTTGTATTCTCAATGACTCAGATTTAATTGGTCCGGTTGTATTCTCAATGAATCAGATTTAATTGGTCCGGTTGTATTCTCAATGACTCAGATTTAATTGGTCCGGTTGTATTCTCAATGAATCAGATTTAATTGGTCCGGTTGTATTCTCAATGAATCAGATTTAATTGGTCCGGTTGTATTCTCAATGAATCAGATTTAATTGATCCGGTTGTATTCTCAATGAATCAGATTTAATTGATCTGGTTGTATTCACAAACTTCTTTACATTGTGAGGTGTACAGTTCTACTGTGTGCAAACATTTTTGTAAAGCTTTAAAAAATGATCTGGGCTAAAAAAAAATTGGGAGTGAGCAATCGCTTAACCCCAAATGAGCAATTTATCAGTTATATCATGACGAGAACAAGTTACGATTAGATGATGATGGTGTAGTGTACCAAATGATTGGTTGGATTTTAATAGAGCTAGCTCACTGAAAGAAGAGTTTGTGGGTAGACATGTCGCTCCTCTGGGATACATTATCTAAATTCAGAGCCAACCAGTCTTTGTTTTTTCCTTAATGATGCCTACTTAGCACAGAAACAGCAAATACCAATTAGAGTCTATTGTTTGGCATGACCACTGCTCCAACCCATAATCTTATGCACGTGAGGGGGGAATGCTAACCTGCCTAACTATTACACCACTGATGCATTTTTCTTCCTCATGAAATAATGATACAAATGTAGCAAGTTGACGAAACGTGATGGGTATGTCAATCCAAATAAGGCATGTTTTGCATTTAACCAATAAATAATGTAATCTATAAAATTATAAACCTGTCACATCCATTTACTTTGAATTTCACAAGTCAGCAATTGAAGAAAACAATGGATGGTTGTGATGAAATTATAAAGTAAGATGTTCCACAGCAAAATATTTCTGCAATGTTGTTTATACAAACATTTGTAAGTAAATAGTTGTATGTGGTATATGATTGTCCAACTCAAAACAGCATCAGTATCTTTAAAATTAAGGTTGAATACAAATGTTTGTCTTATCAGGAGAAACAAAAAGTGATCATATTAACATAAAGCCAGAACTGGCATAATAAATTCCCATCAAATACATATATAGTGTGTTGGTACAAGACTTTGTATCAAGTTGAGTCTGTTGTGTGAATCAGTATAACTGTGAGTAACGATAGAGTTGTGATGCAGTTACATTCACGCAACAGGCAAGACCTGATACATAGTCTTGTACCAACACACTATGCATGTAATAAGTTTATCTAACATTTAGACCTCATACATAGTCTTGTACCAACACACTATACTGTATATGTAATAAGTTTATCTAACATTTCAATAAAAACAAATTTTAAACAAATAACAAGGGTCAAATTAAAATTAACAAATTTGGACACTATTCTGAGGGAGACTACATTTTGTGCATGACATCACACTATTTGTTGCCGTTCTTTCACCAATATCAAAACAAATTATCATGTTACTGTTTGATCACTTTCAGTACCACTGTTCAATCATCCGATGACGCTTTTAAAAAAAAAAAAAATGTGGATGTTATAGTTGCCAGAAACATTGAAACTATGTTCTTGTAAATTCGTGAAACATATTATGAATGAATAAATATTAAACAGTCGCTTTGCTTACGTTGTTTATATTGATGTGATTTTCCCGCATTTCAATGATATGATGTCATGACAAAGTAGTTCGGCAGAGATCTTGTGCATCCTTGCGCCATTCTTTTATCACCAGTGTGGTGATACAAAATATTGTATCAGACAGGCTACTTTCTTTAATTTCAAAGGAAAACGTACAATGTTAGATAAAAAAATATGTAATCATTGTGTGCATGGTAAAATGCTTTTGTGATACCCCATAAATAAATGTACAGATATATACTTTATTAAATGCTAATCGTTCAAGGCTTACCTCTTTCCTTTTCATCTTTTTTTCTTTTGACTTCACAGATTTTCTCTAAAATGAAAAAAATCATAAATGGTTAGATTTTAACTGTTATCCAAATGTAACATACTGCTACCATGTGTTTATACATGTAGGTAATGTAGTCGTCTTAAAATATCACTGTCACTTGGTAAAGACCAAATATATGGAGTACTTTAGTGGACCCTAACTCTATTGTTGTCATATATATCTACATGGTAACGAAAAGAAAGGTTATGGGTCATGCATGTTGATTATTACAATATCTAACTTCCAGGGTCCGCCATAGTAGATAGATGATTCTACCCCAAAATATATATAGCCCTGTTGCTTGGTACATTTTGTAAATGTGATGATGCACACTGAATAGCTATCAATTTGTTGTCATGATTGATACCTGTATTGATTAAAACATCCTGATGATGAGTGATCAGAAATAATTGATTGCCAATGTATAACAGAGCAAAGGTTATTGGACTAAGCAATACCGGTATATTAAGCTGGACATGTGCAAATTCGGAGGTTTGCTGGAGCATATAATTTGTCTTATCCTTGTATGAAAGGTGTCTAAAGTCAGATGTTTCAACTTTCACTATTGTGGGTACTCGTAGATGTTTGGCATGTCAATAAGATGTGTATTAAGGTACTCGTAGATGTTTGGCATGTCAATAAGATGTGTATTAAGGTACTCGTAGATGTTTGGCATGTCAATAAGATGTGTATTAAGGTACTCAAATTTATAGGATGAATGATGTGACAAATCATTGCAAAAGGGACTATTTAAAAGATCTGTACAAGTGATAAGTATGGAAATTGAAGAGAAATAAATTAAAAATAGAACAAGTTGAAACGAGGAAGGGTTAGTAATGGTGTCCTCTCTTGTGATTTTTAAGTGGGCAATACATCAACAGTAAAAAAAAATTCAGTGGGGCAAATTTAGTGGCCGGGATCAAGTCTCTGTTGCGCAACACACCAACTCAGTCAGTTCAACTGTAATTAACAATGAACAAACAATATTGTCTGGGTGCACGAATCTGATCATGGGTACAGCACTACCTATGACTAAAATATGTTATTTTTTATTCATTTCCTGGAAATATTATTTAAATGCCTTTATATCATAATCAATGTTCTCTATTTTTGCTCAGTGATAGGTGGTTGTTTTTTGTTGCAGACTTTTATAGTGTGTTTTCATTTTTTCGCCGTTGCGCTTAAGTACGCGTAATCGCGACAAAAATAATACAAAGAATACTTTTTTTTCCCTATTTTATGCTACTACTTGCTACAGCAATTTTATTTTATTTTCAACATGTCTCTCTTAATTCTTCTTTCTCTTGTAATTTTCCTTAGCAAAAGAGATTTCATCACAATTTTTTTCAAAAGTTTTGATTTTTCTGTTGATTCCTTTGCTTTTTCAACCAAGATATGTCTCTTTCTAAGTTTCCTCCAAATGTTCATGGTGGCTTGAAATCAAATTATGAGTCATCCGGTCCATGTATTGAAACCATCATTAATCCTTGTAATATGTTGTTAGTCAGTCTGTTCTTCAATGTTGTCTTTCCAATAAAAAAATATTACTTCCAAACCATACACTAACGGTGACACACTTTTAAGTGCTGTATAAACATTTCTCTTTTAAATTATAACACCCTTCAATTAACATATTTGATCATCTTTCTTTAAACAATTTAAGTATAAGTTAACTGTACATTTTCCCCGGGTCAGGATTAATTTTGTGACACAATTACAAGTGGTTTCAATCCGAGATAAGGGTAATGAAAGATCGAACATGTTGAAGTAATTTTACAAGTACAATCTGTCATTGGAATCATGAGAAAAAAACAAACTTTATTGTTCTTTTTTTAGTTGTGAAAAACAAAAATTTTAAATAAAATGGAGATTAAATATTTGTAAAACATAAAAACAAATTTAATATACATCGATGGAAATTGCTAATATACGTGCTCATAAAGTAATTTCAGATGTTTTTTTTATTTATTTTCAAATTCGATAAAATAACAATGATTTGCACTATGAAATTCAAAAGCCTGTGTCAGTCATTTTTTTTTCAGTCGGCAATGAAAACAACTCACAAAATCATTGTTGATTCAATATAACGTTTAAAGACACGTCAATTAAAACATTCTGACGATTGTAACATATGGGCCACATGAAATGCAACACAGGATTTTAATTGGGATCAATACGCAAGTTGGGAAAATGATGTAAATTTTCCGACCAGCTTTGAAAAATGAATGCTGGTCGGAAGATAATTAAAGCTGGTTGGCAAAGCCGGCTATAACCAGCAATGGAGAACACTGAATGTACACTAAAACTCAGTGAATCTATAAATGGCAATCATGGAAAATTAAAAAAATTGCAATACATGTAATTCAATATTTTTCTCAAAAAATTTGCTGAAAATCAGATCGGAAATGATACATAGTGCAATATTTACATCAAGATGTATTAGAACTAATGTTTTGTTATTATTACATGTTTGTACATAAAATGAATAAAGTTGACTTTGAAGTACTTATTTGCTTCAGTTCATAATATCCCTATAAAATTGACTTCAAAGCAAAATTGTAGTCGCCTTGTTTCCTTTTGCAAGTCGCTCCTTTCTTGCAAATAATCTGCGTTATAAGGTAAAGGTGATTGACAAAGCAATTGTAATCAACTTAAAATACATAGGCCACCCT
This sequence comes from Bathymodiolus septemdierum, assembly GCA_963383655.1. Lineage (NCBI taxonomy): Eukaryota > Metazoa > Mollusca > Bivalvia > Mytilida > Modiolidae > Bathymodiolus > Bathymodiolus septemdierum. Next base: position 127,161,826 of record OY726519.1, on the reverse strand, counting down.
TAAAAATATGTTCGTTTCCCGCACCCGACCCTCCATTTCACCTATGGGTCGGTAGGTAGGTTTTTTTTTCTAAAGTTCATTCACAAATCTGGTTTCTTCAAAGTCGAGCAACGGATTTTGTTCATTTAAAAGTGTAAACCAGTTCCGAACGTAAATTCTGGAACAATATCGGAACTTCCGGTCACGATTGCCGGTAACCAAAAAAAAAAGTCGTTGCAAATCACCCAAATAATATTTCGAGTCGCAACGTTTTCTAATGGTCGGTCGGGTGCGGGAAACAAACAATTGTTTAATTTTGGCCTAAGAATGAGAGAAAAAGGCTTTATTCAAACAATAAAGAAAATTCAACTTGCTTAGAAAAAAGTATCACGACAAATTTGTAGCATCGTGTTATCGGTTTTCGTGCTATTATCGATATTCCGATATAGCAATTAACAGTGTTAACCCTTCATTCATATGACGATTGGAATTTTGAAAGAATGGCTAGTTAAATATTTCTTTGTTGTCAGTAAAATGGCGTCATTTGTTTTCGTGTGAAGTAAAAACAAGGCCGATATACGGGATGGAAACGAATATATAATCTGGAAAGGGCTGGTTTTAAAATTTCATGGTTCTGGCCATCTACCAAATCATACTACATCTAAATAAAATAACAGAATGTTTGAAAATTACCACTTTCAAAATTGTGTTTACTTTTGATGTTTTTTTAGTGCTGAAACCACAATGCACTGCAAAATGACATGTATTTTATATAAGAAACAGGCACATTTCAGTCAGCTCTTTTGTTTACAAGTACGATCAGTGACCCCATGACAGTTACATGACAGGAAGAGCCGGTGTCTGAGAGGCAGATGACATAGTTAAATTTTATATAGCCCTTCTGGATTTTTTTCCAGCTACCTTATAAAGAAGTAAATTTTTAGCATTACAAAAAGTATGGTTCAGTAGGTAGGTTCACTGTTCTTGGTACTTACGTCTTTAAAAGCAAACTTTAACATTTTTTACAGATGTCACGCTGTAGTCTTGTTTATGTTCCATAAATAGAAACCGGAAGACATGTCAAAAATAATGCGTGCGCTGTGGAAATCAAAATAAAATGGATAAAACGAAAACAGATGACGCACGAAAACACATACCGTGACGATACTGACGAAATTCCAGATGAAAATTAAATCCCATATCTAAAAATAATCAAACAAGACACTTTCTGTACCAAATGTGTTGTTGGATTGTGTTATATTATTTAATTATTTAACACAACTTGAGTTATTTGTAGCTTTTTCAAAGGTAAACAATAAAATTGTCAAAATTTAAACATGGCGGCATTATAATAGAAACAAGGGGAGGGAACTCTAACCCCATTTTGATGTAATATTATAGATTTCAATGTAAAACGAATAAAATCTAAAATAAATAAATATTAGATCAACAACAATAATACAAGTACAAAACATGAATAAAATATTAAATATGAAGGATATTAACAAGATTTTGGCAAAGAAACACTTCAAATAATTTTTTTTTTAAATGATGCGAAAAAACAATACATTTTTGCAGAAACATGTCTATGATGCTGTTGGAAGTCTCCCTGTCATGCCTTCACTTCTCCCTCATGTTCTCTGAGGGAGAAGTTAAGTCTCCCTGTTTTTTCCAGGTGTGGTGAGCCCTATTACTTAGAAATCATTGGTAAATATTAGAATGATGTTCATAACATCGGTGTCCAACATGGAGTGAAGAAAAAAATATGCAATTATTTTTTTTAGGCATACATTTCATTGGATCTCTCGTAAATATATGGTTTAATGGGTGTCTATTACTTTAAACATATTTTATTGTTCTGTACTAAACAATTGGATAGGACACAAGTTTCACGACTTAGAAACGTCTTCTCCAATACATACAAAATGTACATGAATAAATACAAAATTAACTTATATAGTATTATATACATATTTCATATTAAGTAAAGACATGTGTATTGATGACTAGACTATCACGGTGTCCATTTGTTATGAACGGTACAAAGTGATGTAGCTTCATTAACTGTGATACAAAGTCCTACCCCATATTACAAAATGGAATATTCCAGTACACACAATATTATGACGTAGTTCCCGTATTGATGTAATTACACACGGAGATGTGATGACATGCACAACTGTGGTGTCCACCAATATGCATGACCAGTTATGAATGGAAGAGGTCGCAAGTTTTAGCTAATTTTCAAGATTTTATTATCACAGTATGGATGTAATTTGATTGAATGCGATTTTAAGTTTAGCATCGATGCAGAACGGAGAAATATTTATCTGTACATTGGAATGACTGTGAGGTGTATCGCTTTCCTAGTTATGAACAACAATTTCTTTTATTGAACAAGATTTTTGTTCATAACAGTGTCTGAAAATTTCATGTTCCTTATTTGCCATTTTTTTGTAAAAAATAAAAACCTCTAAATTGATCAATTTGTTTTTAAGTTGTCCTTTTCAATAGTATAAAAACAATTTATTTCAATTACTTGCCTTGGTACTGGTAATATGCGAGCGAAGCAAGCTCTTTATGGTTAAAAATGTGTACCTAGGATTTTCTTCACATGGCTTCACATACTGATGGATATATTTTTTTTCTGCACATTGTAAACACAGGGGCCAGATGAGTTTTTCATGTACCTATACCTGGTATACAGGTACATGAAAAAACTCATCTGGCCCCTTTGATTGTAAACACGTTCCGTGTAACACTCTACTAATGAAGATCTTCTTAACATATAAAGCGCAAAGGTGATGCTAAATCTCGGACTCTCTCTTGTACGTCCGATATCACTGAAACCCAGAACCCGTGTGTAATAAAAGTCATTTTGCTAGCTTGTTCTACTTATATTGATATTTTCAAATTTTATTAAATATCTTCTGACATACTGACAAGAAATTTATTTTCTGTATGGAATTTAACTTTTAAGGAACGAGAGTTTGATTGAATGCGACTAGATTCGACCCTAAAAAAAAGTCGTCCCCGATATATCTCGGCCCAAAAAATCTTGACACACAGTGACCGAAAAAAAAATTAGTCACTGGTCCAAATGGCGGCCCAAACATTTTATGAAAACAAGACATCAGATATCAATATAAAAACAGTTTTCAGATTATTTGTTTTTATCAATAAAATTCATTCTTTCACTAGTCTCACAGGGGTTTGGGGGGGCTCTTCAAGGTAATTTTGGTAGGTACAGGTGTGCAGCTGAAATTGCGAAAACACCCCAATGCATATATTGCTATCAAATGAAACCTGAATTGACTTGCTATAACCTTTTTGACAACTTTGATGCCATTGGCTAGGGTGGTCTTAAGAAACGATGCAAGTCCATCGGATGGGGACAATACAAGGCTGGTGTGTGTAAGGGGAGATCAATGCCATGATCACATTAAAGACATCCGGAAAAGAGTAGACTAATGCCACTACAAGGACCGCTCTTGCACTCCCCAGAGTGAAGAGTGACATCACTTGTTTCAATCCACTATGAAGAAGTGATTTTAAAGTAAAATAACCTCTCAGTTCAGGGTAATGTCAGCTGGTTATTCATTCCAAACAAGTATTTCACTTTGTTGAAATAACAAACGATGCTGTCATTTTCTGTATATAAACAACTATTAACTTTTCCTGTTATTTTTTAATTTGTAAACAAAAGTTTTGGTTCCAAAAAAGAAAACCACTCCCAATTGTCATTAAAATGTACTGTAGCCGTGTACATGAACTATGAACAGGCCAGATCGTTTCCGTAGTTTGACTGTCAACGATTTTCTCTACGTTGTTGGGGGAAAGTTTTTCAATGATTACCTAAGAATTGACACAAAAAGGTTTCTGATTTCTGTAAAATGAAATTTGTACATGTACATTTTGCAGCAGATTGAATGAATAAATTTCCGAACGGTGGAAGATACCAGATCGTAAACATTATAAGTTGACAGAATTCTCTTTATTGTTCACAACCTTCCACTTCGTCCGTGATTCTTAACAATTTTAATAATTAAATCATAAAGAAACAAAAAAACACGTTTCTTTTCTAATATTTAGTGAATACTTGTGTATTACATGAAAACGAGTATTGATTTGCTCGATAAAAATACATAATTGGGGATAACAGTAAATTACATTAGCTGTGTATTCATTGGCTACAAAAATGTATTTGGACCAATCGCTGTTCTCGTAACAAACCGTTTTCGACTAGAACAGAAGAGTTATCTACCGTTGAAGTTACTGTTTTAGGCCAAAAAAAAATATATGTGTGTTTACTGTCACATGTCAAAAAAATCTAGGGTCAGTCGTCGGGATTAATTTTTTTTTTTTTTTTTTTTTTATTATCATCGACAAAACCGGAAATAGTCGTTCCCGGTTCCAGAATCCTATTCCGGTATTAAATTTTCGAAAATTCCGGTAAAATGACGAATTATGCAGTTTTTCTACCTTCTTTACTCTCAATTTCGACAAAAAGCTAGCAGTTGAATAAATAAAACATTGCTGCTGGTTAAACAACAAAAATGGTTATCCGAATTCTGTGTAAAAATGCATAGGGTTGCTAGCAAAAATTAGGGTAGGTCGGGTGACCGTAAACACACATATTTTTTTTTGGCCTTATGTCCGGTTTCGGTAAAACAATTTTTAACGGTCTTTTAGGCAATCGCCCAAACGTTTTTTGTTGGGCCAGTGACTACCTAATTTGGAGCAGCTTTTGGTCACCCGAATAAGATATTAGTCGCATTTGGCGACTGGGCGACCGTCCATTTCAGGCACTGCACTATTTTGATGCATTGGATGCTATACAGTAGAGTTTGTCTATAACGAAGTCCAGGGGACCCTCGATCTTAGTTCGTTATAGGCATTGTTCGTTATAAGAGAAACAATGTAGAATTACCTCCCCCTTTTAAAATCGTACAGTAGAACTTCGCTGGCTCGAACTCGAAGGGACTGTCAAAATCTGTTCTAGCTATCGGTAGTTCGAGCCACCGAGGTCGCGTAATTTTAGAGAGAAAAAAATCTGGTTCTGACCCGGGCAGTTTCATTATGCTATGACAACTGATGCACAGTAAAGTGGGCCTTTATCATAAAAAAACATTTAATCCTTTAGACAGTTCTCAAAGACTACGGCTTCTGAATACCTTTTTGGTATCTTCAAATGTTCGTTAGAAACATTTTTTCAACTTTGTTCATGATCTATTTTATAAACAGGAAATATGAGGTCGGGTATTAACACTTGGATCAATATCGGTATAATGCAGAGTTTTTGAAATTTGTCGAACCTAGGGGGCAGAAAATCATGAGGTCCACCAATAACGTCAGTAATGCCAGTCCCCATGTCCGCCAAACATTTTTGAATGATGTGTTTACTTTTTTAACGGAAGTCGGAAGCGCAGGTCGTATTGTAAATACCGGAACAAGTTCGGTCAACTCAGAATTCGTAACCGCATTGAATACGTGATATTTTATCTGTTTTTGGTAAATATTATTGGTAACTGTCATGAAAATAAATATAATTGAATATATTGTGATGCGTAAGATGATCTTTTCGAGTGAAAAGCCCCCAAAAAATTAATAAAATAAAAAAACACGACATCCCTGATTTGTATCCTTCCTTCACCGAATCCGTTTCTATTTAGAATTTTGTTTACAGTTCCGGCAACATGTCGATCATAAAAATGTGGTCGTTCCTGAAGCATTAAGATGGAGCTCAGCTGGGCAAACTGGAGATTGAGAGAGTCTAATGACTTTTAGAATATTGTTATTGTAATCTCAATCAAAATTTTTAAAATTATTTTTAAATCTGGTAAATTTTTCAAAGTTTGAGGGTATCTCTAGCTGGATTTGGCTACTCTTTTTTGGTGCATGGTTTCAACTTTTTGGTTTATTCTGGATGGTGACTGGTCTTCTTATTTTTAGGCCTCTATCAGTACTAATGAAGTTAAATACAGAAAGTGCTCTGTTAAGACTAAAATAATAATAATGGTATGACATTGCTTGGCTTTAAAACAATTTTACATCAAAAATGTAGGTCTGGTAAAAATTCAGAAGGTCCAGCAGAAAATTCCTGGGTGCTGGACCTATAAAATGAAAACAAATTTCAAAAAGTCTAATAATGCTGATAAATCGGATATATAATTTTTAACGGCCAATTTTAAGATTGTAGCCATTTTCCTTTTTTTTTATTTGAATTTGAAGAATAATTGTTTCTTTTTGGTATTATATACACATAAAAACTCAGGTTAATCGAAATTTCAGAACGAGTACATTTCTTTTGTTTTTGGTATTTAGATGAACCTTGAGACCACACAGTTTGTTGTTTAATTAAAGAGTCTATCATCAAAGAAAAAAATAAACAATAGCAAATGAATTAATCTCACACATGACTTTGTTTTTAATTTCTTTAGCTTGTGCATCCATTCATTAAAATTTAGATTACGTTTTATTAATTTTTAATGCAATAAATTAGCGCGTGTGTTATTAATTGACAACTTGTTAATCACATCATTAATACCCATTTTATTGTTTGAATATTTTAAAGAAAAGTCTTGATTGACATCATTAACAACATCAAAGGTGGGATTATTGATTTTTCAATCATCAATAACGGAAGTGTCAAGTGCACTTGACCATTCTAATATGTGATCGTCCGTGTGTAACGGAAGACAGGTAAACTATTTGTTTGTTCAACAATTTTCTTTGCTATATCATGTCAATTTTGAGTAATAAAAACGTTGTTTGGGTTTAAAATTCTCTTCGTTATAAGCCTGATTTCGTTATAAAAAATTTGTAATAGGCCTTTGCAAATACATTGTTTAAATAGCGATGGGACTGGGGATTTATCTTTACTTCGCTATAAGCCTGATTTTGTTACAAGCCTGTTCGTTATAAACGAACTTTACTGTATTTTCATTCCCTACTGTACTGTACTCCTATATAGTTGTACCATTGAGCAAATTGACAGAGACATCGTTCTTCTGCTGAAGATCACACAAATATGAGTTATTACGTATACAATTTGTGTGGGATTGGATCACAACACAGTAATATTTCAAAAGGAAAAGGGGGTACATATAAAAATCACTGGTATGCAAGACTCCAATAATCAAAGTAGACAGAAATAAAAATGTGACATTGAATAGTCCTTAAAGTAGTTATGAATAAAAAAAAACAGAACAAATCAGTTCAGACAGCTTTTTAACTATTTACTAAATTTGAGCAGGGTAACGTCAGAGGGGTCGCGAAACAATATTTTGATTAATCGCAATTAACTTCTCCCAGAAGTCCCCCCACTTCTCTCTGTGAGCTCTCTGAAAGAGAAGTCACTTCTCCCTCTAATCTGAAAGTAGTGGGAGCCCTGAGGGTTCTCAAAATGAATTTAAGTAGGGGAAGAGTTGAGTGCCGCAAGTGGTGGAGAGCCAAAGAGGATGATACGAAAACATATACCGGACGATAATGTAACATTATATATATATATATATTGTGCAGTATCTGAAATTCGATAAGAACCTAACTTCGATAGGTCAGTATTTTTAGTGTCGCATTCGAATACTGATGACGTCATCATCTGGAACTTTTCGGTATAGTACGACCTAGTGTTGACATCTACCACAAGTAAACAAAAATTGAGAAAATGTCTTTAAGAGAGGTGAGTAACTTATTTTATTCATCCTAGACTAGAAAAACTATGTTTTCACTAATACCATTTCGACTTGACCGAAAAATGTTGATTTTCCTCATGAAAACTTAATTAGAATCCACTGAACTGTCACTGTCTTGATCGTCTGCATCTACGCTAATATATTCTAAAAATAGAACATAGTGTAATCCCTGTCCAAAAATAAAAAGCATGGAAAGCCAAAGGTGTCATATTATGAAATTGTTCAAATGACGTTCAGGTGCGTCTTTAAAGAATGGCAACTTACAGAAGTGAGAATGAAGTGCTAGCAATGAAAAGCTAATTAAATCTTATGATTTTTTTGTAAGTTTATGTCTGTATATTTATTTTTTTTAAATTAAACATTTTTTCCCATTAAAAAAATTTCTAATTTTATCAACTACAATCATAGGTCATCTTAAGGCTTCATAAAATATTTCATTTTTCTACATTTCTAACAGTCTGCAATTTTTGAGAGAAAAACAATACTTGAAAAAATATATATATCCTCGTCTGACAATAAGTCGGTCAGTCATTGGATAATGTTTGATTATTTTTTTCATGTTTGAAAAGTAAACATTTTTTTCTTTTTAATTATGTTCCTCATCTATTCTTGCTCACATTTGTAAAGTTCCATGGAAAAAAGATCGATAATAATTACATACTGACCCATATTTGTTTACCATCCCTTTTCCAAAATGGCGTCGTATGACGTCACAAAGTCAGTCAAAGTTCAATAAAGCACATGATTTTGTCATAGGCCAACCAAACTTAAAAAGTAAACCAGATTAAGAAAGTACAGTATTTTAGCTTTTTCAGTGTAATTGATTTGTCTGAAAAATTTCAAAAGATGTTTTTTTTAAATAGTTTGAAATTGAAGTATTAAAAATTAATTATTTGATGCAAATATTAAACTTGCTTACCCACATAAAAAGTGTTTAATCCAGTGAATTTGGTGTTTTTGCTTTTGTCAATACAATCTATTAGACCGACATATTTTGGTAAAACAATTAATGACTGATTTCAATTTATTTTAATCACATTTACTATCACAGAGTGGTAACAATACAGTTTTGTTGATGCTATTTGTAATAATGACAGGTTTTTTTTTACCCAGACAATCTCATTTTTCTGTCTGGTTTAATTTAATTCTCTGTTCAATTTATGCTATAAATTTTGATTTTTGCTGTTAAATTAATTCTTTTTCTATCTTCTCTGTGAATTTCATTTCATTACCCCAAGAAGTAAGGGGTATATTTGTTATTAAAGCAGCAGTGGAAATGCAAAATAATCTGCCATTTTGTGACTAATGGAGAGCACTTGCATGTATTTTCCCAGTAAAATCTGCCATTTTCTAGAAAATGGTGGAATCTGAATGATCAATCATCATATTTTCAAAGTATTTTAAAATACAATTTGCTTGGCCTACATTCCAGAAACGGTCATGAACTATGATGTCGATTATGTCAACAAACCAGAAAAATACAAATGTTTGGGGAATACCATTGATGGAAACATATTTAACAAGCATAATGATCAGGAAAAAAAGACATTAGTAAAAAGGATCTTTTTTACTTGCATGGAATTTATTCAATTCAAACTTCTCTGTTTTAATCTCATCTTGTAATTTTGACGTTGAAAAGTATTCCCTGTGTTTATGTACGCTATGAATATACAGAATGACGTCATTGGTCTCGTGCTGCGCGAGAATTGTAAATAAAAAAAAATGATCGACATTATAGGAGTGTTCGCCGATCTCATTAGTGATGTCATATTCACTAATTTGCATGACAATAAACAAATACTTGATTGGCAATAAAACAATAAAGTAATTGACAGGAAAATAACAAATTTTTAAACTTTTATAACTTTTTTATTTCCAAACCAATTTTGGTTTTGTTAATTGTTTTAGAGACTTAAGAAAATTCATATTTTTTCTGTCAGTTTACATTTTTTAATTTTGATATGATAAATTCATAATTCTAATATGAAATAATGCATTTTTACACTTCAAAACTAAATAAAACAAGATTGAATTTCCAATCCTTTTATTCTGGATATTTTTATCAAACCTTCATTGTGAATTAGTTATTTCTATATAATTTTCACTTCTGAAAGAATTATTGAATTATCTTAAATAACAAAAACATAATGACAATTTAAAGTTGAGTTTTCAATGAAAGACAATGGAAATTTTTCATTTCTTGCCAACCAGACAGGTAAATTCTCAAGCCTATGACATCACGGCAAACACTCCTATAGCATGACCAAGCAGATGTCACGGTAGGATAGTTCAGACACAGTATCTTCGAACTTGGTGATTAGTGTCGACATTTTTGGGCAGAGATACCGGTATATCGGGGACGACATTTTTTTGGGCCGAATGAGTTGAAATTATCTCCCCTATCGAATTAGGATACGCCATTTTCTTTCAGGTAAAAACAGGCCTGTTTAATGACCTGATTACCACCATATTGGACGTTTTCCGAAAAAGTAATATTTACGGACCGAAGGAGAAAAAAATCAGAATTACCAAAATATGAGGTTTGCAAATATATATAGATGATATTACGTTATGTAGAAATGATTTATCTTTACATTTATATAAATTATATATACGATTATTGATCTGTTAAGCTGTTATCCAAGTGTTTTGTGCAATATTTACATGTAAAAATGCCATTTTATATTAACAGCATTTGTTAATATCAAATAATATCAAAATAAGGCACAATTAATAATCTTATTTTATCCGAAATGTACATACGTTAATACTAGTTTTAAATACAATCGAATATGCGTAATTTGTTCAGAATATTGGTAATCAAAGGAATTAATTGGTGTGTGTTCATATGCTGCATCAATTTTGTTTATTTTAATTATCAGCCATATTGTTTGTTTATCGTTACTTTAGACACGCCTACCTTATGTTTATGTAAAGTTTATAGTAAGGACGAGTATATCATCATGTTATCGTTTTGGCTATTAAAAACATAATACAGATGATTATGTACTATTCACACAAAAACACATCACTTTGAATGACATTATTGTAATCTTTGTTGATAATTATGATTTTTCTCTTGCATTTGATTTATTGCAATAATAGCTTTGCACAAATAAAGTCTGTCTGATTTACAATTTCGCCCAACACTTTTTAATAATAAAAATTCATGTATAGTTTTAGCATCCCTTCTTAAACAGTTCTAAAGGTTTAAAATTATCTTTGTGTTGTGTCTAAATAGATGAATGGTACAGTTCTATATATACCTGTATTTCGTGTAGGGATATATGTTACTCAGACAATTATTTTATACTAACTTAAAACTTTTCTAAACCTCAGTTTCATGTTTTAATTTTTTTCAAATAACCCTGTTAGACAGACAAACCCACTATTGTCATCTGTTTCTATTAATATTATCTATTTATCCTGCAATGGTAGCTCCATTTAATAATTTTTTGAAATAGGAAAACTACCTCATAGTATTATGGGATTTCATTTTAAAATTCAAATTTGGATTTTATAATCAATAATCTTTTGTACTGGTGATTGTAAAACAAGAAACAAAACATGAAGACTGTGTACATTGTATGTTATTTGTGTTAAAAATAATTAAATAATATTTTGTACACAATACCAAAAAAAATATTTTTATTAATGATATCTTCGTCTGGTTGCATCTACCTCATTAATTAAAACATCACAAACATTTCTTAATAAACAATATTTTATTATTTTTTGGATAAGATAAAAATGTCTTTAGATAAGTGACTTTTGAAAGACATTGTAGAACCCTTGAACTCTTATAAAGTCAAGATCATGCTCATTCAATTACTAGTAAATACTATTCTGCAAGAGACAACATTCATTAATATTTATGCAAATAACCCTTTTATTTTATAACAGAATTGTAGAATTGATGAAGATATTATACATTGTCAATATTTTTTTTTTCAGACAAAATTATGGAAAGCTGGGGCATACTGTACATGTACCATTCACTGGTTGTTGGGAAAATTAAAGAATTTATTTGTGATAATGCATTTATATCGTATTAGATGGTACACTTTACAATATTATGAAAATTTTCATTTACCCTGAAAACATTCATGGGAATAATATATGTGTATTTCAAAGAGCTGTGAAAACAAACATTTTATTGAGTAAAATCTGACAAAAGATAAATTTAGCTTAAATTGTTTATGTTTTTATTACCATTCTCCCTGGAATTGCTACAAACAAGAAATATTATATCTAAATGTACTCTGTCAAGTGTACTCCATGTATACTTTTAATGGGATAGTGTCTGCAATTTGAGGCAGTTTTTTGGGATGATTTTTTTTACAGAAAAAAATTAATCTGTATCTGTTGAAAATTGTACCACATTGTAATAGCAATAATTAGGGTTAGTTTTATGGTGTTTAACACCACTTTCAACAATAGTTCAGTAATATCGAGGCAGTCAGTTTTATTGGTGGAGGAATCCGGAGAAAACAACCTGTCGGAATTCACTGACAAACTTGATCACATAATGCTGTATAAATTATTTATGTAAACAAGAACCATTTCTGAACCATTTAGTTGTGACATCATTTAAATGGCACCATTTGGAGGACTGTTTATAAACCATTAATTTATGACATCATTTAAATGGCACCATTTGGAGGACTGTTTATAAACCATTAATTTATGACATCATTAAAATGGTCATGCCCATTAGCATATTTTGCCAAATAAATGGAAATTCAATGGAGTTTCAAGTAAAAGCCAATGGTTTTTAAATTTAGTTACAATGGTTTTACATATGGAATTTAAATTAAAGACAAAAGGTTTTTCAATGGATATTAAAATTTTTTTTTTTTTTTTTAAATTGGGTTTTCTATGGAGTTTCAATTGAAAAAAAAATCCTAGAACATTTGACAGAAATCATAACTGGAATGTTCCTCTGATGGTCCTTTACAAAATGTGTGTGTTTTTGTGTCAATCAGAAATCCAAGATGGTAGACACCACAGGACATAACTTTAACATAGGGCCATATTGGAATATTAAATAAATTATTATTTTCATATACTCGAAAGATTCAATCTAAATAGTGTTGATCTGAAATCCAAGTTGGCTTACTCCACATGATATTGCCTAACTATACTAGGAATATGAATGTAAAGGTTATTCTAAAAAACTGAAAACTTGCTTGAACACAAACAGTGCATGTATAACCAAGTAAAAGAGAAAGGTGTAAAGATGGTCGTCTTGTCAGGATATATTAAATAGCAAATATTTTTTTTTAGATATTACTGAAGTAGAGAGACTTAACCCACCATTGAGACAATAAATAAGTTAGCTATTTCTTAAGTAGAAAATCTTCATCCACCCTTGAGACAATCAATAAGTTTGCTATTACTTAAATAGAAAGACTTAATCCACCATTTACAGTAAATATGATAATACCACAGACCCTCAATTTCAAGGTAAACAGTTAAAAAAAGTGCATTTGTCTGTAATTTATTAGTTAGATTTGATGGTGAGTGATTGTTGTTTATGCTTATATTGCAAACGAAAATTTGGTACAAATACATAGCTATATCCAACAAAAATTCATTAGAAACTGATGATATCAACTAAATTATGATTTCTTTTATACTTTGAAAGATGATACAGCTTATTTTGTGCAGCTTGTTATTTAAAATATTGTGTGAAATCTTGTACACAAAAAACATTTGATGTCATTGAAATGCTTGCTTGTGTTGGGTAGTATTTTGTACTACATCATGGCATACAAATATTTCTTTGAATCAATTATAAAGAAAATAATAATTCTATTAAGACATGTTTAAAGTATTGTACATCAAAGATTAATTGTTTTTTTTTAATGTACGACCGTTGTTAGCTTGGGTCTTTAATTGGGTGTTTAATTGGAATTAAACTTTATAATGATTTCCTAAATAACCTCTTAAATTATTAATTAAACTTTAATACATTGCAAAATTAAGGATTCTATCCATCGAAATGAATATTATTTCTTTATTATTAATTTATGCCGATATATCCTTAATCTTAATTTAAACAGCTAATAACAAAAATGTGATGTACTTAATTTCCGTTACAACTTTCATTTGATCTGTAAAAAAAGGGGGATCATAATTTTTTTTTATTAACACAATGCTAAGATATCGTATATCTTTTTATATTTCTAGGATATTATTAAATAAGGATTTATTGATTTTTGTACCAGGTCCAGGGCCCGGGTTACAACTTTTATTAGTTTCCATCATGAAAAGTGTCAAAAACGTCTTTAAAAACTATTTTTTCAACATTTTTTTTTCTATTTTACAATATGTTAAATATTTCTACAAAATATATCCAAGTTTCAGGAAAAAAGCTTCATAAATAACTATTTAATCACGAATTATTGATTTTGGACCCAGTGTTTTACAGTTCTTTCCATGTTTCAACTTTTATTCAACTTTGTCACGTAGCAAAACTCCGAGATACCCGTGCATTATATTTTATTTTTGACTAACAAAAGTATTGACCTCTGACAGGTCACAAATCAGGTTAACATGCATACACATATTAATCACATGATCAATATATTAATGACGACCAATCGCAATATACAGGAAGTACGGAAAGTTTCTTAGGTATGATCATTGTGACAACAGACAAGCATAGAAACATTCCGAAAAGAAAGTCGCCATGTTATCACCATCTCTCTACTACACGTTAAACTCCCCTCTCTATGATCTCCCCTGGTAAAAACAACAACACACTTAATAAGATTAACACCAGTCAAACTGTTTATCGGATGTTTCTTCTTTTTTGTACAGTTAAACAACTATATTAGTAATTTAAGTTTATTAAAGTATTTCATACAAAAAATCTTCGGGAAGCGTGACATAATCCAAGGGTACCGGTAAACTGAGAAACGAAACGAAATCTGTAAAGTAAGAAAACGAAATCCAACGAAAAGAAACGACGAAATCTGTAAAGTAAGAAAAGAAAATATAACGAAAAGAAACGAAATCTATAAAGTAAGAAAACAATATCAAATGCACACTTCGGATTGATTTATTTATTGTTGTTTGTTTCACGTTCAGTCGCTAATATTTCATGCATAATCGGGACGAGAACAAGTTGAAAAAAATCAAATTGATAAAGAAAAGCGAGGATGGGATGGGAAACAGGAAAAACTATTTTTGACTGCAATGGCCTGGGAAAGGGGAGAGCTGGATAGAGGCGGACAATTTTGCCATCTGTAGCGGCCCCAAGGTAGCATAGGGGCATACTCTTACGAAATCTACAGATGGGATCTTTTTTATACGTGCATGAAGAGTGGCACCCTCCACACACGTTGGCCTACTATGGTCCACGGTAAGATTTTCCTCTAATAGCCTGACAACTCCTGAAGCGAGGGCTACCCTATTTAGCCATCGAGTCACCTAAGTTACACACCTTAGTTACTCGGGGGGCTGAACATCTGATCCCCGGCCAGACTCTAAGTACTCTTAATCGGCTTTTACGACAAGCCGAGATCTGCTTCAGGCCTATTCTTTATGACGCCCGGGACTCGCACAGGGCTTTCGGAAAACAACATCTTGAAAAATGTCCTCTGTCAAAATTATGCACATTAACTATATAATTAATATTTTCTTTAACGGGATAAGTCAGTAAGTGCACATTTTGGGAGCTACGTGCCCTAAGCACGGGCTGTTCGGTAGTTAGGGACCAGACAAAATTTATCAGGGGTTGGGACCGATGCATTTCAATTTTGCCTCTTAAAAAGTCTTTGTCCCATGTTCAATACACAGGCATGTGGTTCAATATTTATGAAAAAACACTACATGTCCCATGCCTAATTTCAATGAAAATAATATAGGTTTTACCAAATTCTGCCAAGAAAACGTGACTGAGGTCCCATGAAAACAAAAAGTTGCAAAAATATCTTTGTCCCATGGCCTTTTGCACTGGTCCCTTAGAGGCGAATTTTTGTTTCAGATACATGTCGTATGAGGAATATTAAGGTAAAAATTTAAAACAAGACGTCCGAAGGTTTAACTATCTGAAAAGTTTTATAGATAACGTATGTACTTTTGTTTTTTTAAACCATTTCACCAAAACATTGATAAACATTATTTTATTTGAATAAATACCCCCTGCCTCAGTTTTAAAAGAGCATATTAAATCTGTAGAGAAAATTCACTAAAATCTAATTTTCCATAGGAATCACACCCATTTGAAAATGTCTGGGCACGGGCATGTAGACCTAGAATAGATCAGTAAAGTATCTATATTGTTTTAAAGCATACATTATTGTCCTTAGAAATAATATGGAGTTTGAATGGAACTCATTGACATTTGGCAGACATTGAGGCCTTGACTCTAATCCAACTGATTACCACCTAAAAGTTAGAATTTTTGTTTTGTATATGAATGGTTCAAAATATCCTAATAGACATATGGATTACTAGTCAGGCGGGGGTTTGGGGCATATGCCCCCCTACAAATAGAAAAAATACGATTTTTGCATGAAATCTTGATACCAAAAAAATTTCTCGCCTCGCTCAGCCCGCCGATTATTTTTTTTTTTTACTCGAACCTGAAATCCTGGATACGTCCCTGTATCTTAAAAACATATTGTTGAGAAATACAGTGTATGAGAAAACCATGAAAAATTTAGTCCAGAAACCATAGCCACTTACTTGATTTTTGTAAACTATTGGTGTTATTGATATAGGACCCAATATGAAACTTATTTTGACAAGAATGCTGGGCGTTATGTATATAAATGAGGCTTTGTAATTTGCTGTTTTGTCGGATCGTTGTCTCGTGGACATTTATTCAGCATCTCAGTATTTCCATTATTTTGGCAAAATAGTATTTTTGACAAACCTAAGACGGCCGAGCTATGAATTGTTATTGGAAAAATAATGATTTCGACAAATCAGGAATGTAGAATTTGAATAAATTCTGCTCTAATAACAACCTCATTCTTTATATAGGGAAAATGTCACTTTACGAAGATATAAATATAAGAATGTATACTATCAGATTAGTTTTCAACCGAAAGAGGGTGCATTTTTACATCTGGAAACTATTTTGGTCCTTGTGAAAAGACATTTTCTCCATTTTTCCGAAGTTTAAAAAAATCAAAAGTTAGATAAAAATAAAGCCCGGTGTTCCTTATATTCGGACAAAGTGAAATAAAAGTTGAACAGGTAACTCCAAATCGAAAAAGTTATGACCAAAACAACATCCCTCCTCCCCCGGGACACCCACCAAACATCGATTCCCATCACCACATTTCTTCTTCGGAAAACTGCCCACAAATGCTACCCTGAAATTTGATGATACTACCTTATACATATGCACATCGGGTAGTATTGTGAGTGAAGGTCGTTTCGCTATTGAGATATATAAATGTAGACTTGCAAAAAAACACCCCCCATAAAAAGGAAAAATTAACGACATACTACTCCATCAAAACATCAAATACTCAGGGATGGAAATTAGCAGGGGCCCAGTTGCCCAAGGCCCCTAAAAATTTGGCTGGGCTACTAGAAATTGAGGTTTATTTTAGTTACTTAGATAGGATTGGGCTACTAAAAATTTTGTTTGTCTAGTAACTGATACCGGTATTTCCCTGTGTCTTTCCGTGAACTACTATGGGTGTTGGTGTTGTTGTGCATGGGGTATATATCCGCCTGTGTATTTTGCAAATTGATTTTTTTCAACTTGTTCTCGTCCCGATTATGCATGAAATATTAGCGACTGAACGTTAAACAAACAACAATAAATAAATCAATCCGAAGTGCGCATCCAGTCGGCATCAAATAGAAAATACTGAGATGTGGAATACTAGTATTTGAATGAATGCTGAATGTTATTGTAATTTTCAATCAATAGGTAAATTCATAGGTAAAGATACGTCTCGATAGGTAGCTTAGGTCGAGTTACGTAATTTTATTGGATATCTCTAGTAGTGCTTACAAAGAATAAACGTTTATTTCGTTTCGATTCTTGTCTTACTTTACAGAATTCGTTCTTTTTTTCATTTGATATTGTTTTCTTACTTTATAGTTTTCGTTTCTTTTCGTTATATTTTCTTTTCTTACTTTACAGATTTCGTCGTTTCATTTCGTTGAATTTCGTTTTCTTACTTTACAGATTTCGTTGAATTTCGTTTTCTTACTTTACAGATTTCGTTGAATTTCGTTTTCTTACTTTACAGATTTCGTTGGATTTTGTTTTCGTTTCGTTTCTTTCCGTTTCTCAGTTTACCGGTACCCATAATTCCAATAAGTTGTTACGTTATCGAAATTTGGTAACACCAGGATATGTGACAATGTCCCATGATCAGATTATTCGTGCACCTGGCCTGGTAATATGAGGTTAATTGTATTTATTATCTGGTTTCCTTGACACCTCTGAACTATGCGGAGTTTTTTCCTCAAAGTTGAATAATAAAGTAATTTCTGATCAGCTGGAATAACTTACACCCATGTTTGTGAAATGTTCTTTGCGACTCCCAATAGTTTTCCCGCAATTTCCAATGTTTCAACAATGGGAGATAATCAGGGAGAAAGTAAACTCCGTACCAAATTACAGATACGATATATTTACGGATTTTTTTTAATATAAATTTGAGAACTGTTATGGCAGATGTGGCTCCTGTAGTTCTGTATTTCTTAACATTATGAGTTTTTATTACATACTTAGTTCAAATAAAGGCATTTTTGTATGATCAATATGACCGGAAGTAAACTGTCCATATTGTCACACCCTGGGAAAATAACCGATTATTGGATTACTACAAGATCATTTCCACATCGAGGCCCATATTGCCCGCGCCAATATGGGCCTCGACTTCGTCTCAGGCCAATATGGGTGTCTCTTTTCTAGATGTCGGAAGTATGTAATAAATAGTTTAATACATGGGCATTTTCATATTGGCCTGGTTATCATCCCTCGACCCATATTGGGGTCTCGGGATGATAACCAGGCCAATATGGAAATGCCCATGTATTAATCTGTATTTATTTTTGCATAATTCTGCTTTAATAGTGAATTGGTCAATTTAACAAACATTTATCTTCATGTGCTGGTTCAATCTGATTAAAGTAAGCTGTTAAAATACGCCGACGCTCCCCTCATTAACAGCTGATTTTAATCTGATTGGTACCTGTTTTTCCCTTCTATAATCTTACATAATCTTATTCTCCATTGTTAAATTTCTGCATTTCTATATGTGTATGTATTACATATTTTATGTGAGTCTCGTCTATGTCAGTAATAAGAACTAGAGGCTATGTTAATTTGTTATGTAGAACTTTAAATAACACTAATTTTATATTTATATTTTATGCAGTTTAGTGAATCGACCTATCAAGAAAACAAAAAATGAAACAAATCTAACAACATCTAAATTTACTTAGATTAATTTCCCACAAACCCCAATTTGTTTTACTTTTGACTGAAATGGAGATATGTTTTGGTGTCTTTTTTTTTTTTTTTTTTTTGGTAGAGGGAATTTCTAATTCAGGTTTGTTTTGAGAAATCTATCGTTCTCTCTATTTGAAGGTTTGGTGCAGACGGGAAGGGTTAACAAAATTAAGACAAAATACACATGCGTGCACGTCATTTGAACCCAAAAATTAAAGAAAACCGTTAAGCTCATTATTGTAATATATAAATCACTGATACGTATAACAAATAGTACATGTACTTAGTCTGTTGACGTGTTCATGAGGTCGTTGTCATTATGGAGAAACTATTACAAAACCAAACACGACCACGAAGACACTGAGGACTGCGCTTTTTGTATTTAACAATATCAAGCGATATAAAAGAAAATGAATGTCGTCAAAGGGTAGGTAGTTGTTTTTAGCTTTCTCCAATAATTGACTTTGAGTCCTAATGCAAAATTAATGTTGATGGTTCCATCTTAGAATCATTTTATTATTTTTTTTTTAATCAGAATATAGCTCTTTGAAATGTTTGTTTGTTGTAATAGGTAAATATAATGGTCTTTTTTCTCAAAAGACCCACACCATACAAACATAAAGCCAATTATAGACATCAGTTTGGTCCTTTACTAACTGGTGAAATATTACTATTCAAACATGCAAATAGAATATTGTCATTTTTCATATATCTACGTGTATACGTGCACACACGCTCCGGTCTCTCGAACAAACTCTGCACTCACTGTGGGTCTTAGACGCCTCAATGGTCAAGGCCCATTAATACCTACTTCGTGAGTACACTTTATTTAACTATTGTTTCGCCACTGGCTATGTTTCCTCCCGGATTCTTGGTCGAATCGGTATAAGCCACGCTTGTTTCGGAAGTACTAGTGAGCGAGTAAGTTATTGATGTTTACGCTGAGTAAGCGATGTTTAAACTACTAGTATATCATGGCGAGATCAGGCTAATTTTTTATGAAACTATGGCGATGTTTGTTTTGTAGTGAACCAACACGTCGTGTTAGATATTTATTATGCTAGCTCATTGAAACAACAGTCTATCGATATACATATATATTAACCTGTCTCCGAGACAACAAGTCTTTGTGTTTTACTCCTTAAAACTGCATGCTTAGCAGAGAAGCAGTAAATACCAATTCCATAGTCCACTCGTTGACCGAGGATCGAACTCATACCGCGTAAGAGGTGAGTACGTTAACCACTAAACCACGGAAGCGGTTAGCATAGTTTTCTTTTAAATATAAGTAAAATGTGATACAAGATTGGTTGGTAGGAGTAATGAAAACCGAGTTAAATGTTTGAATCAAAGACGAATTTTGTGTTTATTTAATTCGTGCGAACTATTGATATGGGTTGGGTAGAGGTATATGTGTTTAGGGCAAGTTTCAACAACATGCGGTCAGCTCTATTAGTGTGTATATTGGTGAACACAAGGAAAAAACACACCAGCCACAAGTCACTGACAAATTTTATCACAAAAGGTTGTAACCAGTTACACTCCACCATTGACGGGACTTGTACTCACGACTTTAGCGATGAAAAGCACTGATTGTATTTGTAAACGAAGCACCGCCGCCCCTCTCCCATGGATTACTATGAAATGTCACATGTGCATTATGAAAAGAAAGTTTTAATAACATTATATTGTCGACATGGTATGGTCGTATCACGATTCGCTTTGAGCAGATCTTTATTTATATAGTTATTGAATTTAAGGGTTAGGGTTCTGTCTCAATTATTTTAGGGAAAGGAGCAAGAATTCAGCAGAATCAAGATTTTCATGGGAATTTTAACTAAGGCCTTCACGGTCTTCTCCTACATAAATGATTTAGATGTTCCCTAGTTTGATATAGAGTACCTCTTTAATATTGAAATAGTGTCCATTTAAATAAGGAAACATAAGATTGTTTAGAACACTTATACATATATATATATGTATATTTGTGATTAGATGTAAGATAATTAGAACAATTATTTTTATCATTACGTATTCTACCTTTAAACTGGTAACTATGGATTAGATATGTGTGACAAGCATGGGAAAGAAACCACCTCGGATGCAGAGATTAATGAACGTGATGAAATGGTCAAGGTATGTCGAAAATGTAGCAGAATTTTGTTTCGTCGACTTCATTAGTTGCTTTAATGTAATAAAAATCTAAATTAGTGCGCACGACGCGTTTCTGGAATAACCTTCATCAGGTACGCTCAGAATAACCTTCATCAAATACGCTTAAAGTCAAAATAAACTTGTTTATATCTGTATCGTCGCTGGAGATCCAATTATCAGAGGGATAAAACTCGAAGCAGTGCGTCTGTGTCGCTGCTTTAGTTATCCGAACATCTTTTTTCTACATTTACACGCAACTCCTTACTTAAATAATTGTTTAAATACTGCATGTTATATAACCGTTTCAATCGGTCAGATTGTTGTATATCTTTCTGGAGTTTAATGTGTGCTTAAAGCATTATACAGTGTTCATTATTACTTAAATAGCAGAATCTCGGGTCATATCAGAAAATTAGGACTAAAACATATACTGAGTGACATGTACATGTTTGTATATCCAATATAATCTGGATCTATCATTTCCAATGACTAGATCGAACAAATGAAAATTTCACTCCAAAATATGAATCGAAATATAATATTAGTAGAAAGATGTAAACTTTGTACAGAAGTATAATACATATAGAAGAATTAAAAAAGACATGATATAGGAAGTAGATATTTATTATTTTCATACATTTTTTGCAAACATGTCTGTTCTACAGGAACACGTGATCTATCGTTTCCCCCTGAAGTAAAATTTGAAAAGTTTTATCTTTGTATAAACCCAAGTTTACAACTTTTAACATGGATACAGTTTAATAGTATTTGAAGAAGAAATGTCACTCTATGAAAACAAACTTTGGCCTTGAGTAAGCATATACATTTCTCTTTTCTTCTTTTTTTTTTTTTAGCAAAAATATGTTTTATAAGACACGAATCCTCCGTAGAGACTATACGTTTTCTATCCCAACTTTATTTTCGTTAATATTGTTAATTTTCTTTTTTTTTAACTAAATGAGAATAAACCATGTGTTTCAACAATTTCATAATTATAGTTGATTGGTTTGTTTTCTGTTTTATGTACATGGCATGAATGGATTTATATCAATGCTTACCTGTTTATAGTTTCTTGCACATTTATTGTTCAGCAATTTATTATTGAATATATTAGTCTACTATAATAGACTGAATATTTCTGAGTGGTAAATTTCTGGGTCCAGGATTGGTTGTAACTCTCCGAATGTTAGCATCCGGGTTGCGTTCAAGATCGTAGAATCTTAATGATGGTCTTTGAATATGTTCTATGTTCAACATTGAATAATAAAAAATCTGTCATAGCCGACTGCAGCAAATGCAAACTCTGTGTGGACATGTTTGCATATAACGTAATAAGAAAAAAAATATATATCAGTCAACACATTCCTTAAATGGCATCTTAATCATCTTCAAAGACATCTTAAGATGGTTCGCAGATAAATGTTAACCTTAAAAATCTACGAAGACGTTTAAAGATCTTTTAAAAGTGGAAACCCGTACACTCAAATTCATGATCGAACGAGCATCCATTTCTTTTACAGAATGCCAGAGCTTGTAACGTTTCGCATACTGTGACGTCTCTGATCGATGACGTTTTGGGCAAACCCTATACCGGCCGTTGGCACTCGAAATGTTTGAAAAGCCTAAATATATGCCCCTTTAAATTGACATGTAAGGTTTAATATTAAAATAGTGCCCATTTAAATAGCGAAACATGATTGTTTATAACACTTATACATATGTATATTTGTAATTAGATGTAAGATAATTAGAACAATTATTTGTTTTCTACCTTTAAACTGGTTACTATGGATTAGATATGTGTCACAAGCATAGGAGTCGGACAGAAACCGCTTCGGATTCAGAAATTAATGAACGTGATGGAATGGGCAAGGTAGGTCAAAACATAACAGACATTTTGTTACGTCGACTTCGCTTGTTGCTTTTGTGTAAAATTTATTTATTTTTGATTATCATATGCCTCTTAAAACTGTTAAGGTGGATTTATACTCCGAATGCGACAGCGATGCGACGAGCAATGCCATTGTTGCGATGGAGAAACGATACTATTGCGAAATCATTGCTTTTTTGTCGCGTCACTACTATCGTTTTTAGTTCGTGTTGCTTAGTGATTTTGATAACATTTTTTTATGATTTCAGATAGCAATTACTCAGCGACGGTAGCGATATCGCTAAAAAGTTAAAAGTTGATAATTTCAACTCTGCTGCGACAGCTTGCGATGATCCTTGCGACGAAATTTTTCGCTAGCGATGGTCAGCGATGGCGTGCGTGGTCGCTGCGATGGGATAGCGATGTCATTTTGATGTTGAAAGCGACATCGCAAATCCGTCGCATCGCTGTCGCACCCGTAGCATAAACCCACCTTTAATTTAACTGCATCTTCCTAAATGATCTTTATATTTGTAACCTTTTCAATATCTGGTAGTTTTACAGAAGCCAAAAATAATTTATATCATAAAGGCTTGAAGGCTCTTTTCAAGGTTAAAAAATGTTTTCAAGGACACTCCCCAAAGATTAAAACCATATTACATATATTTGACCATACAATTAAACCCAAACTTCTTTATGGAAGTGAAATTTGGGGCTCTTTTCCAGCACAAAAAAAATTATTAACACAAGGGGATAATTACTTTTCTAAAGTTTGCAGGGACCTTATAGTGGAAAAAGCACATTTTAAACTATGTAAATATTCAATTAAAGTTGGGAAAAAGGCAACAAATAGCGCTGTTATGGGTGGGCTTGGAAGATATCCCCTCTTTCTGGAAGTTCTTCTAAACATGATAAAATATGGGTACCGGTAAATTGAGAAACGAAAAGAAACGAAACGAAGCGAAACGAAAACAAAATCCAACGAAATCTGTAAAGTAAGAAAACGAAATCCAACGAAATGAAACGAAATCTGTAAAGTAAGAAAACGAAATTCAACGAAATGAAACGAAATCTGTAAAGTAAGAAAACGAAATCCAACGAAAAGAAACGACGAAATCTGTAAAGTAAGAAAAGAAAATATAACGAAAAGAAACGAAATCTATAAAGTAAGAAAACAATATCAAATGAAAAAAAGAACAAATTCTGTAAAGTAAGACAAGAATCGAAACGAAATAAACGTTTATTCTTTGTAAGCACTACTAGAGATATCCAATAAAATTACGTAACTCGACCTAAGCTACCTATCGAGACGTATCTTTACCTATGAATTTACCTATTGATTGAAAATTACAATAACATTCAGCATTCATTCAAATACTAGTATTCCACATCTCAGTATTTTCTATTTGATACCGACTGGATGCGCACTTCGAATTGATTTATTTATTGTTGTTTGTTTAACGTTCAGTCGCTAATATTTCATGCATAATCGGGACGAGAACAAGTTGAAAAAAATCAATTTGCAAAATACACAGGCGGGTATATACCCCATGCACAACAACACCAACGCCCATAGTAGTTCACGGAAAG
This sequence comes from Bathymodiolus septemdierum, assembly GCA_963383655.1. NCBI lineage: Eukaryota > Metazoa > Mollusca > Bivalvia > Mytilida > Modiolidae > Bathymodiolus > Bathymodiolus septemdierum. The sequence continues at coordinate 127,137,102 of OY726519.1, read as the reverse complement.
ACACAGGGAAATACCGGTATCAGTTGCTAGACAAACAAAATTTTTAGTAGCCCAATCCTATCTAAGTAACTAAAATAAACCTCAATTTCTAGTAGCCCAGCCAAATTTTTAGGGGCCTTGGGCAACTGGGCCCCTGCTAATTTCCATCCCTGAGTATTTGATGTTTTGATGCGGTAGTATGTCGTTAATTTTTCCTTTTTATGGGGGGTGTTTTTTTGCAAGTCTACATTTGTATATCTCAATAGCGAAACGACCTTCACTCACAATACTACCCGATGTGCATATGTATAAGGCAGTATCATCAAATTTCAGGGTTGCACTTGTGGGCAGTTTTTCGAAGAAGAAATGTGGTGATGGGAATCGATGTTCGGTGGGTGTCCAGGGGGAGGAGGGATGTTGTTTCTTATCACAAATGGATGACAAGTCATAACTTTTTCGATTTTTGAGTTACCTGTTCAACTTTTATTTCACTTTGTCCGAATATAAGGAACATCGGGCTTTATTTTTATCTAGCTTTTAATTTTTTTAAACTTCGGAAAAATGGAGAAAATGTCTTCACAAGGACCAACATAGCTTCCAGATGTAAAATGCACCCTCTTTCGGTTGAAAACTAATCTGATAGTATACATTCTTATATATATATATCTTCGTAAAGTGACATTTTCCCTATATAAAGAATGAGGTTGTTATTAGAGCAGAATTTATTCAAATTCTACAATACTGATTAGTAGTGCACCTGATTTGTCGAAATCATTATTTTTCCAATAACAATTCATAGCTCGGCCGTCTTAGGTTTGTCGAAAATACTATTTTGCCAAAATAATGGAAATACTGAGATGCTGAATAAATGTCCACGAGACAACGATCCGACAAAACAGCAAATTACAAAGCCTCATTTATATACATAACGCCCAGCATTCTTGTCAAAATAAGTTTCATATTGGGTCCTATATCAATAACACCAATAGTTTACAAAAATCAAGTAAGTGGCTATGGTCTCTGGACTAAATTTTTCATGGTTTTCTCATACACTGTATTTCTCAACAATATGTTTTTAAGATACAGGGGCGTATCCAGGATTTCAGGTTAGAGTAAAAAAATAATAATAATCGGCGGGCTGAGCGAGGCGTGAAATTTTTGGGTATCAAGATTTCATGCAAAAATCGTATTTTTTCTATTTGTAGGGGGGCATACGCCCCAAACCCCCGCCTGACTAGTAATCCATATATCTATTAGAATATTTTGAACCATTCATTTACAAAACAAAAATTCTAACTTTTAGGTGGTAATCAGTTGGATTAGAGTCAAGGTCTCAATGTCCGCCAAATGTCAATGAGTTCCATTCAAACTCCATATTATTTCTAAGGACAATAATGTATGCTTTAAAACAATATAGATACTTTACTGATCTATTCTAGGTCTACATGCCCGTGCCCAGATATTTTCAAATGGGTGTGATTCCTATGGAAAATTGGATTTTAGTGAATTTTCTCTACAGATGTAATATGCTCTTTTAAAACTGAGGCAGGAAAGGGGGGGGGGGGGGTATTTATTCAAGTAAAACAATGTTTATCAATGTTTTGGTGAAATGGTTTAAAATAACAAAAGTACATACGTTATCTATAAAACTTTCAATTAGTAAATTTCAGATAGTTAAACCTTCGGACGTCTTGTTTTAAATTTTTGCCTTAGTATTCCTCATACGATATGTATCTGAAACAAAAATTCGCCTCTAAGGGACCAGGCAATAGGGACCAGTGCAAAAGGCCATGGGACAAAGATATTTTTGCAACTTTTTGTTTTCATGGGACCCCAGTCACGTTTTCTTGGCAGAATTTGGTAAAACCTATATTATTTTCATTGAAATTAGGCATGGGACATGTAGTTTTTTTTCATAAATATTGAACCACAGGCCTGTCTATTGAACATGGGACAAAGACTTTTTAAGAGGCAAAATTGAAATGCATCGGTCCCAACCCCTGATAAATTTTGTCTGGTCCCTAACTACCGAACAGCCCGTGCTTAGGGCACGTAGCTCCCAAAATGTGCACTTACTGACTCATCCCGTTAAAGAAAATATTCAAGATGTAATATGATGAAATTATATAGTTAATGTGCATAATTTTGACAGAGGACATTTTTCAAGATGTTGTTTTCCGAAAGCCCTGTGCGAGTCCCGGGCGTCATAAAGAATAGGCCTGAAGCAGATCTCGGCTTGTCGTAAAAGCCGACTAAGAGTACTTAGAGTCTGGCCGGGGGTCGGATGCTCAGCCCCCGAGCAACTAAGGAGTGTAACTTAGGTGACTCGATGGCTAAATAGGGTAGCCCTCGCTTCGGGAGTTGGCAGGCTATTAGAGGAAAATCTTACCGCGGACCATAGTAGGCCAACGTGTGTGGAGGGTGCCACTCTTCATGCACGTATAAAAAATATCCCATCTGTAGATTTCGTAAGAGTATGCCCCTATGCTACATTGTGGCCGCTACAGATGGCAAAATTTTCCGCGTCGATCCAGCTCTCCCCTTTTCCAGGTCATTGCAGTCAAAAATTGTTTTCCCTGTTTCCCATCCCAATCTCGCTTTTCTATATCAATTTGATTTTTTTCAACTTGTTCTCGTCCCGATTATGCATGAAATATTACCGACTGAACGTGAAACAAACAACAATAAATAAATCAATCCGAAGTGTGCATCCAGTCGGTATCAAATAGAAAATACCGAGATGTGGAATACTAGTATTTGAATGAATGCTGAATGTTATTGTAATTTTCAATCAAACTTAAATGTAGGATCCCGTGAGGCATGCTTCGTGACCATAGGTGAAGATACGTCTCGATAGGTAGCTTAGGTCGAGTTACGTAATTTTATTGGATATCTCTAGTAGTGCTTACAAAGAAAAAATGTTTATTTCGTTTCGATTCTTGTCTTACTTTACAGAATTCGTTCTTTTTTTCATTTGATATTGCTTTCTTACTTTATAGATTTCGTTTCTTTTCGTTATATTTTCTTTTCTTACTTTACAGATTTCGTCGTTTCTTTTCGTTGGATTTCGTTTTCTTACTTTACAGATTTCGTTTCATTTCGTTGGATTTCGTTTTCTTACTTTACAGATTTCGTTGGATTTTGTTTTCGTTTCGTTTCGTTTCGTTTCTTTTCGTTTCTCAGTTTACCGGTACCCATAAAATATTGGGTCCGCTTATCTAAAATTAATACTTCATCAACTTTACTATCTGAGTGTCTACTCCTTTCAAAAGCCCTACATAAACAAAACAAAAAAAGTTGGTATGCAAGCATTGATACCATACTTAAGTATCTTAATGTAAGTGCTAAGTCGATATTGACTACAAAAAGAAATATCCTACCGTGACATCTGCTCGGTCATGCAATAATGTCGGTCATTTGTTTTGATTTACAATTCTCGCGCAGCACGAGACCAATGACGTCATTCTGTATATTCATAGTGTACATAAACACAGAGGGAATACTTTTCAACGTCAAAATTACAAGATGAGATTAAAACAGAGAAGTTTGAATTGAATAAATTCCATGCAAGTAAAAAAGATCCTTTTTACTAATGTCTTTTTTTCCTGATCATTATGCTTGTTAAATATGTTTCCATAGATGGTATTCCCCAAACATTTGTATTTTTCCGGTTTGTTGACATAATCGACATCACAGTTCATGACCGTTTCTGGAATGTAGGCCAAGTAAATTGTATTTTAAAATACTTTGAAAATATGATGATTGATCATTCAGATTCCACCATTTTCTAGAAAATGGCCGGTTTTACCGGGAAAATACATGCAAGTGCTCTCCATTAGTCACAAAATGGCAGATTATTTTGCATTTCCACTGCTGCTTTAATAACAAATATACCCCTTACTTCTTGGGGTAATGAAATGAAATTCACAGAGAAGTTAGAAAAAGAATTAATTTAACAGCAATAATCAAAATTTATAGCATAAATTGAACAGAGAATTAAATTAAACCAGACAGAAAAATGAGATTGTCTGGGTAAAAAAAACCTGTCATTATTACAAATAGCATCAACAAAACTGTATTGTTACCACTCTGTGATAATAAATGTGATTAAAATAAATTGAAATCAGTCATCAATTGTTTTACCAAAATATGTCGGTCTAATAGATTGTATTGACAAAAGCAAAAGCACCAAATTCACTGGATTAAATACTTTTTATGTGGGTAAGCAAGTTTAATATTTGCATCAAATAATTAATTTTTAATACTTCAATTTCAAACTATGTAAGAAAAACATCTTTTGAAATTTTTCAGACAAATCAATTACACTGAAAAAGCTAAAATACTGTACTTTCTTAATCTGGTTTCCTTTTTAAGTTTGGTTGGCCTATGACAAAATCATGTGCTTTATTGAACTTTGACCGACTTTATGTGACGTCATACGACGCCATTTGGAAAAGGAGGGTAAACAAATTTGGTTCAGTATGTAATTATTATCGATCTTTTTTCCATGGAACTTTACACATGTGAGCAAGAATAGATGAGGAACATAATTAAAAAGAAAAAAAATGTTTACTTTTCAAACATGAAAAAAATAATCAAACATTATCCAATGACTGACCGACTTATTGTCAGACGAGGATATAAAATCATACTTTTATTCAAAACTTAAACCTAAATATAATGCAGTTTGGAAAACTGAAATTTTTAATGACAGACCTGCAAAGCAATATGGAAATAAATTGCGCACATATAGACATTTCAAAAATAACTTTGCATTTGAATCTTATCTAGATGTAGATAATTTTAACAGAAACATATTGATCAGATTTAGAATAAGTGCACATAACTTAGAAATTGAAAAGGGGAGACACCAGAATATACCATTGAATGAACGAATTTGTAAACTATGCAAATTAGAAATAGAGGATGAAATACATTTTTTACTGCAGTGTCCCATTTTAAATTCATTTAGAACTGAAGCTATGCAGCAAATCTCAGATATTTGCAAAAATTTTGCAACATTGGATAACAAATCTAAATTTATTTGGTTACTTTCAAATGAAAATATAATTATTATTAATATAGTCATAAAACTGTTGATGTCATTAACAGAAACTAGAACTAAATTGTTATCTGGGAGTGAAGTTTGTCCTCCGGGCTCTCTTCCAAGTTCACATTGTATTATTACACCAATTTAGTGGTATAATATATATTATGCATATACCTATAAGTATTTACCTATTAAATTATATGCATAACATACAAATCTAAGAAAATAATAATAATAATAATAATAAATTAATAAATAAATGATACATAATAATAACTATTTAATGAAAAGAATCCAAGTGTAAACTTATGTGTATGGTGTATATATATATATTTTATACAAATCCTCTCTGAAGTTCGACCATTATTATTTTATAACTGATGGGTCACTGTGCTTGTTATATTATAGCATACATTCGAATGCAACTATTATGTCAATGGTATGATTAAATTTTGATTTGTTATTGTTTCCTAAAAAAAAAAAAAAAACAAAAAAAAAAAAAATGTCATCTTCTAATCAATGTAATCAATCCATAATCATTGTATTAAATTCTTTGTTAATTGTTCTGCCCGAAAGGGCTCCTTAATTGGAAATAAAAATATTTGTATTGTATTGTATTGTATTGTAGTTGTAGATCGAATTATCAGAATTCAGAAGGACAGAGTTTGAATCTAATTAAACATTCTAACCCCACCACATGTTGTGTGCGGGTACAACGTCATATGTCGTGGTCGTTTGTTGTGTTGTACATGGTTTGTTGTGTGCGGGTACAACGTCATATGTCGTGGTCGTTTGTTGTGTTGTACATGGTTTGTTGTGTGCGGGTACAACGTCATATGTCGTGGTCGTTTGTTGTGTTGTACATGGTTTGTTGTGTGCGGGTACAACGCCATATGTCGTGGTCGTTTGTTGTGTTGTACATGGTTTGTTGTGTGCGGGTACAACGCCATATGTCGTGGTCGTTTGTTGTGTTGTACATGGTTTGTTGTGTGCGGGTACAACGCCATATGTCGTGGTCGTTTGTTGTGTTGTACATGGTTTGTTGTGTGCGGGTACAACGTCATATGTCGTGGTCGTTTGTTGTGTTGTACATGGTTTGTTGTGTGCGGGTACAACGCCATATGTCGTGGTCGTTTGTTGTGTTGTACATGGTTTGTTGTGTGCGGGTACAACGCCATATGTCGTGGTCGTTTGTTGTGTTGTACATGGTTTGTTGTGTGCGGGTACAACGTCATATGTCGTGGTCGTTTGTTGTGTTGTACATGGTTTGTTGTGTGCGGGTACAACGCCATATGTCGTGGTTGTTTGTTGTGTTGTACATGGTTTGTTGTGTGCGGGTACAACGCCATATGTCGTGGTCGTTTGTTGTGTTGTACATGGTTTGTTGTGTGCGGGTACAACGCCATATGTCGTGGTCGTTTGTTGTGTTGTACATGGTTTGTTGTGTGCAGGTACAACGCCATATGTCGTGGTCGTTTGTTGTGTTGTACATGGTTTGTTGTGTGCGGGTACAACGCCATATGTCGTGGTCGTTTGTTGTGTGCGGGTACAACGCCATATGTCGTGGTCGTTTGTTGTGTTGTACATGGTTTGTTGTGTGCGGGTACAACGCCATATGTCGTGGTCGTTTGTTGTGTTGTACATGGTTTGTTGTGTGCGGGTACAACGTCATATGTCGTGGTCGTTTGTTGTGTTGTACATGGTTTGTTGTGTGCGGGTACAACGCCATATGTCGTGGTCGTTTGTTGTGTTGTACATGGTTTGTTGTGTGCGGGTACAACGCCATATGTCGTGGTCGTTTGTTGTGTTGTACATGGTTTGTTGTGTGCGGGTACAACGCCATATGTCGTGGTCGTTTGTTGTGTTGTACATGGTTTGTTGTGTGCGGGTACAACGTCATATGTCGTGGTCGTTTGTTGTGTTGTACATGGTTTGAGGTGAGAGGTAGTTGTTTGTTATGAGAAGGAATGAAATATTTGTTTTTTCCTTTTAAAAAACTACTAGTTTAATATAATTGTCGTTATATGTTTCTGTCATACTACGTAACAACATATTAATACTACTTCTTCTTCTACTTCTACTTCTACTTCTACTTCTACTTCTTCTTCTACTTCTACTTCTACTTCTACTTCTACTTCTACTTCTACTTCTTCTTCTACTTCTACTTCTACTTCTACTTCTACTTCTACTTCTTCTTCTACTTCTACTTCTACTTCTACTTCTACTTCTTCTTCTACTTCTACTTCTACTTCTACTTCTACTTCTACTTCTACTTCTACTTCTTCTTCTACTTATACTTCTACTTCTACTTCTACTTCTACTTCTTCTTCTACTTCTACTTCTACTTCTACTTCTACTTCTACTTCTACTTCTACTTCTTCTTCTACTTCTACTTCTACTTCTACTTCTACTTCTACTTCTTCTTCTACTTCTACTTCTACTTCTACTTCTACTTCTACTTCTAGTTTAATATAATTGTCGTTATATGTTTCTGTCATACTACGTAACAACATATTAATACTACTTCTTCTTCTACTTCTACTTCTACTTCTACTTCTACTTCTACTTCTTCTTCTACTTCTACTTCTACTTCTACTTCTACTTCTACTTCTACTTCTACTTCTACTTCTAGTTTAATATAATTGTCGTTATATGTTTCTGTCATACTACGTAACAACATATTAATACTACTTCTACTTCTACTTCTACTTCTACTTCTACTTCTAGTTTAATATAATTGTCGTTATATGTTTCTGTCATACTACGTAACAACATATTAATACTACTTCTTCTTCTACTTCTACTTCTTCTACTTCTACTTCTACTTCTACTTCTACTTCTACTTCTACTTCTTCTTCTAGTTTAATATAATTGTCGTTATATGTTTCTGTCATACTACGTAACAACATATTAATACTACTTCTTCTTCTACTTCTACTTCTACTTCTACTTCTACTTCTACTACTAGTTTAATATAATTGTCGTTATATGTTTCTGTCATACTACGTAACAACATATTAATACTACTTCTTCTTCTACTTCTACTTCTACTTCTACTTCTACTTCTACTTCTAGTTTAATATAATTGTCGTTATATGTTTCTGTCATACTACGTAACAACATATTAATACTACTTCTACTTCTACTTCTACTTCTTCTTCTACTTCTACTTCTTCTTCTACTTCTACTTCTACTTCTACTTCTACTTCTTCTTCTACTTCTACTTCTTCTTCTACTTCTACTTCTACTTCTTCTTCTACTTCTACTTCTACTTCTACTTCTACTTCTACTTCTACTTCTACTTCTACTTCTAGTTTAATATAATTGTCGTTATATGTTTCTGTCATACTACGTAACAACATATTAATACTACTTCTACTTCTACTTCTACTTCTTCTTCTACTTCTACTTCTACTTCTACTTCTACTTCTACTTCTTCTTCTAGTTTAATATAATTGTCGTTATATGTTTCTGTCATACTACGTAACAACATATTAATACTACTTCTACTTCTACTTCTACTTTTACTTCTACTTCTACTTCTACTTCTACTTCTACTTCTACTTCTACTTCTACTTCTTCTTCTACTTCTACTTCTACTTCTTCTTCTACTTCTACTTCTACTTCTTCTTCTACTTCTACTTCTACTTCTACTTCTACTTCTACTTCTACTTCTACTTCTACTTCTTCTTCTACTTCTTCTTCTACTTCTACTTCTACTTCTACTTCTACTTCTACTTCTTCTTCTACTTCTACTTCTACTTCTTCTTCTACTTCTACTTCTACTTCTACTTCTACTTCTACTTCTACTTCTTCTTCTACTTCTACTTCTACTTCTACTTCTACTTCTACTTCTTCTTCTAGTTTAATATAATTGTCGTTATATGTTTCTGTCATACTACGTAACAACATATTAATACTACTTCTTCTTCTACTTCTACTTCTACTTCTACTTCTACTTCTACTTCTTCTTCTACTTCTACTTCTACTTCTACTTCTAGTTTAATATAATTGTCGTTATATGTTTCTGTCATACTACGTAACAACATATTAATACTACTTCTACTTCTACTTCTACTTTTACTTCTACTTCTACTTCTACTTCTACTTCTACTTCTACTTCTACTTCTAGTTTAATATAATTGTCGTTATATGTTTCTGTCATACTACGTAACAACATATTAATACTACTTCTACTTCTACTTCTACTTCTTCTTCTACTTCTACTTCTACTTCTACTTCTACTTCTACTTCTACTTCTACTTCTAGTTTAATATAATTGTCGTTATATGTTTCTGTCATACTACGTAACAACATATTAATACTACTTCTACTTCTACTTCTACTTCTTCTTCTACTTCTACTTCTACTTCTACTTCTACTTCTACTTCTACTTCTAGTTTAATATAATTGTCGTTATATGTTTCTGTCATACTACGTAACAACATATTAATACTACTTCTACTTCTACTTCTACTTCTTCTTCTACTTCTACTTCTTCTTCTACTTCTACTTCTACTTCTACTTCTACTTCTTCTTCTACTTCTACTTCTTCTTCTACTTCTACTTCTACTTCTTCTTCTACTTCTACTTCTACTTCTACTTCTACTTCTACTTCTACTTCTACTTCTACTTCTAGTTTAATATAATTGTCGTTATATGTTTCTGTCATACTACGTAACAACATATTAATACTACTTCTACTTCTACTTCTACTTCTTCTTCTACTTCTACTTCTACTTCTACTTCTACTTCTACTTCTTCTTCTAGTTTAATATAATTGTCGTTATATGTTTCTGTCATACTACGTAACAACATATTAATACTACTTCTACTTCTACTTCTACTTTTACTTCTACTTCTACTTCTACTTCTACTTCTACTTCTACTTCTACTTCTACTTCTTCTTCTACTTCTACTTCTACTTCTTCTTCTACTTCTACTTCTACTTCTTCTTCTACTTCTACTTCTACTTCTACTTCTACTTCTACTTCTACTTCTACTTCTACTTCTTCTTCTACTTCTTCTTCTACTTCTACTTCTACTTCTACTTCTACTTCTACTTCTTCTTCTACTTCTACTTCTACTTCTTCTTCTACTTCTACTTCTACTTCTACTTCTACTTCTACTTCTACTTCTTCTTCTACTTCTACTTCTACTTCTACTTCTACTTCTTCTTCTAGTTTAATATAATTGTCGTTATATGTTTCTGTCATACTACGTAACAACATATTAATACTACTTCTTCTTCTACTTCTACTTCTACTTCTACTTCTACTTCTACTTCTTCTTCTACTTCTACTTCTACTTCTACTTCTAGTTTAATATAATTGTCGTTATATGTTTCTGTCATACTACGTAACAACATATTAATACTACTTCTACTTCTACTTCTACTTTTACTTCTACTTCTACTTCTACTTCTACTTCTACTTCTACTTCTACTTCTAGTTTAATATAATTGTCGTTATATGTTTCTGTCATACTACGTAACAACATATTAATACTACTTCTACTTCTACTTCTACTTCTTCTTCTACTTCTACTTCTACTTCTACTTCTACTTCTACTTCTACTTCTACTTCTACTTCTAGTTTAATATAATTGTCGTTATATGTTTCTGTCATACTACGTAACAACATATTAATACTACTTCTACTTCTACTTCTACTTCTTCTTCTACTTCTACTTCTACTTCTACTTCTACTTCTACTTCTACTTCTAGTTTAATATAATTGTCGTTATATGTTTCTGTCATACTACGTAACAACATATTAATACTACTTCTTCTTCTACTTCTACTTCATAAGAGGCTGCCTTCAACTAATTGAAGATTTCACCAATTACTAGTGGTACTGCGCATCACTAAGTATGTGGATGGGTAAAAAGCTCTGTGAACATTATCTAATAAATACCACTGTGATAAATACAAGACTCGTCAAGAGAACGACATCGTCTCCATCATCAACGGTACTGTAATATAACGAAAGCTAGCTAGTTAGGTCAGGAAATAGCTAATACAATGTACTATGATGTTTCCATGTTAGACGAAATTTCGAAAATAATTTACAGGGCCTGAAATGTGAAGAAAAAACAGAAACAAGTCTGGATTTGATTTAATGTGTGTTTCATACCCCACCGACTGCCACATTCATGAAAAGTCATTAAATACACATAAATAATACAAAAGTGAATACGTTCCGCAAAACAGTTTCTGGTGTAATAAATGAACTCAAACAAAAAGTTTGTAGTTCACATGAATTCAAATGGTTGCATCTATGTCACCGAGAAGAGCTGTGTGTTTCTCTCCTTTAAACAAACCAGCCTCCAGAACGAAATATGGAAATAAAGGACAGACACAAATACGATGTTCAGACAAATATTGTTCCCTCGTTGTTGGAATGTTCTCAAGTATATTTGTAGTTTGTCGATAAATCCAAAAATATTTACTGAATACCCCGCGGTATATCTATAATTATATTTATACCCTGCACAAATTAATACAGGAACAGCTTAAACACTAATTTTCCGTTAAGACGAGCTTTGTTATACCCGCTCGAATACCTTTCAATAACGGTAGTTAAGACATATTGAAATATAATCTACAGGTAAAAAAGTGGGAATGTTCAACACAAATATTTACTGAAATGAATGAGAAATTAATTTAATTTTCCAACATTTTAGCGTCTTGATAAAATATATCCCATGAATTAATTATACTAGCTTTTGTCGTGGATATTTTTGTCGAAGCAACGTTTTACAACGTTCTTGAAACCCCTAATATTAATAAACTGACCCAAATAATCGTATATTTCCACTTCAAGCTTTATAGGGGGAATATGAATAACTGGAGATTTAAATGTTGTTGATAAATTGAACGAAGCATATAATAATAAAACATATATTTATCTTATAAAAAGGAAACTTTCACTGAACAAATGAAATACAACGAACCGTGAAAACTTACAGTAAATGTTGTGTTATTAATTGTAATTAAGACTTTAGTGAGGATAGACCTGTACAACAAAATGCCAGGGAAAATACTACGACCATATACTTCATATGAAATGAGGGGCTACGATGTGTAAGTCTAAATCTTTTATCTTTATTTATTGTTACAAACTGAAATATCTTGTCTACGTCATGTCTGTGTTCATTCAATGTTTACATGGGCACTGTAATAAGGCAAATAATGGATTTAATATGTATAATAGCCAGGGTCCAAGGTTTTACTATGTATAATAGCCAGGGTCCAAGGTTTTACTATGTATAATAGCCAGGGTCCAAGGTTTTATAGATCCCATGTCCCTTGATTTAATATGTATAATAGCCAGGGTCCAAGGTTTTACAGATCCCATGTCCCTTGATTTAATATGTATAATAGCCAGGGTCCAAGGTTTTACAGATCCCATGTCCCTTGATTTAATATGTATAATAGCCAGGGTCCAAGGTTTTACAGATCCCATGTCCCTTGATTTAATATGTATAATAGCCAGGGTCCAAGGTTTTACAGATCCCATGTCCCTTGATTTAATATGTATAATAGCCAGGGTCCAAGGTTTTACAGATCCCATGTCCCTTGATTTAATATGTATAATAGCCAGGGTCCAAGGTTTTACAGATCCCATGTCCCTTGATTTAATATGTATAATAGCCAGGGTCCAAGGTTTTACAGATCCCATGTCCCTTGATTTAATATGTATAATAGCCAGGGTCCAAGGTTTTACAGATCCCATGTCCCTTGATTTAATATGTATAATAGCCAGGGTCCAAGGTTTTACAGATCCCATGTCCCTTGATTTAATATGTATAATAGCCAGGGTCCAAGGTTTTACAGATCCCATGTCCCTTGATTTAATATGTATAATAGCCAGGGTCCAAGGTTTTACAGATCCCATGTCCCTTGATTTAATATGTATAATAGCCAGGGTCCAAGGCTTTAATATGTATAATAGCCAGGGTCCAAGGTTTTAATATGTATAATAGCCAGGGTCCAAGGTTTTACAGATCCCATGTCCCTTGATTTAATATGTATAATAGCCAGGGTCCAAGGTTTTCCAGATCCCATGTCCCTTGATTTAATATGTATAATAGCCAGGGTCCAAGGCTTTAATATGTATAATAGCCAGGGTCCAAGGTTTTACAGATCCCATGTCCCTTGATTTAATATGTATAATAGCCAGGGTCCAAGGTTTTCCAGATCCCATGTCCCTTGATTTAATATATATAATAGCCAGGGTCCAAGGTTTTACAGATCCCATGTCCCTTGATTTAATATGTATAATAGCCAGGGTCCAAGGTTTTAATATGTATAATAGCCAGGGTTCAAGGTTTTACAGATCCCATGTCCCTTGATTTAATATGCATAATAGCCAGGGTCCAAGGCTTTAATATGTATAATAGCCAGGGTCCAAGGCTTTAATATGTATAATAGCCAGGGTCCAAGGTTTTACAGATCCCATGTCCCTTGATTTAATATGTATAATAGCCAGGGTCCAAGGTTTTCCAGATCCCATGTCCCTTGATTTAATATGTATAATAGCCAGGGTCCAAGGTTTTACAGATCCCATGTCCCTTGATTTAATATGTATAATAGCCAGGGTCCAAGGTTTTAATATGTATAATAGCCAGGGTCCAAGGTTTTACAGATCCCATGTCCCTTGATTTAATATGCATAATAGCCAGGGTCCAAGGCTTTAATATGTATAATAGCCAGGGTCCAAGGCTTTAATATGTATAATAGCCAGGGTCCAAGGCTTTAATATGTATAATAGCCAGGGTCCAAGGCTTTACAGATCCCATGTCCCTTGATTTAATATGCATAATAGCCAGGGTCCAAGGCTTTACAGATCCCATGTCCCTTGATTTAATATGTATAATAGCCAGGGTCCAAGGCTTTACAGATCCCATGTCCCTTGATTTAATATGTATAATAGCCAGGGTCCAAGGCTTTACAGATCCCACGTCCCTTGATTTAATATGTATAATAGCCAGGGTCCAAGGTTTTACAGATCCCATGTCCCTTGATTTAATATGTATAATAGCCAGGGTCCAAGGTTTTACAGATCCCATGTCCCTTGATTTAATATGTATAATAGCCAGGGTCCAAGGCTTTACAGATCCCATGTCCCTTGATTTAATATGTATAATAGCCAGGGTCCAAGGCTTTACAGATCCCATGTCCCTTGATTTAATATGTGTAATAGACAGGGTTCAAGGTTTTACAGATCCCATGTCCCTTGATTTAATATGTATAATAGCCAGGGTCCAAGGCTTTACAGATCCCATGTCCCTTGATTTAATATGTATAATAGCCAGGGTCCAAGGCTTTACAGATCCCATGTCCCTTGATTTAATTTGTATAATAGCCAGGGTCCAAGGTTTTACAGATCCCATGTCCCTTGATTTAATATGTATAATAGCCAGGGTCCAAGGCTTTACAGATCCCATGTCCCTTGATTTAATATGTATAATAGCCAGGGTCCAAGGCTTTACAGATCCCATGTCCCTTGATTTAATATGTATAATAGCCAGGGTCCAAGGCTTTACAGATCCCATGTCCCTTGATTTAATATGTATAATAGCCAGGGTCCAAGGCTTTACAGATCCCATGTCCCTTGATTTAATATGTATAATAGCCAGGGTCCAAGGCTTTACAGATCCCATGTCCCTTGATTTAATATGTATAATAGCCAGGGTCCAAGACTTTACAGATCCCATGTCCCTTGATTTAATATGTATAATAGCCAGGGTCCAAGGCTTTACAGATCCCATGTCCCTTGATTTAATATGTATAATAGCCAGGGTCCAAGGCTTTACAGATCCCATGTCCCTTGATTTAATATGTATAATAGCCAGGGTCCAAGGCTTTACAGATCCCATGTCCCTTCAACTTGTAGTTTGATACCACCATTAGAAACATTGTGTGATCGAGTACCACGGCATGTAACCCAGATCTATATCCTATGATCCTAGATCACAGACATTTGACCCTGGATCTAGTCATTATTTCAAGAGGATCCAGTCATTATTTTAAGATATACCCTGTAGCTTCAGCTAGATAGAGGAATCACGATTGGCTACAAGCTTGAGACAATAGTTATTAATTCATCTACTAGTATTTTTTCATTATCGAAAAAAATGAAAATGAATCCTATAAATATTAAACGTTTTTCTCAAACTGAACAGAAAGACTTTCACAAACATGTCTGGCTTATCAATGAAGGAATATTAGATATAACAATGTATATGTTTAAAGCTATACATTTTATAAGTCTAACCTAGTATTTAAATTTTGTTTCAAATTAATTAGAAAAATTTAAAAGCCATGAACTTTAAACATATCAATACGTATTTACTTTATTTATATGTTGATTATGTATCACCTTAAATTAATTCTATAGTTATAAACACAGCAACTAAGGAAACCATATCAAACTTTTCCGGATGGTTTTGGTTTGAAATTATTTTTAAGGAGAATATTAATTAAGTTTGTACATACATGTAGTTACCTGTACATATACTAGAGACATTTAGATGTCTGTACATAGTTAATTGTACATATACTAGAGACATTTAGATGTCTGTACATAGTTAATTGTACATATACTAGAGATATCTAGATGTCTGTACATAGTTACCTGTACATATACTGGAGACATTTACACGTCTGTACATATACTAGAGACATTTAGATGTCTGTACATAGTTAATTGTACATATACTAGAGATATCTAGATGTCTGTACATAGTTACCTGTACATATACTGGAGACATTTACACGTCTGTACATATACTGGAGACATTTACACGTCTGTACATATACTGGAGATATCTAGATGTCTGTACATAGTTACCTGTACATATACTGGAGACATTTAAATGTCTGTACATAGTTACCTGTACATATACTGGAGACATTTAAATGTCTGTACATAGTTACTTGTACATATACTGGAGACATTTACACGTCTGTACATATACTGGAGACATTTACACGTCTGTACATATACTAGAGATATCTAGATGTCTGTACATAGTTACCTGTACATATACTGGAGACATTTAGATGTCTGTACATAGTTACCTGTACATATACTGGAGACATTTACACGTCTGTACATATACTGGAGACATTTACACGTCTGTACATATACTAGAGATATCTAGATGTCTGTACATAGTTACCTGTACATATACTGGAGACATTTAGATGTCTGTACATAGTTACCTGTACATATACTGGAGACATTTACACGTCTGTACATATACTGGAGACATTTAGATGTCTGTACATAGTTACTTGTACATATACTAGAGATATCTAGATGTCTGTACATAGTTACCTGTACATATACTGGAGACATTTACACGTCTGTACATATACTGGAGACATTTACACGTCTGTACATATACTGGAGACATTTAGATGTCTGTACATAGTTACCTGTACATATACTGGAGAAATTTAGATGTCTGCACATGGTTACCTGTACATATACTGGAGACATTTAGATGTCTGTACATAGTTACCTGTACATATACTGGAGACATTTACACGTCTGTACATATACTGGAGACATTTACACGTCTGTACATATACTAGAGATATCTAGATGTCTGTACATAGTTACCTGTACATATACTGGAGACATTTAGATGTCTGTACATAGTTACCTGTACATATACTGGAGACATTTACACGTCTGTACATATACTGGAGACATTTAGATGTCTGTACATAGTTACTTGTACATATACTAGAGATATCTAGATGTCTGTACATAGTTACCTGTACATATACTGGAGACATTTACACGTCTGTACATATACTGGAGACATTTACACGTCTGTACATATACTGGAGACATTTAGATGTCTGTACATAGTTACCTGTACATATACTGGAGAAATTTAGATGTCTGCACATGGTTACCTGTACATATACTGGAGACATTTAGATGTCTGTACATAGTTACCTGTACATATACTGGAGACATTTAGATGTCTGCACATGGTTACCTGTACATATACTGGAGAAATTTAGATGCCTGTACATGGTTACTTGTACATATACTGGAGACATTTAGATGTCTGTACATAGTTACTTGTACATATACTGGAGACATTTAGATGCCTGTACATGGTTACTTGTACATATACTGGAGACATTCAGATGTCTGTACATGGTTACCTGTGCATATACTAGAGACATTTACATGCCTGTACATACTGGAGACATCTAGATGTCTGTACATATACTAGCGACATGTAGATACCTGTACATATACTAGAGAGACATTTAGATGCTCGTACATATGTACCTGTGCATATACTAAAGACATTTTGATGTCTGTACATAGTTACCTGTACATATACTGGAGACATATAGATATCTGTATACAGTTACCTGTATATATACTGGAGACATTTTGATGTCTATGCAGTTACCTGTACATATACTGGAAACATCTATATATCTGTACATAGTTACCTGTACATATACTGGAGACATCTATATGTCTGTACATAGTTACTTGTGCATATACTGGA
This sequence comes from Bathymodiolus septemdierum, assembly GCA_963383655.1. Lineage (NCBI taxonomy): Eukaryota > Metazoa > Mollusca > Bivalvia > Mytilida > Modiolidae > Bathymodiolus > Bathymodiolus septemdierum. The sequence goes on along the minus strand of OY726519.1, from coordinate 127,119,521 downwards.
GACGTTTTGATGTCTGTACATAGTTTCTTGTACATATACTGGAGATATCTAGATGTATGTATATAGTTACCTGTACATATACTGGAGACATCTAGATATACAGTTACCTGTATATATACTGGAGACATCTAGGTGTCTGTACATATTTACTTGTATATATACTGGAGATATCTAGATGTCTGTACATAGTTACTTGTACATATACTGGAGAAAATTAGATGTATGTATACAGTTACCTGTATATATACTGGAGACATCTAGATGTCTGTATACAGTTGCCTGTACATATACTGGATACATCTAGGTGTCTGTACATAGTTACTTGTACATATACTGGAGACATTTAGATGTCTGTAAAAAGTTACTTGTACATATACTGAAGACATCTAAATGTCTGTACATAGTTACTTGTGCATATACTGGAGACATTTAGATGTCTGTAAAAAGTTACTTGTACATATACTGAAGACATCTAAATGTCTGTATACAGTTACCTGTGTATATACTAGAGACATTTACACGTCTGTACATATAGTAGAGACATTTAAACGTCTGTACATATACTAGAGATATTTAAATGTCTGTGCATATTTAATTGTACATATAACAGAGACATCTAGATGTCTGTATACAGTTACCTGTACATATACTGGAAACATCTAGATGTCTGTACATAGTTACTTGTACATATACTGGAGACATTTAAATGTCTGTACATAGTTACTTGCATATATACTGGAGACATTTACATGCCTGTATACAGCTACCTGTACATATACTGGAGACATCTAGATATCTGTACATAGTTACTTGCACATATACTCGAGACATTTACATGTCTGCACATAGTTACTTGTACATATACTGGAGACATTTACATGTCTGTATACAGCTACCTGTATATATACTGGAGACATCTAGATGTCTGTACATAGTTACTTGCACATATACTGGAGACATTTACACGTCTGTACATAGTTACTTGTACATATACAGAAGACATATAGATGTCTGTATACAGTTACCTGTGCATATACTGGAGACATCTAGATGTCTGCACATGGTTACCTGTACATATACTGGAGACATTTACACGTCTGTACATAGTTACTTGTACATATACTGGGGACATTTACATGCCTGTATACAGCTACCTGTACATATACTGGAGACATCTAGATATCTGTACATAATTACTTGTACATATACTAGAGACATTTAGATGTCTGTACATAGTTACTTGTACATATAACAAAGACATTTAGATGTCTGTATACAGTTACCTGTACATATACTAGAGACATTTACACGTCTGTACATATATGTATACCATTCCACATACTCAAATTTTTATAACCACGAATATGTATCCAATGTTTTTTTGCAAACCCCACCGATATAACCTTTGCTTATTATAGAAGTAACAGAAAATAATATGTTCTCATTCGTTCTTTTTTTTTTTAGTAAACTTTAGTTAGACGTTTAATAACATAATAGCAACAATTAAAAATATTAGTCTTTCTTATAAAAACATCTATAATTTTTGACAATCGTGTATATGTTTTATCGAGTATAACTTGTCATTTTAAAACTTATTGATAGACGTTTAAATAGCTTACAGACTAATTACACCTTTAACACAAACTAGTTTTTTTTATTCATCTATTATTTAAAAAACATATTTTGCGCAATTAAATAGATTTGGTGAATAGTGCTGAACTGATTTAATAAGAGCAATGACATTTTTATTTACATAAAATTGCACCCGAGTTGAATATACCATGAGCATATAACATGCTTTATACATGCATTTCAAAAACATTTTATATAGTTTGTCTCGTTGTTTCATATGTAAGTTTTGTCTGCCTCATATTGATTTGTGTTTTCTGATCAATTTCAGAATAGACAGAAATATCAATTTTTATATTAAATATTTACACCATGATCTATAAATTATATTTGTTCAACACGAAGATAAAGTGTCCATTGTAAAATTGTGCTTTTCTAACAAAATAAGTTTAATATGAAGTATTACATGGTTGAGCAATAATATTTTATTGGAAATAAAAGAATTTATGTGAGGCAAGACAAGCTATTGTTATGTAATCTGATTATGTGTAATTAGGTCACGTGTCTTAATTAGATAAATTAAGTTACATTTAAATTAATTTAAACATGTTAAATTTTTGGTATATATGGTTTGTTTTAGAAATTGATGCAAATAATTACTACTTACTGTTAATTTAAATTAAATCAAAATTTTAACCAATCAAATGAGTTTGTCACTTTGTGTCATTAATTTATTTATAATTAAGCAGGGTGGACGTCAAGTTTATTATCATAATTAATTTTCCCACCCCCACCCCTAACAATTATTATCTCCTCCTTCAAAATAATTTACATATCTTATTATCTGTTAGTACTTTATATTGATGCCATTTTCATGTATTGTATCTTTGCTTTATTTACATGTAGTTCGTAAGTGGCCATGGTTGAGCGCCACCTGTAGCTAACAATTATATTTTCTTTGAAATATTGATCTTTAATTTATTTTGAGATGCTATTTTTGTGTTTGCATCTTGTCACATCCATGTCTATTTAATAAGTGGCCGATTTTTAGCGCCACCCTTCTTGTCATAGGCACTTGTTATATCGATCAGGGAGTGTCTCTACTGTTAATTTTTGACATTATTTTTATATTTTATAAAACACCCCCTGTTCATCGTATATGTTTTGAAAGAATTACGTCATTTAATAAATGACATTAAACTGGATACTGCGTTAACTATCAATAAACCCTTGACAAAAACTAGCCGAGCTGTGGCCAGGGGAAAGGTTTGAAGATTTCCATTCTGTATATTTTGTATACCCTTAGTCTGGATGGAACATAAATATAATTTGATTCCATTTGATGTTAATTAAAAAGTCGTCCTATAACAACGACATTTGTAGTTTCATTTCTACATGGAAGACGTTCAAATTGAATGCATTTATTTTATCTTCCCTAATTTCAGAAAAAGGGTTCGGCTTCATTTAATTGTTTTGTCTTTCCTAATTTCAGAAAATTGTTCATTTAATTGTCTTTCATAATTTCAGAAATATGGGTGACTTTGCTTTGTTTTTCCCAAGCAATTTAAAAAAAAAAGAAGTGCATTTATTATTTTCTTTCCTAATTTCAGAAAAGGGTTGCATTTATTTTGCTTTACCTAATTTCCGAAGAGGGGGTAGTTTGATTGGTCTTTCCTAATTTTACAAAAGGGGTACATTTGCTTTGTTTTCCCCCAACTTCAGAAATGGTATGTATTTTTTGTTATCTTTCCAAATCTCAGAAAGGGGTGTATTTGTTTTGTATTTCATAAGAGTGCAATTGTTTTAAGTATCCTAATTTTAGAAGTGAGTGTATTTATTCTGCTTTGTTTCGATCAACAGAATCCAAAAACGGTCATTATTAAAATATAAACTGTGTTTTATAAATTTATGCTTGCTTTATTACACAATAAGATTAAAAACAAGTGGAATAATTCATACAAATATCAAATAATTGACGACAATCACCACAGGTACATCGATGGAGTATACATCCTTTAAACCTTACACATAGACGTCAAAAATGACATTTATTCCGTTTTATTTGTGATTTTAAATAATTACATTAATTTAAAAGCCATGAACTTTATCCAGACCAACAGGTATTCGATATATTTATGTTAATTGTATACTACTACTGTGTTTAATCTTTACTTATGTTGTATAACGTAGGTAATTATAAATATTAACGCCAAGATAACAACGTCTCTCACAGAATTGGTATAAATCTGATTTATCTAATGTATATATTTGACTTTAAACTGTCTACTCAGGAGAATATTTCTTTGATCCTACGTGTTTTCTAAAAGTCACTGACTAGATACATTCAAGGTTGATCGTCTAGAGTTTTCCCAAAATTTTTAATTTGAATTTAAGAAAAGGTTAATTTAGAGTACTAGAATGGATTCTGGTACCTGTTTACTCGAAACGGAAACCACATCGAATTTCGTATTAGCTGGCTCATATAATAAATACGAATGAGAATTCGGAAGTTTGACGAAGGTGTTGACAGGTTTATCTAATTCGTATACCTGTGGTTCAGGTAACATACCTTCCGTTCTAAAATACAAAATGCAAAAATTGATCTTTTGTGCTCGTGCCTACCAACTAAACAAACATCACTGAAAATTAATCTGTATTAAAAGACGTCATGTACAGTTATGTCACACGGGTTATCGTTCTGATATTTGATAGAATCTACTGATTATGACAATGCCGTATCTTTAACATTATATATAATTATTGTTCCGCATATTACATTGTATTAAAGAATTAAAAAATGTCAATAATACGTGTAAAAAGATAATTTAAAGTACAAAAACATGGAGGTTGGTATGTAAATACTGAAAGATTGTATCTATAATACTTATAAGATAATAAACAAGTTATAATTTATGTTGTTATAGGTATGAAACATATAATTAATTTCTTTAACATTTTCTACTAAATTTGTGTTTTTTCGAGCCTGCCTGGCTATTTTATCTTAAGTTTAACCTTTTCAAGACCACATATTTTCTGAAACGTACATGATTCCTCTACGTTCTGTGAAAATATCAGGGGATGTTTAAAGTCTTGCAGTGAAATGCCAGGCTATGGAAAACACCTACTCTAAAAATAGCTCTGTCATCCCCGGGAAATTCAATATTTATAGTTAAGAAGTGGTACTCTTCATATTGCTATAGAGACAGGACGTTTCCGAAAAAGTCCATTACAGGAAAGACTTTGTGGATAATGTAACAACCAATCAAATGTAACAACCAATCAAATGTAACAACCAATCAAATGTAACAACCAATCAAATGTAACAACCAATCAAATGTAACAACCAATCAAATGTAACAACCAATCAAATGTAACAATCAATCAAATGTAACAACCAATCAAATGTAACAATCAATCAAATGTAACAACCAATCAAATGTAACAACCAATCAAATGTAACAACCAATCAAATGTAACAATCAATCAATCGAAAAAGAAAAACAATTTCTGTTGCATTGTAATGCATACTTATTGGAACGACAAAGAATACTGGCTAAAATTGACGAAAACCTCGATATTCCAATTTTCGAATTAAATAGTGACGAATTGTTTAAAGTTCTAGTTAGCAATCCAGAAATTATTTGCGATGTTGCGAGCTTTTCATTGGTAGCTCTTGAGAAAAGATCAAGAAACAGTTAGAAAGTGAAACACAATTTAAAAACTAAATTACTGTTTCTCATTTACATAAAATGACATTTTATTTTTGATGTTGAAATTGAAAATTCATGTACTTAGTGTGAACATTTTTGAGTTTTTTTTTTGGAATTGTGTAATTTATTGTAAACTGATATGAAAATGATAAATATTTTAGGAAAATGCTAGAAAATCACAGTCTATTTCATCTTATAAACTTATATGGGAAATAATAATTATTTTAGAGAGAATGATAGAAAATCACAATCTATTTTCATCTCAAAATAAACTACTTTACTTGAATGACAATACACCTGTTTCAGTAAAGACATTATGTTCCACCTGCAAGTGTGAACAAGGGATATGATTTTAGCTATAATGAGCATATTAGTTATTTATGAGATAAAAACTAAACGTTTTGTTACAATTTGTAACATTTAGCACTTATTATAAGTATGTTTACCATACGTTTTATGCATTTGACAATTTCTCGATATGATGAAGATTTTTAATTAGTTGGATGATAAAATGCTCAAAGTATCACAAGACTTTACAGTTGCTCCATATTACATTAACATTTATAGTATACATAACAGAACCTACAATATTTTATGGGTGAAATGAGCAAATGATTTGAAAAGTGAGTTTAGTATTTCATTAAATGTGGTGAATGCACTGGTAAATAGTATATACTAAATGTTATATATGTACATATTACTTGTAACTTTGTGTATCTAATCAGGTTCACAACATCTCTTCAAATTTAATGTTAAAAAGACCAGACTTAAATTTCATTTTCAAGATTATAATGATTATACATGTTCAAAGGGGGAGATAACTCAAATTTTATTTTCTAAACGTATCAAAATTGTAACAACAAGACAGTGTCTATTTGATTCTTTATTATTCTTTTTTTACACAGCATGTCTTATAGTATTACAAGTACAAGACCGCCTCATTAAATCTGTACATAAGATCTGTAGAAATTTAATTATCAGAATTTTATAGAATTGTTGTAAGATAGTGCATCATAAGCCTTTAAAGTAATATGAAACGAGTTTTTGGTGAAATAAACATCTAGCAGTTTTTGTAATAAAATAAATAATCTGGCCACCCAAAGTTGGAAAAAAATTCTGGCCTTTGCTTCATAGAAAATAAAAAAAATAATCTGGCCTGAACTGAGTAAACAATGTTATAACCTGTCCTGCACTATGTGTCGAATGAATTTTCTGTCAAATATTCTAACCTGACTAATCTTGCCAGGCCCCCTCAGAATCAAATTATTTGCCTATATATTATTACGAGATAAAGAATGTGTGCTTTCTTTCACATTCTTGTCTCTTAGGCCAAATAAATTTTAAATAGATTTGAAACAAAGTAGTATTCATTTTTAATATAAAAAAAACTAATGTTTTAGCATAATTACAAGTTGCGTATGCAGTGTCTCCTTACTGGGCCCCGCGAAATTTGCTGAATTATACCAAGGACGTATATAAGATTCTATATACGTCCTTGATTATACACATAATGCCGTAAAAAGACATTTACGGCGGTTTAGATCATAGATGGTGATATATATTTATTTTCCAGGTGAAGAGATCCTTGTTTACGTTTCGCTAAGGGAAAATTATTTTTAATCGTGGATTGAATGGAAAATAATGGAATGTAAATCGAAACGAAAATGATGTTGGCCACTTCAGAGTTCGTTTCCAGACGAAAAGCGGTCTTTATTTCCATCCAACGATCATATTCATCTCCAATATATATTCTGTTTTTGCTTAACTTAGCATTCGCTGCTTTTTTGTTTCTTTTTCTGGCAGAATCGCTCAATTTACGCTTCAGACCTGGCTTCAATTTCTTTGCCTCCGACATTTTCTTCATCAACACTATAACGGAGCATGCGCACTAGCTCTACCGAATGAGTTCAAATCTGAGGTCAATAGCATATGATTTGCATTATTGTCCGAGTAGCAAGAATTATCGAAAACAGAATAAAATGACGTTTTCTCCTGAATTATACATCGTAGCTCTCAAAAAGTGAATGGTTTACGTTCTTTATATAGTTAATCTTTACATATATCAGAATTTTTTAGAAAACTGAAAATAATGATTTTGGCATTTCATATTACTTTAAAGGCTGGCTGAGATAATTATACTAGTTGACAAATATTTTGAATATGCAAAACTGTATATTGTAATGTATAACTATATCAGGCTGCACTTTAAAAATAAAATATATCATATATCATATAGGTCATGCATCAAAGCCTCCATAGAGGTATTAAAATACAACTAAATCCATCAAATGTGGGCTCAAAATAAATGTATATTTAACTTCAATTATCAATTTTGATTATTCCATTCCATTCAGTATTTTTCACAATGCAACAAAGCGAAAGGAACTATTTTCTTTAGAATGGACTACTTTTGTATATGTTCTAAGCTCTGATTGGTGGATTATTTTTTTGAGGGGAGGGTAACAATTTAAACTGACTTTATGGTAGTAAATATAGACGATTTATAATATGTGCATGTATATTGTTGAATTATTATTGGCTTGTGTCGCACAACTTTTTTTTTTATGTCGTACCGACTTAGTTTAAATATGGAACCAAACCAGATGCGGACTGGGTCTTAAAGTCGGCCAGACATCCGGACTATAGCCAGTCAGGTCGGCCCATTGTTCATTGATATGTTGGTTATCTGAGCATCCCATTGTGCATTGTCCAACTGCCCATATGACCAGTCCGCCTCTGAACCAGACCACCAGATAAATCAGAACTTTCGTTTGTAATCCTGGTACCCTACAAGCCAATCCACCCTCGTTATGTCTCACTGGACACAAGCCTAGGGAGACCAAGTCAATTTTATTGACAATTCTAACTTAGCACGGTTTTTAGTGAGGTTCATGTTACTCGATCTTTAGTTTTATATGTATGTTTTGTAGATCGTTGTTTGTCCTTTTGTTTATTTTCATTTGGCCATTGTGTTGTCTGTTCTTAGATATACGGATTCTGATTACCCCTTTGGTATCTTTTGGCCATTGTGTTGTCTGTTCTTAGATATACGGATTTTGATTACCCTTTGGTATCTTCAAACTCTTCTTGCTAACATTTCTGATCATTCGGTGTTAGGTTAATTAAATATAAGTGCTCACTAATTGAATATTGGAGCTTTCTAATTAAATAATACAGCGCCTGCTGGAACAGCTGTGATTAAAATTGGACATCAGAACTCAATTGAATATCAGAGCTGCCTAATTGAATAGCAGAACTCTCGAATTGATTACCAGAACTCCATAATTGAATGGCAGAGCGCTCTCATTGAATAGCAGATGTCACTAATTGAATATAGCAGAGCTCACTAATTGAATTGAATCATTAGACCAAATTGGAATAGTCTAAGACTATTGTAATTGATTCCTTACTTTAGTACTATTAGGGGAAGCTCTTATATAAATTGGAAAATCGACCAATTTTGAAGTTAACGGAGAATTCCACTGTCAACAATTTTAATTACATGTAATTGATTAATTGTCATTTTCTCGTCAATATTATTTGTATCAAATTACGGTTGAACTGTTTAAATCCTATATTGTTTGATAAGAACACTATATAAAACAAATAGTCCCTTATACATGCAATTTCTTAGATACACCCTGCATACTCACAAAACGTATTTTTTATTTTCTCAAAAAATCACCAACCGAAACGGCTAGTTAATTTCTGACTAGAAAAGTTAAACAAGACTCAAATATGAGATAAAAAGTTTGTACCAAATAAGGCTATATTTCGGTCAGTGACAGTATATAATATACAATTATAGTCTTTTGTTGAGGTCAATACGAGTTTTTATGGACCTTAAAAACGATATTCACCGAAGCCTAAGGTCCATAAAAACTCGTATTGACCGATAGCTCAGTTCTCCAGAATTTTAAGATTTTCACATTTATTGCCAAATTTTTCGTATAAGGACCCACGGCTGACGGAAGTGACGTACCACTGCATTAACTTCAATGATAGGGTCAGAAAAGTTCCATATTTAAATTTTTGGAACTTTTCTGATCCTATCGTTGAAGTTAATGCAGTGGTACGTCACTTCCGTCAGCCGTGGGTCCTTATACGAAAAATTTGGCAATAAATGTGTGAAAATCTTAAAATTCTGGAGAACTGAGCTATCGTATGCACAAAACAAAAACAGGGGCAAAAAGATGCGTCTTTTAGGAATGGATACATGTCCTAGTTTGAATGACATTATGGAAATAAGGTGCAATAAATGTACTCGAAGCGAGCAGGGGTACGATTTTTAAACCTGTCGAGTTGCATGCCTTGTGGATTATTAGTATCTATATAGGGTCGACACATGCAATTTGATGTTAACATAAGATTGTATGAATATTGACACGAACAAGTTAAAATAAGGAAAAAGAGATGAAATAATAAAGAAATAAAGAAATTTTATTGAAAATAAATTTGTAAACAGAAAGTTAAAAAAAAGGGGGGTGGTCCGTGCCACGAGCGCCTGTGTAAAACATAGCCAAAAGGGCTCGATGTTGGGAAGAGTCAGATACATTATTTATTCAACTAACATGATCCGTCTCCGTGACATCACATGAAGAGGTGTCATGGCCGCTTACACTACGACAGGAAATTCCAAATATTCATATTTCTAATACGGTATATCAATGTTAATAAAGGTGTTTTTTTGTTTAATAATTAGTTATTTACGAATAAAAAGTTACAATGTATTGAATTATAACAATTGTTCAACTGACTGGAGTTTTCTTTTAAAGCGAGGTAACTCCAATATAAATCACCAGCAATACTTCGATAAACTGATTTATACTTTAAGCGGATAAATCGAAATAAATGCAGGATAAAAAATGTTGTTTCACCACACAGCGGTGGAAAAGGCACTTGTTTCATTCAAAAAACATATGCCCCCTCCTCTTCCTTACTTCAAGGTAAACATCTACCCTTTTCACCTTCCCCACTTCGCCTCAATATTTTTCGCTTATTTATGATCCTTTCGCTGACCCAATTATATCGTTACACTCCCGAGATATTTCTCTTTTCGACTGCCACATTTAAATATATCTACCGCCCCCCCCCCCCCCCTCAGACAAATTGGACAAGAATAGTCAGCGAATGTGGCTTATTACAAATTTTAGTCAATGAAACAGATACAACCACTTTCGGTCCGGTTTAAATTGATTTAGAAAAATAAAAAAAAAAGGTGCTTTAAAAATCAAATGTCAGTAATTTGGAGTTGAACATATTTTTATAATCTGCATTGGAACAATTATCTGTATTCTAAAGGCTTACTTTACATTTGAGAGGAGATGATCATGTGGCATTGCTACACATGGCCGGTCTAGAGAATTCCGAATGCATATGAAAAATCCAGCGCAAACCGGAAGTGGTTGTATCCGTTTCATTGACTGAAATTTTTAATAAGCCACATTCGCTGCCTATTCTTGTCCAATTTGTCTGAGGGGGGCCCGGTAGATATATTTAAATGTGGCAGTCGAAAAGAGAAATATCTCGGGAGTGTAACGATATAATTGGGTCAGCGAAAGGATCACAAATAAGCGAAAAATATTGAGGCGAAGTGGGGAAGGGGAAAAGGGTAGATGTTTACCTTGAAGTAAGGAAGAGGTGGGAGCATATATTTTTTGAATGAAACAAGTGCAAGTGAGCGGTGGTAAAAGATTGACGCGACGTTCCACGAGATGTTCTGTGGCGAACTACTTTGTTATGAAGTCATAGTATGGGAATGCGGGAAATGACGTCTCAATGTAAGGAACGTAAGAAAACAACGACGGCTTTCCGTATTGCAACCTGGGAACCTCCCCTCCCACCCCAAGAAAAAATTAGAGAGGGCACTCCTATCCACCACACGGGACGCACTGAACTCTGTGGCTTAGACCTGTTCCTATGTAGGAAACACGAGGGAATGTCGAAATAATGAACTGTCCAGACAATGACATGTCAGAATAATGAACTGTCGGGACAATGACATGTCGGAATAATGAACTGTCGGGACAATCACATGTCGGAATAATGAACAATCGGGACAATGACATGGACAATAATGAACTGTCGGGAGAGACATGTCGGAATAAAGAAATATCGGAACAATCACATGTCGGAATAATGAACCGCCGGGACAATGCCATGTCACAATAATGAACTGTCGGGAGAGAGACATGTTGGAATAATGAACCATCGGAACAATGACATGTCGGAATAATGATTCAGAGGGACAATCACATCTCGGGATAATGAACTATCGGGACAATCACATGTTGGAATAATGAAGCGTCGGGACAATCACATATCGGAATAATGAACTATCGGGACAATGACATGACGCAATAATGAACTGTCGGGAGAGACATGTCGGAATAATGAAATATCGGAACAATCACATGTCGGAATAATGAACCGCCGGGACAATACCATCTCACAATAATGAACTGTCGGGAGAGAGACATGTCGGAATAATGAACCATCGGAACAATGACATGTCGGAATAATGATTCAGTGGGACAATCACATCTCGGGATAATGAACTATCGGGACAATCACATGTTGGAATAATGAAGCGTCGGGACAATCACATATCGGAATAATGAACTATCGGGACAATCACATGTGGAATAATGAACCATCGGGACAATGGTATGTCGGAATAATGAACTGTCAGGAGTGACATGTCGGTATAATGAACTGTTGGGATAACAACATGTCGGAACAATGTAGTGTCGGGATAATGACATGTCGGAACAATGTAGTAAGGGGATCTCACAACACATACAGCAAAATAGTTATAAAATAACCTTCAATAACATTTGTATTCGTGTAAATATTTTTTCTACATAGAATATTCTATATGTAAGATAATTAATTTGTCATTAATAAATAATCATACCCTATGTGTGTAGAATGTAAAACATTGTACGTTAAATAATAGGAATTGTTCATCAGTATAGCCAAACTAATAATGGAATATGACCCACTCCACCGGGCAAGTTCAGTCACTTATCAAACCATAGGTACTATAAGGTAAGACATACGTGTTGGAGTCGAATGGTTGTATGAAAGGGAATATTTCATGAATTTAGATGGATTATCTCTCCTGTTTACCATCGTCGGTAACACACGTCTGACAACACTCTGATACTCTCCCCGTGATGAGTGGAGAGAGTATCGGAGCATGATCTGCCGTGACTTATCGACGATGCCTGTTTACTTAGATCTATGTATTCTGTCATGTTAATCTGATTTCTGGAATACAACAGACGAGTGATTTATGTGGTGAATGTACTACATATAACCCAGTATATACAATTTATGTTTTCTTTCTGTTCTGATTACTGTTTCGGGTACATAGCATAAGCAACATTATGATTTTTACTAATTTGCAACTTATTTTTACTGCTATAGATCCATTTTAGATAGCAATTATCGGGATTTCATCTACTGACAATAATTATATCCATAGATCCAGACAAACAAAGACATGTCAACTGTCATCTTTATAGTTTTTGTAATGTCTGAGGGGTCGTCGTGGTCGTATGGTAGCTGAATTTACAACTATTTGTACAATCAGTGCTTATCTCCACTAACGTTGTGGGTTTGAAATCCGTTCATGGCGAGATGTACAACATTATGTGAAAGTTTGTCAGTGATTTGCGACAGGTCAGTGGTTTTCTCTGGTTTTCTCCACTAATAAAGCTGACCGCCACGATATAGCTGAAATATTGTTGAAAGTGGCGTTAAACACCATAAACTCAAACATTGAAATGCATGAACAGCCAGACACATTTCAACTATAGTTTTAATAGTAGATACATGTACATCCAAACAAAAACTAGCATTTGAACTAATAACATTATTTATAATTGTAGGTACCCTTCTGATGTTTATGAAAATGAATATTCTCCTCCATATGTAGATACAAGAAGTCCGTCCCCCCAAGACCTCACTGCTAGATACGGTGCTTTTAGCCCAGGTAAAGGGCGTCAGACATCAGGTCAAAGTTCACCATACAGACCCTCATCAAGGATTAACAATGCTACTCAGGTAAATACTACAAATGTCTTTAACAGTTGATTAGTTCTGATTTCTTACTCCTACTCTAAATCGTCCAATCAGAACACATTATATTTTAGATCCAGTGTTCTGATTGGTTGTTTTTAAAAATCAAAATCTTACTGGAACTTTTTATGGCAGTATGCTAGGGCACGACAACAACTTTCTTTTACAACGAAATATCCGTGGTTTTCTACACTGAATTACAATGATTATATATACGTTATACCGATGGATTTATCATTGATGGTACATGATTAAAGCTAATCTACGGTATGAAAGTCACTGAAAACAAAACATCAAAACTTATTGAGCGGTTTCTCTTGCTTTGTAGAGGAATGTTTGTTATTTGTTGATATTTTTTTTTATATGTATTGTTTAATTTAGGATTACAATTATCAGGTAAATATAAACATTTTGGGTGAATGGTGTGAATTTGGTAGCTAGTAAATAAATAACTTGGGTGAATGGTGTGGACTTGGTACCTAGTAAATAAATAACTTGGGTGAATGGTGCGGACTTGGTAGCTAGTAAATAGATAACTTGGGCGAATGGTGTGGACTTGGTAGCTAGTAAATAAATAACTTGGGTGATAGGTGTGGACTTGGTAGCTAGTAAATAAATAACTTGGGTGAATGGTGTAGACTTGGTAGCTAATAAATAAATAACTTGGGTGATAGGTGTGGACTTGGTAGCTAGTAAATAAATACCTTGGGTGAATGGTGTGAACTTGGTACCTAGTAAATAAATAACTTGTGTGAATGGTGTGGACTTGGTAGCTAGTAAATAAATAACTTGGGTGATAGGTGTGGACTTGGTAGCTAGTAAATAAATAACTTGGGTGAATGGTGTGAACTTGGTAGCTAGTAAATAAATAACTTGGGTGATAGGTGTGGACTTGGTAGCTAGTAAATAAATAACTTGGGTGATAGGTGTGGACTTGGTAGCTAGTAAATAAATAACTTGTGTGAACGGTGTGAACTTGGTAGCTAGTAAATAAATAACTTGTGTGAATGGTATGGACTTGGTACCTAGTAAATAAATAACTTGTGTGAACGGTGTGGACTTGGTACCTAGTAAATAAATAACTTGTGTGAACGGTGTGGACTTGGTACCTAGTAAATAAATAACTTGTGTGAATGGTATGGACTTGGTACCTAGTAAATAAATAACTTGTGTGAACGGTGTGGACTTGGTAGCTAGTAAATAAATAACTTAGGTGAATGGTGTGGACTTGGTACCTAGTAAATAAATAACTTGTGTGAACGGTGTGGACTTGGTAGCTAGTAAATAAATAACTTGGTGAATGGTGTGGACTTGGTACCTAGTAAATAAATAACTTGTGTGAACGGTGTGGACTTGGTAGCTAGTAAATAAATAACTTAGGTGAATGGTGTGGACTTGGTACCTAGTAAATAAATAACTTGTGTGAACGGTGTGGACTTGGTAGCTAGTAAATAAATAACTTGGTGAATGGTGTGGACTTGGTACCTAGTAAATAAATAACTTGTGTGAACGGTGTGGACTTGGTAGCTAGTAAATAAATAACTTCTGTGAATGGTGTGAACTTGGTAGCTAGTAAATAATTAACTTAGGAAATATATAATTTCTTGCTTAACGGTTACCCCATCCCCAGATTTTATGAGATTGTATGCTAACATTGCAATAGAAAACCAATAATCTCGTTTCCACAATGATACAAAATCTTATACCAATACACTATGTATGTACTGGGTATATATACTTATAATAAATTAATATTAAAATCTTAACACCTGGTGAAGAATATGTTACTACAGCATGACAATAAGAATATGTTACTACAGCATGACAATAAGAATATGTTACTACAGCATGACAATAAGAATATGTTACTACAGCATGACAATAAGAATATGTTACTACAGCATGACAATAAGAATATGTTACTACAGCATGACAATAAGAATATGTTACTACAGCATGACAATAAGAATATGTTACTACAGCATGACAATAAGAATATGCTACTACAGCATGACAATAAGAATATGTTACTACAGCATGACAATAAGAATATGTTACTACAGCATGACAATAAGAATATGTTATTACAGCATGACAATAAGAATATGCTACTACAGCATGACAATAAGAATATGTTACTACAGCATGACAATAAGAATATGTTACTACAGCATGCCAATAAGAATATGTTACTACAGCATGCCAATAAGAATATGTTACTACAGCATGACAATAAGAATATGTTACTACAGCATGACAATAAGAATATGTTACTACAGCATGACAATAAGAATATGTTACTACAGCATGACAATAAGAATATGTTACTACAGCATGACAATAAGAATATGTTACTACTGCATGACAATAAGAATATGTTACTACAGCATGCCAATAAGAATATGTTACTACAGCATGACAATAAGAATATGCTACTACAGCATGACAATAAGAATATGTTACTACAGCATGACAATAAGAATATGTTACTACAGCATGACAATAAGAATATGTTACTACAGCATGACAATAAGAATATGTTACTACAGCATGACAATAAGAATATGTTACTACAGCATGACAATAAGAATATGCTACTACAGCATGACAATAAGAATATGTTACTACAGCATGCCAATAAGAATATGTTACTACAGCATGACAATAAGAATATGTTACTACAGCATGACAATAAGAATATGTTACTACAGCATGACAATAAGAATATGTTACTACAGCATGACAATAAGAATATGTTACTACAGCATGACAATAAGAATATGCTACTACAGCATGACAATAAGAATATGTTACTACAGCATGACAATAAGAATATGCTACTACAGCATGACAATAAGAATATGTTACTACAGCATGACAATAAGAATATGTTACTACAGCATGACAATAAGAATATGTTACTACAGCATGACAATAAGAATATGCTACTACAGCATGACAATAAGAATATGTTACTACAGCATGCCAATAAGAATATGTTACTACAGCATGACAATAAGAATATGTTACTACAGCATGACAATAAGAATATGTTACTACAGCATGACAATAAGAATATGCTACTACAGCATGACAATAAGAATATGTTACTACAGCATGCCAATAAGAATATGTTACTACAGCATGACAATAAGAATATGTTACTACAGCATGACAATAAGAATATGTTACTACAGCATGACAATAAGAATATGTTACTACAGCATGACAATAAGAATATGTTACTACAGCATGACAATAAGAATATGCTACTACAGCATGACAATAAGAATATGTTACTACAGCATGACAATAAGAATATGCTACTACAGCATGACAATAAGAATATGTTACTACAGCATGACAATAAGAATATGTTACTACAGCATGACAATAAGAATATGTTACTACAGCATGACAATAAGAATATGTTACTACAGCATGACAATAAGAATATGCTACTACAGCATGACAATAAGAATATGTTACTACAGCATGCCAATAAGAATATGTTACTACAGCATGACAATAAGAATATGTTACTACAGCATGACAATAAGAATATGTTACTACAGCATGACAATAAGAATATGTTACTACAGCATGACAATAAGAATATGTTACTACAGCATGACAATAAGAATATGCTACTACAGCATGACAATAAGAATATGTTACTACAGCATGACAATAAGAATATGCTACTACAGCATGACAATAAGAATATGTTACTACAGCATGACAATAAGAATATGTTACTACAGCATGACAATAAGAATATGTTACTACAGCATGACAATAAGAATATGTTACTACAGCATGACAATAAGAATATGTTACTACAGCATGACAATAAGAATATGTTACTACAGCATGACAATAAGAATATGTTACTACAGCATGACAATAAGCAAGTTGGTTACAAAGACTTTCTATTTAATATTGGAAAAATAACAACTTGTTTATTGTCCTAATTAACATCAATAACACATTCAGCCTCACACGTGATGAGGTTTAATTTATGTAAGTAGTGCTTTATATATCAAGGGTGCCCTATGTCACCTTTCATCTATCTTAGTAGGAACTAAAAAAATGCATGTTGATTAAGATCCAATTGTGTTGTAAATTTTGGTTCCAAGCCCTGTCAGGTCAAACCAGAGACTTTGAATCTGGTATTTGTCGCCTCTCTGCTCATCTAAGTACACATCATTAAGGAGTTAGAGCAAATACTGGTTGGCTCCGACTCAAGATAATGTGACTGTGTGAAGCGGCATGCTCCGACTCAAGATAATGTGACTGTGTGAAGCGGCATGCTCCGACTCAAGATAATGTGACTGTGTGAAGCGGCATGCTCCGACTCAAGATAATGTGACTGTGTGAAGCGGCATGCTCCCACAAAAGATAATGTGACTGTGTGAAGCGGCATGCTCCGACTCAAGATAATGTGACTGCGTGAAGCGGCATGCTCCGACTCAAGATAATGTGACTATGTGAAGCGGCATGCTCCGACTCAAGATAATGTGACTGTGTGAAGCGGCATGCTCCGACTCAAGATAATGTGACTGTGTGAAGCGGCATGCTCCGACTCAAGATAATGTGACTGTGTGAAGCGGCATGCTCCCACAAAAGATAATGTGACTGTGTGAAGCGGCATGCTCCGACTCAAGATAATGTGACTGCGTGAAGCGGCATGCTCCGACTCAAGATAATGTGACTGTGTGAAGCGGCATGCTCCGACTCAAGATAATGTGACTGTGTGAAGCGGCATGCTCCGACTCAAGATAATGTGACTGTGTGAAGCGACATGCTCTGACTCAAGATAATGTGACTGTGTGAAGCGGCATGCTCCGACTCAAGATAATGTGACTGTGTGAAGCGGCATGCTCCGACTCAAGATAATGTGACTGTGTGAAGCGGCATGCTCCGACTCAAGATAATGTGACTGTGTGAAGCGGCATGCTCTGACTCAAGATAATGTGACTGTGTGAAGCGGCATGCTCCGACTCAAGATAATGTGACTGCGTGAAGCGGCATGCTCCGACTCAAGATAATGTGACTGTGTGAAGCGGCATGCTCCGACTCAAGATAATGTGACTGTGTGAAGCGGCATGCTCCGACTCAAGATAATGTGACTGTGTGAAGCGGCATGCTCCGACTCAAGATAATGTGACTGTGTGAAGCGGCATGCTCCGACTCAAGATAATGTGACTGCGTGAAGCGGCATGCTCCGACTCAAGATAATGTGACTGTGAAGCGGCATGCTCCGACTCAAGATAATGTGACTGTGTGAAGCGGCATGCTCCGACTCAAGATAATGTGACTGTGTGAAGCGGCATGCTCCGACTCAAGATAATGTGACTGCGTGAAGCGGCATGCTCTGACTCAAGATAATGTGACTGTGTGAAGCGGCATGCTGCGACTCAAGATAATGTGACTGTGTGAAGCGGCATGCTCCGACTCAAGATAATGTGACTGTGTGAAGCGGCATGCTCTGACTCAAGATAATGTGACTGTGTGAAGCGGCATGCTCCGACTCAAGATAATGTGACTCTGTGAAGCGGCATGCTCCGACTCAAGATAATGTGACTGCGTGAAGCGGCATGCTCTGACTCAAGATAATGTGACTGTGTGAAGCGGCATGCTCCGACTCAAGATAATGTGACTGTGTGAAGCGGCATGCTCCGACTCAAGATAATGTGACTGTGTGAAGCGGCATGCTCTGACTCAAGATAATGTGACTGTGTGAAGCGGCATGCTTCGACTCAAGATAATGTGACTGTGTGAAGCGGCATGCTCCGACTCAAGATAATGTGACTGTGTGAAGCGGCATGCTCTGACTCAAGATAATGTGACTGTGTGAAGCGGCATGCTCTGACTCAAGATAATGTGACTGTGTGAAGCGGCATGCTCCGACTCAAGATAATGTGACTGCGTGAAGCGGCATGCTCCGACTCAAGATAATGTGACTGTGTGAAGCGGCATGCTCCGACTCAAGATAATGTGACTGTGTGAAGCGGCATGCTCCGACTCAAGATAATGTGACTGTGTGAAGCGGCATGCTCCGACTCAAGATAATGTGACTGTGTGAAGCGGCATGCTCCGACTCAAGATAATGTGACTGTGTGAAGCGGCATGCTCCGACTCAAGATAATGTGACTGTGTGAAGCGGCATGCTCCGACTCAAGATAATGTGACTGTGTGAAGCGGCATGCTCCGACTCAAGATAATGTGACTGCGTGAAGCGGCATGCTCCGACTCAAGATAATGTGACTGCGTGAAGCGGCATGCTCCGACTCAAGATAATGTGACTGTGTGAAGCGGCATGCTCCCACAAAAGATAATGTGACTGCGTGAAGCGGCATGCTCCGACTCAAGATAATGTGACTGCGTGAAGCGGCATGCTCCGACTCAAGATAATGTGACTGTGTGAAGCGGCATGCTCCCACAAAAGATAATATGACAGCGTGAAGCGGCATGCTCCCACAAAAGATAATGTGACTGCGTGAAGCGGCATGCTCCGACTCAAGATAATGTGACTGTGTGAAGCGGCATGCTCCGACTCAAGATAATGTGACTGCGTGAAGCGGCATGCTCCGACTCAAGATAACGTGACTGTGTGAAGCGGCATGCTCCCACAAAAGATAATGTGACTGCGTGAAGCGGCATGCTCCGACTCAAGATAATGTGACTGCGTGAAGCGGCATGCTCCGACTCAAGATAATGTGACTGCGTGAAGCGACATGCTCCCACAAAAGATAATGTGACTGCGTGAAGCGGCATGCTCCGACTCAAGATAATGTGACTGTGTGAAGCGGCATGCTCCGACTCAAGATAATGTGACTGCGTGAAGCGGCATGCTCTGACTCAAGATAATGTGACTGTGTGAAGCGGCATGCTCCGACTCAAGATAATGTGACTGCGTGAAGCGGCATGCTCCGACTCAAGATAATGTGACTGTGTGAAGCGGCATGCTCCCACAAAAGATAATGTGACTGCGTGAAGCGGCATGCTCCGACTCAAGATAATGTGACTGTGTGAAGCGGCATGTTCCCACAAAAGATAATGTGACTGCGTGAAGCGGCATGCTCCGACTCAAGATAATGTGACTGCGTGAAGCGGCATGCTCCGACTCAAGATAATGTGACTGCGTGAAGCGGCATGCTCCGACTCAAGATAATGTGACTGCGTGAAGCGGCATGCTCCGACTCAAGATAATGTGATTGTGGGAAGCGGCATGCTCCGACTCAAGATAATGTGACTGCGTGAAGTGGCATGCTCCGACTCAAGATAATGTGACTGCGTGAAGCGGCATGCTCCGACCCAAGATAATGTGACTGCGTGAAGCGGCATGCTCCGACTCAAGATAATGTGACTGTGTGAAGCGGCATGCTACGACCCAAGATAATGTGACTGTGTGAAGCGGCATGCTCCGACTCAAGATAATGTGACTGCGTGAAGTGGCATGCTCTGACTCAAGATAATGTGACTGTGTGAAGCGGCATGCTCCGACTCAAGATAATGTGACTGCGTGAAGCGGCATGCTCCGACTCAAGATAATGTGACTGTGTGAAGCGGCATGCTCCGACTCAAGATAATGTGACTGTGTGAAGCGGCATGCTCCGACTCAAGATAATGTGACTGTGTGAAGCGGCATGCTCCGACCCAAGATAATGTGACTGCGTGAAGCGGCATGCTCCGACTCAAGATAATGTGACTGTGTGAAGCGGCATGCTACGACCCAAGATAATGTGACTGTGTGAAGCGGCATGCTCCGACTCAAGATAATGTGACTGTGTGAAGCGGCATGCTCTGACTCAAGATAATGTGACTGTGTGAAGCGGCATGCTCCGACCCAAGATAATGTGACTGTGTGAAGCGGCATGCTCTGACTCAAGATAATGTGACTGTGTGAAGCGGCATGTATACATATGGACTGTTGTTCCAGTGAGCTAAAAATCCAACCAAGCAAGTTGGTCTGGTATAAAACAGACATCATCATCATCATCATTTCTAAAAAAAATCTATTTTTCTCGTCATGATATTGTTGTAAAACTACCCACTTGGCGTGTGATTGAGACTTTCGTGTAGTTCCCCCCTCCCCCCTCTTTTTCATGGGTAGGTAGGCAATTGATTTTATTACATTTAAAGCAACTTTCTAAAATGACAAGGACAATTGTTTCGGAAACTCGAACATTATATTTCTAGTAAGAATAGTTTAGATTGATTAAAAGTAATTGACGTTTTATTTTAGTATATATATGTATCAGTAAACTGTTAATTCATTCCCATTAATATCAAATGCTTGTTTCTGGTTTTTATTTATTTTTTTAAATAAATTGACTTATTTTCCATTGTAGACAGATTCAAGGATGTGCTACAATAATGATGATAATAACTACCAATATATGCCACAACCCTCACCACAAATGAGAATACAACGGCAAATGACCATGCCTGCCAGACCAGATCAAGATTTAGACCCAATCACCAGACAGTACTACAACAGACTATTTCTTAGATCACAAAGTCCAGATATGTAAGACCATATAATTTGCTTAACCCGTAGATTCACCATATAACCGTAGACACACCATCTTTAATTGTAGACACGCAATATAACTGTGGAGACATTATATTACTGAAGACACACTATATAACCGTAGACACACCATAAAACCGTAGACACACAATATAACCATAGACACACCATATCACCGTAGATACAAAATATAACCGAATACACACCATATAACCGTAGACACACCATATAACTGTAGTAGACACGCCATATTACTGTAGACACACACCATATAACTGTAGACACACCATATAACTGTAGCCACACCATATAACCGTAGACACACCATATAACTGTAGACACACCATATACCTGTAGACACACCATATAACTGTAGACACACCATATAACTAGACACACCATATAACCGTAGACACACCATATAACTGTAGACACACAATATAACTGTAGACACACCATATTACTGTAGACACACAATATAACTGTAGACACACCATATAACCATGGAGACATTATATTACTGAAGACACACTATATAACCGTAGACACACCATAAAACCGTAGACACACAATATAACCATAGACACATCATATAACCGTAGATACAAAATATAACCGTATGCACACCATATAACCGTAGACACACCATATAACTGTAGACACACCATATTACTGTAGACACACACCATATAACTGTAGTCACACCATATAGCTGTAGACACACCATATAACCATAGACACACCATATTACTGTAGACACACACCATATAACTGTAGACACACCATATAACTGTAGACACACAATATAACTGTAGACACACCATATAACTGTAGACACACAATATAACCGTAGACACACCATATAACCATAGACACACCATATAACTGTAGACACACCATATAACTGTAGACACACCATATAACTGTAGACACACCATATTACTGTAGACACACCATATAACTGTAGACACACCATATTACTGTAGACACACCATATAACTGTAGACACACAATATAACTGTGGACACACCATATAACTGTAGACACACAATATAACTGTAGACACACCATATAACTGTAGACACACAATATAACTGTAGACACACCATATTACTGTAGACACACAATATAACTGTAGACACACCATATAACCATGGAGACATTATATTACTGAAGACACACTATATAACCGTAGACACACCATAAAACCGTAGACACACAATATAACCATAGACACACCATATAACCGTAGATACAAAATATAACCGTATGCACACCATATAACTGTAGACACACCATATAACTGTAGACACACCATATTACTGTAGACACACACCATATAACTGTAGTCACACCATATAACTGTAGACACACCATATAACCATAGACACACCATATTACTGTAGACACACACCATATAACTGTAGACACACCATATAACTGTAGACACACAATATACCTGTAGACACACCATATAACTGTAGACACACAATATAACCGTAGACACACCATATAACCGTAGACACACCATATAACTGTAGACACACCATATAACTGTAGACACACCATATTACTGTAGACACACCATATAACTGTAGACACACCATATTACTGTAGACACACCATATAACTGTAGACACACAATATAACCGTGGACACACCATATAACTGTAGACACACAATATAACTGTAGACACACCATATAACTGTAGACACACCATATAACTGTAGACACACAATATAACTGTAGACACACCATATAGCTGTAGACACACCATACAACTGTAGACACACCATATAACTGTAGACACACCATATAACTGTAGACACACCATATAACTGTAGACACACCATATAACTGTAGACACACCATATAACTGTAGACACACCATATAACTGTATACACACCATATTACTGTAGACACACCATATAACTGTAGACACCATATAACTGTAGACACACCATATAACTGTAGACACACCATATAACCATAGACACACCATATAACTGTAGACACACCATATAACTGTAGACACAATATAACTGTAGACACACCATATAACTGTAGACACACCATATAACTGTAGACACACCATATAACCATAGACACACCATATAACTGTAGACACACCATATAACTGTAGACACCATATAACTGTAGACACACCATATAACTGTAGACACACCATATAACTGTAGACACACCATATAACCGTGGACACACCATATAACCGTAGACATCATATAACTGTAGACACACAATATAACTGTAGACATACCATATTACTGTAGACACACCATATAACTGTAGACACACCATATAACTGTAGACACACCATATAACCATAGACACACCATATAACTGTAGACACACCATATAACTGTAGACACACAATATAACTGTAGACACACCATATAGCTGTAGACATACCATATAACCGTAGACACACCATATAACTGTAGACACACCATATAGCTGTAGACATACCATATAACCGTAGATGCACCATATAATTGTAGACACACCATATAACTGTAGACACACCATATAACCGTAGATACACCATATAACTGTAGACACACCATATAACTGTAGACACACCATATAACTGTAGACATACCATATTACTGTAGACACACCATATAACCGTAGACACACCATATAACTGTAGACACACCATATAACTGTAGACACACCATATAACTGTAGACACACCATATAACTGTAGACACACCATATAACCGTAGATACACACCATATAGCGGTAGACACACAATCATGGGCGTATCTTGGGTTGGAATTTTACCGAGGTAGGATCCCGGTGTCTGGGGGAAGCCCTCGGAAGCTATCGACTTTTTGCTTTTGTTTTTTTTTTGGTAAAAATGTTGACGTTTTGATAGTAGTATTATTACCCTAATTTGGCAAATTAGGCGCAAGTAGTTTTTAAAAAAAATTATTGGTGGTTTCGAGATTAGCTGCGTGATTCCAATATTCCTTTTTTTTAAAGTGTGGCATTTTTCCATTCTCTAAATCCTAATCCAGTGAAAACATCATTCCTATCAGTGCGTGAACCAAAAACTAAACACTTAATACCAAATCCTGCTTCTTTGTGGTTTGAGTAACGTAGCCGGGGGAATTTTTCCTCCCATTTGGCAGAATATCTCCTTCTGTCTTTTCCAGGGAAAATAGTGTCTAGATGTGATGATTTAATATCAAACAGCAGTGTTGTTCTATCACTGTCAAACAAGGATTTACCGGAAAAGGACCAAGGATCGTTAGAGTCAATACTTTTGCTAGAAAATTAATTAAAAATTTAAAAAAATTAAAATGAATAAAAAACTGTCATGCCAGGCATGCGCCGGAAAGTAACCTTCATCAAGTTGAAGTTTTTCCGTATTGAAAGAAAAAGAAGAAGAACTTCTTTGGAATGTGGTTCTACAGAAAAATAGGAGATTTTTACATTAAATTAAATTTGTGTAATAGAGGGACAACTATGACACGCTTGTCGTGAGATAAATAATTACCTTTGTCGTCTCGGTAGTTTTCAATTGATCGAAGTTTCTTGTTTCCAGTGCTGTGTATTGGAACTTGAGCGTATGAATATTCCCGTGCATCAGTTTTACGAAATAATATATTTTAATGTTAGAATTTTTGTTATTAAGATTCCCCCCCCCCCCCTAGTTTTGTGGAGCATTGTGGCATGTACATTTATCTCATCTCAGTATTTTACGGTAAATGCAAACTCGTATTTGTTTTTATTCCACGATTTGAATGGTGGTTAACATTTGGTAAATGATAAGACCTTCTTTATTTAATCTCATAGAATATTATTATAACATTTTCGTAACACGGACAGACAATTGGGACAAAATAATCTAAATTTGGTGAGGTGCAAACAGTTATGCACGATTTGTTACGATTACACAGATTTTCAGATTATCAAAAGTGAATGTGAAAGTCAAACTCAATTTATTTGTCACGTTTTGTTCCTTAAATCACAGGCACTTGTTTCATAAAAAAAAATATATGCCCCCTCCTCTTCTTTACTTCAAGGTAAACATCTGCCCTTTACCCCTTCCCCACTTCGCCTCAATATTTTTCGCTTATTTGTGATCCTTTCGCTGACCCAATTATATCGTTACACTCCCGAGATATTTCTCTTTTCGACTGCCACATTTAAATATAAATACCGGGCCCCCCTCAGACGAATTGGACAAGAATATTCAGCGAAAGTCGCATTTTATATTTTTCAGTCACTGAAACGGATACAGTCACTTCGGTCCGTTCTAAATTGATTTAGAAACAAAAAAAAAGGTGTTTTAAAAATCAAATGTCAGTAATTTGGAGTTGAACATATTTTTATAATCTGCATTGGAATAATTATCTGTATTTTAAAGGCTTACTTTACATTTGAGAGGAGATTATCATGATGGTATTGTTGCACATGGCCGGTCTAGAGAATTCCGAATGCATATGAAAAATCCATCGCAAACCGGAAGTGGTTGTATCCGTTTCAGTGACTGAAAAATATAAAATGCGACTTTCGCTGAATATTCTTGTCCAATTCGTCTGAGGGGGGCCCGGCATTTATATTTAAATGTGGCAGTCGAAAAGAGAAATATCTCGGGAGTGTAACGATATAATTGGGTCAGCGAATTCGAAAGGATCACAAATAAGCGAAAAATATTGAGGCGAGGTGGGGAAGGGGTAAAGGGCAGATGTTTACCTTGAAGTAAGGAAGAGGAGGGGGCATATATTTTTTGAATGAAACAAGTGCCTGTGCCTTAAATGCTCTTTTTAACTTTGCTGCTTGGGTTAGATTTTGTAGGAAATTCAAAACTAAGCTGAGACATCGATCACAAAAGGGGAAAAACGGTAGAAAAAATTTAGAAAACTAACATCTGATAATATATCCGGGAACGTTACTTCATAGCGGTCTACCGGTCATACTGGTGTTGACTGACACTAAAGAGGCCATTAGGGGCTTGAAGACTCGTGTAGAACCAAAGGTTTTTACGGAGACAAACATAAACTCTTCTAAAATTGTGTACGAAGTGACAAAGTCTTTGATGAGGGTTCAAATAAGAAATGGTGAATATGGATTTCTTACAGAGACTTCAACTTTTGTATACACAAAAAATCTAAAAGGGTGCGTCTAGAATATTCTGGATTTTTTTCTACTAATCTTAAACTTGATATCATTATTATCATGAAACAATTCAAGTGAACAATTATCTTTAGAAGAACATTCTACTACCTTCTAACTTTCATCTATGATATCAGTGCTTGTATTTTCTGAATGTTTGGGGCTGTTACTTGGCCCAGGACCAAACAACGAGATTATTTTGATTTGTTTTGATCTTTTCGACATCTTTGTTTGTAAATGTGTACCGTTGTAATGACATTTGCCGGGAAAAAACTAATACTTTGCAGTAGAACCATTCCGGAAACCCCCCAAAATAAGTCCGGTTTGCATACAGTACGATACAACAGATGCTAACTTAGAACATACAGTTTATGTTACGATTTAGTTATATCTTAAGGTGTTGTGTTTCCATATTTTTTTTTAAATTAACGAAAACAAAAACCCGAGGCTATTGCCTCGGTTACCTCAATGGATGCTACGCCTTTGACAATATAACGGTAGACACAAAATAACGGTAGACACACAATATTACCGTAGATACATCTTTATTGAATAATAATGACACTTGTTTCCTTGTAACACAACTTTATTGACAGCTAATGACACTTGTCTTTATGGCAACACACCTTTATTAACAAATAATGACATTTAAATTGTCTCCATGCAACACAACTTTATTGACATATAATGACACTTGTCTTTATGGCAACACACCTTTATTAACAAATAATGACATTTAAATTGTCTCCATGCAACACAACTTTATTGACATATAATGACACTTGTCTTTATGGCAACACACCTTTATTGACATATAATGACACTTGTCTTTATGGCATCACACCTTTATTGACATATAATGACACTTGTCTTTATGGCAACACACCTTTATTGACAAATAATGACATTTAAATTGTCTCCATGCAGCACAAATTTATTGACATATAATGACACTTGTCTTTATGGCAACACAACTTTATTGACAAATAATGACACTTGCGTTCTCTCCATACAACATATCTTTATTGACAAATAATGACATTTAAATTGTCTCCATGCAACACAACTTTATTGACATATAATGACACTTGTCTTTATGGCATCACATCTTTATTAACATATAATGACACTTGTCTTTATGGCAACATAACTTTATTAACATATAATGACACTTGTCTTTATGGCAACACACCTTTATTAACATATAATGACACTTGTCTTTATGGCAACACACCTTTATTAACATATAATGACACTTGTCTTTATGGCATCACATCTTTATTAACATATAATGACACTTGTCTTTATGGCAACACACCTTTATTAACATATAATGACACTTGTCTTTATGGCAACATAACTTTATTGACATATAATGACACTTGTCTTTATGGCAAGACACCTTTATTGACATATAATGACACTTGTCTTTATGGCAACACACCTTTATTGACATATAATGACACTTGTCTTTATGGCAACACAACTTTATTGACAAATAATGACATTAAAATTGTCTCCATGCAACACAACTTTATTGACATATAATGACACTTGTCTTTATGGCAACACACCTTTATTAACAAATAATGACATTTAAATTGTCTCCATGCAACACACCTTTATTGACATATAATGACACTTGTCTTTATGGCATCACACCTTTATTAACATATAATGACACTTGTCTTTATGGCATCACACCTTTATTAACAAATAATGACATTAAAATCGTCTCCATGCAACACAACTTTATTGACATATAATGACACTTGTCTTTATGGCATCACACCTTTATTGACATATAATGACACTTGTTTTTATGGCAACACACCTTTATTGACATATAATGACACTTGTCTTTATGGCAACACAACTTTATTGACAAATAATGACATTAAAATTGTCTCCATGCAACACACCTTTATTGACATATAATGACACTTGTCTTTATGGCAACACAACTTTATTGACAAATAATGACATTAAAATTGTCTCCATGCAACACAACTTTATTAACATATAATGACACTTGTCTTTATGGCAACACAACTTTATTGACAAATAATGACATTTAAATTGTCTCCATGCAACACAACTTTATTAACATATAATGACACTTGTCTTTATGGCATCACACCTTTATTGACATATAATGACACTTGTCTTTATGGCAACACACCTTTATTGACATATAATGACACTTGTCTTTATGGCAACACAACTTTATTGACAAATAATGACATTAAAATTGTCTCCATGCAACACAACTTTATTGACATATAATGACACTTGTCTTTATGGCAACACACCTTTATTGACAAATAATGACATTTAAATTGTCTCCATGCAACACACCTTTATTGACATATAATGACACTTGTCTTTATGGCAACACACCTTTATTGACATATAATGACACTTGTCTTTATGGCAACACACCTTTATTGACATATAATGACACTTATCTTTATGGCAACACAACTTTATTGACATATAATGACACTTGTCTTTATGGCAACACAACTTTATTGACATATAATGACACTTGTCTTTATGGCATCACACCTTTATTGACATATAATGACACTTATCTTTATGGCAACACACCTTTATTGACATATAATGACACTTGTCTTTATGGCAACACACCTTTATTGACATATAATGACACTTGTCTTTATGGCAACACACCTTTATTGACATATAATGACACTTGTCTTTATGGCATCACACCTTTATTGACATATAATGACACTTGTCTTTATGGCAACACACCTTTATTGACATATAATGACACTTGTCTTTATGGCAACACACCTTTATTGACATATAATGACACTTGTCTTTATGGCAACACACCTTTATTGACATATAATGACACTTGTCTTTATGGCAACACACCTTTATTGACATATAATGACACTTGTCTTTATGGCAACACAACTTTATTGACATATAATGACACTTGTCTTTATGGCAACACACCTTTATTGACATATAATGACACTTGTTTCCATGTAACACAATAAATGATGGTATATGAAGTAACATATGGACTACCGGTATCTTGTACAATCCTTCTTTGCATAGATTTTTAGTGGGATTCGTATTCCTCGAATCTTTAGTTTTATGTGTATGTTTTGTAGAAAACCGAATATACGAACAATAGGTTGTTATATTTCTGATATGTAGAAAAGACATATTTTCATTAAAATAATTATATTGTAGAAATCTAAACAGAATGGGAAGAGCTGGTGGTAGATGGCGTCATATAACGTCTTGTTATGCCAACACAGGCTCCCATATTTCTTTTGTAGAAGGTATGTTAAAGTGATAGTCATGAAAACATATTCTTCTTTCAATTTTCATTTTGATAGATATTTGATATATTTGCAAAACGTAATTTTTTTTTATATTTGTCTTTCCGAAAGAATGATTATATCCACCAAGTACGCAATAGACCCTAGTCAAAGGGAATCAGTAACACATATCAAGGTCAACTGTATATAGAATGTTGTAGAGCTTACACCATTTCCAAAATCCTCGTTTACTACTTTGCTTGAAAAGTGGCTCATTAGAAATGATGAACTTGGACAGTGTTGTGAATAGATTGATTGATTGCTTGGTGTTAGTCACCTAAATGCCAACTTCAGCAATATTTCAGCTATATTATGGCGGAATCAACTTATATAAATTAATTTTCATATTTAGAAAAAAAAACTTAGAATTAAGACATATTTGTGTATAAAACAATCAGATGATATACAAATAAAAAGAAAGAATAAAGAAATAAATCATATATTAAAAAAGGGGTTATCTATTTATAGATTAATTTTAGAGTCACATGTCATTTTATACGTGTTTTGATTGGTTTAAAAAGTTGAGGTTATTTTCCAATGTACGGAATCTGAAAATAGACGTCGTTCTCAAGGCGTCGCGTTGCGTTGACATCAGGTGATTTTCTTTAAATGAGGCACCTTTGGGGTTATTTAAATTTATTTCCGATTATTTGCCTTATTTTGAAAAAATAAATATATTTTTCAATATCATAACAAAAAAAGTTTGAATTAATTTAATATAAGGATTGATCGAACTTATTTGTTCGGTTCATTCGAAATAACCTCAACCAGGTTGTACACACCCTTGCGTAACGGTGTGTACAACCTGATTGAGGTTATTTCTTCATGAACCGAACAAAAATTGGGATCATTCCTTAACTATTATAGTGTACAAATGTATAAAGTAATTTCTTTTGAAAATCTCCAAATTGTGTTGTGTGTAGCATTAGTATAGAAATCAGATAAAAAGAATCGATGTTGTAGTACGTTTGTGGAACATTAACAGCATCTACATTTATGAAAAGAAATGTAGAATTCAACAAAAAATAGTAAATATATTGTCAACTTGACAAACATACTTGTAATTTTCAGAGAACTAACTAACTGACTGATCTGATCTGATATCCCCATGTGTTCAATATGATATTACTCAAACGTTCATCATTTAGTAGTAACATGATACCCAATCAAGTGTGACAAACTTGATGTTCTATTTTTATTCTACAGGGACAGTTAAACAAGTAGACAATAACTTGTTGTTACCAAGGAGACAGCATGTACAGAGACACAGTTTTCCAAACGTCACAGCAAATCCAAGACCACTGCACAGAATGTCATTTGCTACAAAACTGAAACCAACACATAAGTCTGTATTCCACGACCATGCCAAGAATGGTTTCAAGTACTGGTATCAAGATCAGAACAAGCCTATGGATCGTAAGTACAAAGCAGTTCTCTGATAATGATGTCATATGTCAGTCGCTAGGAAGTCATGTAGAACAGGGTGTCTGTGTCATCTAAACATTGTTTGTTCAAATGAATCAGTCTTTAAACTTTCAGATAAGCAATGTGTTTTCCTGTGAAATTCCACGGATTCAATTATTGCATCAAATAACAAACATTAGGCAAAAGTAAATATCAACCATTATTGTAAACTTGAATACATGAATGTGATTTTTGGACTGAAAGAAAGAAACATCTCTTCTGAATCAACCTTAAAACAATAGTAAGCTTCCTGTTCTAATGTAGAGTTTGTCTGACTTCTAAAATAAGACTCCAGGAATAATCAATTAAGTATTATTTCCTTTGTATCTATCTTATCCTGTATACTATTATACACACTGAATAAACATGTTCACATTTCTGTTGTTATTGGAATACAACAACATTACCGTCCTATGTTTATTTTTCCTGTTTTAACATTTTACCTTTCTCTCATTGATAATATTGTGTGTTTATAAAAAAAACACCATGATAGATTGTATTTAGTTTTATTGTGAGAAAAAATAGATTTGATAGTATACAATTATAGTCTTTTGTTGAGGTCAATACGAGTTTTTATGAACCTTAGAAATCAATATTCACCTCAGCCTTTTTATGGACCTTAAAATCGATATTCACCAAAGCCTTTAGGCTGAGGTGAATATTGATTTCTAAGGTCCATAAAAACTCGTATTGACCGATACAAATATTGTAATTGTTTTATTACATTAAAATGAAAAGTGAAAGTGAAACCAAGTCAATATGAAATTAATCACTTCATTATGACGTCATACATAATGCAATGGAAAGTGAAAGTGAAAGCGAGTCAATGCGAGTTTTAATCAAACAATATCAAATTTTACGGAATGTCAGGTGACAGCATGATAGCCAATTAAATTGTTTAAATAAAATCATTATGTAATAATTTTTATAATCAAACGGACTTGACGTGACCGATTGCACTGTTTACCGAGTCGTGACGTGACCGAATGTACTGATATTGATAGTGAAAACAATATCATTACTTTATTTGTCCTACAATTGTTGATAACCTGTAGTCTTACTTAGATTTACTTGTAGAAGTTTTGTACAGTAAGAATATTTTATAATTCAGTGATAGATAGCTAGATTGTTTGTATTTAATTATGTTCGACTTTAAATATATTTTTATTTTAAAAAATTAATAGGTTTGGACACCAAATTATATATTATGGTATCTTTTTACAAAAGGTACATGTATATATACACCCCATGATCCTATAAAGCTTTTGTATTATTTAATAAATGTTTTAACTTTTCCTAATATTCTTAGATTTAGTTGATAGCTATAAAAGTAATTATCCGAGGTTCAAATTGTTGTGATCAAGACCACCAAAGAGAGTTTGTTCTTTCCTGTTTTAAAATTGACCGTTAAGTATGAAGTAGCTGAACCAGATATTGTATTAAGGATACTTTATTATGCTATTATGATTAAACACACCCAGCAGAGGCATAAAACTGAATTTAACATCTTTCCATGTGTACACTTTCCTGTAAAAATAAAATCTGCATTCAACAGATATTTCATTCATTGACAGGGCCAAGATACACAGCATTATATTGTTAAACTATCAAAGGTATAAAACCACCTGTATAGAACGTCCATCATTCTAGAACCACCTGTATAGAACGTCCGTCACTCTAGAACCACCTGTATAGAACGTCCGTAACTCTAGAACCACCTGTATAGAACGTTCGTCACTCTAGAACCACATGTATAGAACGTCACTCTATCATATATGAATTGGTGGCACTTTCTTTATATTGTCCAATTTAGTTTAGTTGCACGAAACTTAGTTAAATATACATTTTGGTGTTTGGAAAGGTAATGGTATATAACCTATGCATTCTTATTTTCAATATCGGGTCACGCTTTTTAAGTATAAAGTTGGCATCAACAAGTATAAAGTTAGCATCAACAAGTATATCTTACCAATTATCACTCCAGACCAACCAATCCAGAATCATAAATTTAATACAATGAAATTTGAATATAAGTGTTCATGCACACTAGGCGCTTGTGTAGAGTCAAAAATATGCTCGCCATGCATATATACCTAGGTACATAGCGAGCATATTTTTGACTCTACACAAGCGCCTGTGGTTCATGCAAGGCCATTATTATAGCCAACATTAACAATGGTTGCTCGTCTCAATCATTCAAATTTGTTATTCTTTGAGAATTTTAGGTTAAGTGTATGCTATCTAGATTAGAATTTCCGCTTAATTCGTTATTACTCCATTTGCACTATGTATATATATATAGGGGGTTGATGTTTTATTGATGTTATTTGTATTTATTTACGTATAATGGTGTTCAACATGATATCCATATCAGATGATGCACGTGTCGTTCAACAGTAACACAACGGGTGTCACTAGTGTAGCAGGAACTACCTACCCTTCCGGAATACCAGAATTCAAACAGATTTTTGTGTGGGGTTCATGTTTATTGTGTTGTGTTTCGTAGATCATCGTTTTTCTGTTTTCTTTTTGCCACAATACGTCTGTCCTTCTTCGGTTTACGAATTCTGATTACCCCCTTTGATATCTTCAAATTTTTCTTTTTTAATCATTTCCATTTCTCGTGATTTCTTAGTGAAGCCGAGAGATTATGTTACCTTTCTATATGTCGGCGGTGGATGTGTTGAGAACACTATATACACGTCATTGTGTAGCATGTCAATTTGTTAAAATCAGCTGATATAAAACGCTACAAAACGGAGAACATTCAAACTACAGTTGACTTTTAATCAGATTGAGTACAGTGTAAATACTGGGTTCGGGGGTCGGGACGAATTGGAAAGGTACACTCCTATCACAAATGTCTTAAAATTTGTTTCTGTTAATTCCCATTTTGATTAATATTGAAATCCTACGATAACAACATTCTTGAGAATTATAATGAAAGTTTTGATATTTTAGCTGAAGCAGATGAAACACTGTTGGACAGTCTAGTTAATAATAGACATGTTACGGTAACATTTGGCGGAAATAACTCATAATTCTGGGAAATACTAAAGTGGTGATGGTTGTTAATTGAATGTTTTGAATATTTCATTAATCTTTGACAGTTGGACTAAGGAAATCAATCGGAGCTTACGGTACCTGGTTAGGAGTAGCCGGAACTCTGCCCAATCCTTTGTCTGGATTGTGATTGCTATAGTATTTGGTAAAGGGAATGATTTAATGCTATGGTGTGTGCGTTGTATACTAATATATTTAAACAGAAAATACAGTGTCATTATCTGTAGAAACTTCAAGCTAATATTGGTCAGTAGAATAGCTTTGCCAATTTCATCTGCATGAATAATGTATGTTAAAACACAGTCTATAACCACCAAAACTATAAGTACAAACTTCTATTTTTCACTGGTAGTGTAAGATGGGTACAAGTTGGTAAACTAAAAGGTGTACACGTATTCATTGGTGCAACTTTTGATACACACTACAACCTGGAATGTGCATGTGATTGTTTATGTATATGCATGATTTACTGTGTTTGTTATAACTTATGCTTTGAACTTCGGTATGTCTAAATACATAAAACTTGAGTGTATAATACATATGTGGTAGATTTTATGTCATTTGATATATATATAAGTAAACACAACTTGTTACACTTGAGACATATTTACAACCAAACCAGATAATAAAAAACTTTCCTAAAAGTGGAAAGGAACGGGAGTGACAACTATGCATTAAATATTAATAAAAGTAGAAAAATAAAGTCTGATTTCTATACAAATGTATATATATAATGTTCATAATAAAAGTAGAAAAATGAAGTCTGATTTCTATACAAATGTATATATATAATGTTCATAATAAAAGTAGAAAAATGAAGTCTGATTTCAATATATATATAATTTTCAAATTCAGTCATTTTAATTTGTCCTCCAAATAGATGTAGGTTCATTTTCTCATACTAGTATTATGAAGAAGAAATGCACAATTTATATTTAAACTATTTTTTGCATTAAATTGATGTATCCAAATTATATAATAATCACTTATTTCTTACTTATTTTCAGTGGCATCCGAAGTGCATTCAATTGATGTCTCCAAAATGTTTATTGCAATATTCATATATTTCTTGTTTATTTTCAGTGGCACCCGGCGTTCGGATAGCAGGACAAAGTACTGAATAGACACATTAAGACTACGTAAAAAGTTCATTGTAGGCAGACCACTTATCATTATTAAAACTACAAAGAGACAGTGGTTATTAAAACATTATCACTGGACCTATTGATTGTAGTTTATTGACAAGAAAAAGAAACATTATCAAGTTTAATGTGTTTATGTTCTTTATAGAGAAGAAATCTGACGCCTAGTCAATGTGATTATTATCTTGTTTTTATTGTAAAGTATATAACGTTCATTTTATTTATTAGTTGCCATTTGCAATTGCAACAGGCTAAAATAAAGAGTTTTATCATCGTTAGTGTTGAGTAATTTTAGGGAGGATGTTACTATTATAATGACCAATCACAAATACAGTCCGTAATATATATATTTTTTTTTTTTTTTTTTTTTTTACTAAAGACAATAATAAAACAGGGTCGTCCTATGGAGGTGCGGGGCCCAATTGGTCTTTGTAAAACCTGCAGTGTATTGTTTTGTGTACTTGAACAGTCGAGAGTAGATAACTTCAGTTCGGGATCCAATTGATCCAAGTCCGGCCCTGTTTACATTACAAAAAACGGAAATCATTGTTTCTACTTTTAACTCATACAAGTCATAGAAACACAATACAAATGTTAAAATTGACTATTAGTCGTCTAGCAAACAAATATAGGGTTGTGTTTGAGCCATCACTGTGGTCATCGTCCGATAACTTTTCATTTTTTCCATCATAAACAACTGAGCCATTTGAATGATATCTTTACAGGGATAAGAAATTAGTGTTCTAAAACTTCCAAGTTTTTTTTCCACTTTAATCTTTTTTTCATAAACCAGTGGATTATTTGAAATGTAAAAATTGTTGTGTTATTTACTTTGTCATATTCAGTTGCATAAGAAAAAATGAAGATACCAAAATAACCAAACTCCATAAATCGAAGAAGTACAGACAATACAACTACCAAACAATAATCCATATCTTATTAGGAACTGCTTACCCTTCCGGAACACTCGAGTTCACTCCCGGGTTTTAGTGCACACAATTCATTAATTTTTTGACATAGTTCATTTTCATAATCAATGTTCTGCAAAAAGTACAGTTTGTGACTTTCCTATCACAGATTCTTCCGGATCACCTGAGTTAATCTCCGGTTTTTAGAGAGATGGTGTTGCTCCATCGTTAGTTTCTGTGTAATGTTTTGTAGATCGTTATTTGTCCCTTTGTCCTTTTACTTTTGGCATCCACTCACAAACTTATCATCAAAGTCCTTTTGATTTTTATTAGTCTATGAGTACATCGTCCCATTTAACACAATTGATAAATTCCGGAAAGTGGCGTTTAATTCCATAATACACAGTAATCTAATGACTCTACAAAAACCCGGAGTGAACTCGGGTGTTCCAGAAGGGTAAGCAGTTCCTGCTCCACTAGTGGCACCTGACCTGTCACTCTTGCTAAAGATCCAGTGGCGAGTCTAAAAATTATATTCCGAATAAGATGGGACGGAAACTACATTGATTGAATGATTGATTGATTCATTGGTGTTTAATGCCAACCTAAGCAGATTTCGGAAACTACATGCATAACAAGTTGACAATATTTAGTACTCTCAGTGAAATTTATTATATTAAAATTAAAATATTAAGTGATGGCCGATTATCTGCATGACTTTTTAAGTTCATAATTAAATATACCCCCTTGAAACCAATGTACCAAATAAATCTAAACATGGTACAATGTATATACATGCAGTTCTAATTTAAAATAGTGTTCAACAAGTACCGCAATATATCTACGAGATCTCGAAACTAAAAGTAGAGGATCACTGGAGTCTTTATCACCTGACTGATGATTTGTTTGTTGTCAAACATAAAAACCACATCGATGCTGTAATGGTTAGGCGTACTCGCCTCGAGTGCGGCAGATCGTGGGTTCGAACTCCGGTCGAGTCAAACCAAAGAATATAAAATTGGTGTTTGTTGCTTCTCCGCTAAGCACGCAGCATGAAGGAGAAAGAGCAAAGATTGGTTGGTTCAGAATCAAGATAGCGTGTCCGAGTGGGGCGACATATCTATACATCCGCGGACTGTTGTTTCAGTTAGCTAGCCTGGCACTATAAAAATCCAACCAAGCGTTTTGGTCTAGTACAAAGTGGACCTCATCATCATTTCATTGAAAATTAACTTGTTCTCGTGACGATATAGCTGAAAAACATTTGCTGAGTTGTCGTTAAACGACAATTACTCACTCCCCGATATATAACGATCATTTATTCACATTTTGGGTTTTAAGTAAGTTTGTTGTTTCTGTAAGAAACACTTTCGTGAATTTGCCTTTAGGGTACTATGTAAATGCAATGTAGTGCCAGATCTTGCATTTCCAACACAAGGAACAATCGACCCCAACCTAGTTTGAAATATAGTTGATTTCACAAACATTTTCCCCAGTAGGTCCTATGTTAAAAACTGTGTTTTGATTTTGATTTCCCAGTAACCGGTTTCTTGAACAGCATGAAATGAAAGTTCCAATCTTGGAAAAAAATTAATTTCTAAAATATATATGAGGCGGTTGATTTGATTGGTTTTTTGTGTTTTAACGC
The DNA here is from genome assembly GCA_963383655.1 of Bathymodiolus septemdierum. Lineage (NCBI taxonomy): Eukaryota > Metazoa > Mollusca > Bivalvia > Mytilida > Modiolidae > Bathymodiolus > Bathymodiolus septemdierum. Next base: position 127,080,883 of record OY726519.1, on the reverse strand, counting down.
CACTTTCAGCAATATTTCAGCTATATCATGGCGACCAGTTTTAGTGTTGGAAGAAGCCGGAGTATCCGGAGAAAACCACCGACCATGGGCATGCAACTGGTAAACTTTATCACTTGCGGCTGCGAGTTGAATGCACCCTTTTTGTAATTTACAAAGTCGGGCTTGTACGAGTTGTTAGATAATCCAACTACATAACTCATTGAGCCACACGGGCCCTTTTATGAGGTGGAATTCTTCAATGTGTGTACAAAGTTTGAATATTGTTGAAAGTAAATTGTTGCAGTTACAGACTTCCGGTCCATTAATTAACGGGTACCTACCCTCTACAGCATGCCATGGTAAGACAGGACCAAGTTCCCCGTGTGGATTTATTTTTGCTATAAATAAGATAACTGTCCAAAATAGGAGACATATATCTTCATTTTGTTTGCAGAATCTGAATGATGTGGAATGAAAATTGTTAGTTACTGATTCAACCAACTAGGTACTCCTCTCAGTGTTTCCCACTGATGGAGGAATGGTGCCTGGACCTGCTCACAGGTGGCGATGTAGGTAAAATGTTGTAGACTGACAAAAACCATTGGTCTGCTTTTTGTCTCTGACCTTGTGTATAAATTTCATCCATTTATTTCAGGGAAACTAAAGTTACTGAGTGGCAACTAAAATTTGTATTCATTGGCATACAAGGGGTGCAACTCCTGAACGGAAAAAGTGGTGTCCTCTGAAATTTAGATACGATAACGTAACCCTCAGTCCTCTTTTGCTCCAGCGAGGGTTACGATTCGGTACCATTCAACGTAATGGAGCAAATTAAAATTTTCGTTCCGTGAATATTTCAACTTTCTTTTTGCATATGTGGTCATAACTTATTGTTCCCTACAATTTGTAAGTAATGCTGATACGAAATAAGTGTTACAATACCTGTTTCTACCTTCGCGATCGATTTGGTATTCGAAAATTGTTTCTTGTCCGCCATGACACGTTACGTAGACTCTCATGATGGGCGGATCCTATCCATATATGCATATGGCAAAATCAAGCCCATTTTGCTAATTTGCATACGACCGCCATATTGAATCAAAATGGACGTCATCATAGTACTAAGCAATGAACGGCTGAAAAAATAAAAGAGGCCGTGTTGATCTTTTATTAAACCTGGACTTAATTTCTGAGTTCTTTTTTCACCAAACACCGCTTAAGGTTGTTCAAGCAAATTTTTGATACCATACTCAATATATTGGAAGTTCCTGGAGTATTTCTTATTTTGATACAATTTTCCTATCATTTCCTAAGAAAACCTTTAAAATATGGTTTAAAATATGATAAAACTGACGAAACCGGCATACCCACATAAGTTCTCTTCGTTCACATTAAAACTTCCGGTAAAAAAGTTCCACTTGATATTTGTTTAGAATGGAAGACTGTAGGTTCCTGGAGAAGATTAATTGTGATCGTTTTTACACTTTTCAATGCCCGACGCCATTTAAGAGGCAACGTAGGGATGTTGGGCGTCTGAAACGTACCATTATTCCCGAGGCATTTTCATACAATTCGTCTGTACCATTTGCACCGCTTCTTCATAAACAAAGTATCACGTGATCAAATAATTATGTGAGGTGCGTTGAGGGGAAACACAACAATAAAATCATAGGCTATGGGTTTTTTTTCTAAAAAAATAATATTCTTCCCAATGTAGCTGAAAAAAAATGTCACGTGGTTCCACGACGTCATGAATATTCATATCTCATGAATAAAATAATGAGCATGATTTTGCCATATGTGGATCTGAATGCCAAATATGGAAAACTTTTACTACGATGTTTACGGCAATCGATCCAAATAAGGATATCTCCAAAACGAGGCAAGTGCACGTGTAATAGCAACTTGTAAACAAAATGTCGGACAGAAAGAAGATTTCATGCATTCAAATTTTCAGATGGATATAAGTCTACCATGGATTGATGCAGCGTTTACTTAACACCTCAAGCTTTACCTGAATATATTTATCTTTCACCCCCGTTAATTTTTCCAACCACTTCAACGGAACTAGGACAAAAAACCGCCCGGTGTGAATCATTCCGGGCGCTGCTCCAGTACGTTGAATGGGACCGATGTAACCCTCGCTGGAGCAAAAGCGGACTGAGGGTTACGTTATCGTATCTATCTGAAATTGAACTCCGTCTTCCTTTTATAGTATCCGACCTTGTGTATATGCTTAAGGGAAAACATGTTATTGAATGGAAACCAAGTGTGTGAGTAAAGACAAGTTAAAACTTCATGCTCCAAACATTATCTACCTTTGCAATCAAATCCAATTTCCTTGAAGATTAGGCAGATCAATGGTTTCCTCCACCATTTTAACTGGACTAACCAAAGGCAACCGAGGGCCAAATTAGAAAGTTTTCTACGGTTTTTGGAGGCAAAACAAATTGATAATTTTAAACAAAATCCGACATTCTGAGACATATTACAAATCTACAGAAGACAGAATTTTAGGCAATATTATAGACACTTTAATATAATTTTTTTTTATTTGTATCACTTGGAAAATAAATCTTTACTTCTTAAAACATGACTTTTTTGACTGACTGTTTCATCTATTATAAAGGACGAAGTCCTTCTAACGGTAAGCTGTCCGATTTTTCCTTCTATATTGATAGCCAAAAATCTGCTCACCGGAAGTTTAAAAAATAGATCAGTTGATAATTTAGAAACGCAAAAGAAATCTATTTCAATGAAAAATTTCCAATTCTTTGATTATTTACTCTATGCAAAATCGAAATAAACTTTTAATAAAATTCTAATAAAAAAATCTCTTTCTACGAAACTGGCGTTGGTAAAATGAACGCCATAACAAATCGGCTACACAATTCATTCAAAATAAAAGATGATAGCCTCACCGGACGCAATTACGAACGAAATAAAAAGTATGTCCCCTAATTGTTCCTTCAAAACATGAATTAAAAAAATGCTTTTATAAATAGATACCCCGCTAAATTACTCGTGTTTTGAGAGAAATTATTCATGCGCAGTTGTTGAATGTTGCAGACGACGGGTTTTCATATTTGTAAACTGAAAACGATCGACAATTGCACTTGGAATCTATCGCTAAAATTCATTGAGGTACGTATATTTTGTTATCTTATTCCTGTAATTGGAAAGAATATGATCTCCTGGTTCTATGCATATGTAGAACACATTGAAATTAAAACAAAAACAGTCAATATAATACATTTTCCTTACCGTGATCTATCCCAAAATGTCAAAATCCGTGATGTACCTTATTCATTGAAGAGTCCAAGGAATTCCGAATGCAAACTGGCACACATTTATGATATGAATAAAGGAAAGGTTTTTATGTCATGTGTATTATATACAAATAGATATGTGAACGTAAATAAATGAATGCTCTTTCAATTTTAACAGTTGTCATTAAATAATTTACACTAGAAAGGTTATTATGATGTCGTTCGAAATTGTGTCCAGATCTAGGTCACAGAGTGACTAGAACGGGGTCATGAAAATCTGTTCTAAGTTAAAACCCGTAACAATGCATTGCATAATATATGGGCTATGATCCAAAAGGAATATTGGTGTTTAATCTGAAATATTAACATGCAATCAGCTTCATCAATTTGGTCAAATTTATTATCTAATGCCACGGTCAATATCATCGAAATTGTTCGTAATTGCGTCCGCGGCGATGAGGCTAACGTGTACGGATCATCGTATTATTGAAATTTTAGAACTTCGTCCTTCAAACAGGTTGCATGTCTCATATTGCAAATAAGGATTTAAGGTTATGGTGCTTAACGCAACTTACAATATTTCAGTTATATCGTGGCGTTTATTGGTGGAGGAAACCAGAGTAGCTAAAAAAACACACCGACCCGTCACAGGTCACTGACAATTACACAAATGAGAACTCTGGTTGTTGCTTGCCAATTAATCACCATTTGCATTACCCAGCTCGAAGATAGTCCTTTCCAGAAATTGTAATTTCTCACATGATTGTACATGCGCGAGAGGCATATTCCTAGTTCTAATAATAAAACCCTAAATGCTCGCTTACTCGCAAGGGTTATAACGGGATGCCATTACACGTAATGGAGCAGCCGACGAGATTTTTTGCGCTCGCTTACAGAGCTTCTGACGCCTGCATTTATCAATAATAAGACATAACCTTTCCTTTTGTCCATTATTATAACAAGTTTTTATCACCTACCAGTATTTTAGAATGTAATTTCCCCAAAATAAAAACTTCTCTCTGAACATTTTGAATTTCGTCATTTCCGGCCTCACTATTTGGATGTAGATACCATATTTGGCGATTTAGGCGTGAATGCGTGTAGTAAGAAATACCATATTTAGAAAAGCTCCGCCTTCCGTAGTTTCCGGTTATGGAAAACGATCGATAAATTTGAACAAGGTTGTTGCTACCTTTGAAAAACATATATTTCTCAGCCAAACCGATTTAACAAGGACTGGGATCATCAGTAATAGTTCTAATGAAATGTTTGAAGCGTAAATACTGAGTTTTTATGTTTCAACTGCAACTTTTTTTTTGCTCCATGTGATGAATAGGACCGCGTTGTAGCTCTGCCGAGACACAAGTTTGTCACAGGAGCTACATCATTGCAGCTAGCATATTCCATGCGAAACGCTTCTGCGAGATATTTAAGGATTTATCGCAATTTTTGTTCGGTTCATGAAGAAATAACCTCAATCAGGTTGTACACACCGTGTAAGGGTGTGTACAACCTGATTGAGGTTACATTTTGCAATTCCAACGAACCGAACAAATAATTTCGATCAATCCTTATCAATTGATTCAAACTTTTTTTGTTATGATATTGAAAAATATATTTTTTTTTTCAAAATAAGGTAAATAATCGGAACTAAATTTAAATAACCCCAAAGGTGCCTCATTTAAAGAAAATCACCTGATGACGTCACGCGACGCCTATTGTTAGATTCCGTTCATTGACAAATAACCTCAACTTTATAAACATATCAAAACACTATAAAATGACATGTGACTCGAAAATAAATTTATATGCATCTCATATCACACAACCCTTTTTTGACAGGGAAATACATTGTCACAATGAAAACTAAAAACAAACCGTTTCCAAGTCATTAAAAAACATTGAAATTGTGATGCTTCAACTTGTAAACTACTGCATTAGTTCTTTGAGTTACAGTTTTACATCTATGCATGTGATCAGTTACATTATTATGCTTTCTGTAAATTTCTTCTGTAAAACGATATTTTGACATATATCACAAAGAATTATATAACGTTCACTATGCGAAAACAGTACATCTACTATGCCAGTTTCACGCTGGGAAGGTTGGGGTTTCAGCTGTCTGTCAAGCTATATATAGCTAGTCCACGTGCAAAGGGGCGGATCCAATCTGTCAATCTATCATAGTCGTCTAAAGGTTTTTTTAATACTTGTTATTGTTGTTAATTAAATTTCAAACTTCAAAAATCTTTATATTTTTAAAGCCTTAAATGAGACAAAGAATATTCTCACACTTTCAAGACTATCTGATCCAATATATTAGTCACCAATATCAGGAACTCCTTTATTGTAATAGTTCTCAATATATTTTGTCTACATATAACAGTCAGCATAATAATAATAATAATAATGTTGTGTTAGCAATGACTATGCCATATAGTGGCCAGGGTTGAAGACATAGTGCACTCCCCTTCGGGTCGTGCACTATGTCTTCAACCCTGACCACTGTATTGGCAGTCATTGCTAACACAATATTATATAAATATATTATTTATTTTTCATTAAACCAAATAGATTAGAAGTAAAATATTTTTCCAGTGGTGGTCATGAATGTCAGATAATTTGCCAAATGATGCGAGAACTAGAAAATTGAATGCCCCCCGTCTCAACCTTAACCACCTTCACCTCAACCCCAATTTACTACCTTAACTTTTAGTTTGGTTCTGAGGAATGTGTAGGGGTATAATGTAAAGAAAACGTCTTGAAGAGCCAAAATGGATTTTCAATATAACTTAATTTCAAGGAATGGTATATTATTCATCGGGTATGATGTAGACTTTAAAACGTGTTTGTGTCTGTACGACACATACAATGCCCCCGCGGTTATAATTGCAAAAGGGTAAACCAATGTTTTGCTTATTCAGCATCAAGCAGAAATCGTTGTTTACACATTAACAGGTTTCAGTGGCCAAATTCATATATGCATAATTTTGTAAAAAATTGTTCAAAATCAAAATATGCACACCTTCAGTGTAGTACTAACTGTCTACAAAATATAAAAGGTCCAGCTCAAAAACTGTAGTAGGAATTAGCCGGACAAACCATATATCCTATAGGGATTTAGCAAAATCTGTTTTTTCATGCATCCATAATTTTGTAAAATATTGTTGAAAGTCAAAATCCATAAAATATGCACACCTTCAGTGCACCGGTAAGTAGTCTACAAAATATAAAAGGTCTAGTTAAAAAAAACTGTAGGAGTTAGCCGGACAAACTATGCATACTAAGTGTGACGAACGGACAGGGGTAAAACAATATGCCCCCGACCAATAGTCGCGGGGGCATAAAAATAATCTGTAATGGTTAATGATGTTAGACGAGACAATTCCATCCTTGGGTTCACATTTTCTGTCAACAGAAACTTGGCAAGTCACGTTTCTGACTCGACAACGTGAACCCTCAAGTGAAATTGTCCCATCTTATTCCCCCGACCATGACCGATTATTATAACCCCAAGTTTATTTTATTATTTTTTTTTTTTCTCAATGTTGCTGCTCAGCTTCAGTAATATTGGTTAAAGCACTTGGGAAACAAGAAGTTTGCAGACTTAAGCTAAATGTACCAAACTTCTATTGCGAGCATTAGAAAGATCAGAAAGGGTCGACTGAACTGCAAAAATAAACTTGGCAAATGCCTATTATGTAACAAGGGACCATCGTGGTCGTGATGTATGGTAGTTAGATTTACTACCTATGCCATCAGTGCCTATCACCACTAAAGTTGTGAGTTCAAATCCTGCTCACGGTGAGGTGTGCTCGATACAACTTGATGTGATAAAAGTTTGTCAGTGACTTGTGGCAGTTCTGTGGGTACTTCGGTTTCCTCCACCAATAAAACTGACCACCACGATACAACTGAAATATTGTTGAAAGTGGTGTTAAACACCATAACCGTAATTCTAATTATGCGATGCAAACTATGGTTATTGGTAAAGTGAACACGTTGTTTGAACTGCCTGAATTTTAACTGGTTGGGCCCTGGTTTCCAGCATACCTGCTTCATTGACCACGTCTATGTGAAGCAATAACTTGTATTATGTGACCCATACTGCATTTCATATCACGCCCGTATTTAACAACCACCTGTCTTATATGACCATTTTTCAATGTTCCTTTGGAAGGTCACACAATACAAGTTTGACAGGCATATACTCTGGATATAAAAAACTAAACACAATTTTGAATGACAATAAAAAGTTTATTTATATACAATGAACCTGTGTAATGTTTGGAAATGTATAATATGAATGAATTTTGAATTATGGTTTGATAAAAAGACATCCTTTAACTTAGCCTGACATAACTATGGATAAAATATTCTTTTTCATATCAAGCTATAGATATTTTACTAAATCTGTACAAAAAAATCTGTTCCCAATTTGCTTGACTGAAAAAAAACAACCTGTATTCTTTCACAGATTATTAAAATATATAAAACCCAAATGCTTCCCAGTGATCATGGATGTTAACATGTCAACATTTATATCCCACTATTCATGGATTCACCTGAACTATGTGAACAATTAATATTTATTTCCAAGTCTATTTCTCAGTGTCCATAGATTTATGAGAACTACATGTACACAAAGACATACAACAGTGGCTGCGTACAAGTAAAAGTTTATTTCCCAGTGGCCATGGGATTTCTCAGAACCAGAATGACTGAATCTCCCCGGAGGAACATTTTGGAAATGTATCTGTCTTTATTGACTGGCTTAGACTTTTTCTTTCCTTTGCCAGTTTTTGGAGTTTCTGTCCACATTTCCTTTACATTCTCTAGGACCATATTACAATGTCTGAAATTAAACAAAGACTATGTAAATCTATGTACTAATAATAACCAAGTTTGTCAGCATATAATAATACATCAATATTTATTATATGCAATTGTTGAGGAAACTTTTCGTATACACCTTTAATTTTAAACTAAATACATTATTTTTCTAATAGAAAACCAACAAATCACATGAATAAAGTATGTAAACAATCTTACACAAGATGGATATAAATATCTTATTTTACACAATGTTTTTTTCTTCAACAGTCAAATTTGTTGGATTCCGATACCAAATATTGTCTTTTGATGGCAGTTTAGTACATGTCAACAGTGTTTTAATTTCAATTACACGAAAAATAATTTAATTGCTAAGGTTGCATTTCCATTCCTAGTTTAAACGATCTTCAACAACAAGTGCTCAGATATTCTGTACTCAAAGTGTACAAACTTGAATCTACATATACATAATACAATGAAGATTCACACATTTAAATATTGTGTTTTCCAAATTTTTTTAAAAGTCTATATCAATCCTTGGATTCCATTCATCCTGGTGTCTTCATTTGTACAGACTTAACCTGCCTCTCATTAGTTAACTTTATAATAAATGGCACCAAATGTCCAGAACAACTGTTGGTTCTTGAAAATACTATTTTTATTCATTATGGCATTAGTCTATATAAAACTTATGCCAACAAGAGCTTGGACCCCTTAGATTCTGGGGTCTTCATTTGTGCACTTTGGAATCTAGATTTCACAATGATAATTCATGCCATTTACAATAGTATTTCTATTCCAGGTGTAAGAGCTAATGAAGAACACTAAGATATTTAGAAATTCAACTGATTGTTTGTTGTTTAACGCCAAGTGTGAAATTTTCAGCTATGCCATGGTGATAACAAGTTACATTTTAATGAGATGATAATCATGATGTCTACCTTGTACTAGATCAACACACTTAGTCACATTTTTATAGGGCAAGATCACTGAATAAACAGTCCACATGTAGACATGTTGATGCACCTGACACATTATCCAGATTCCACACCAACCAGTCTTTGCTCTTACTCCTTAATGCTGTGTGCTTAGCAGCAAATACAAATTTTATATAGTCTATGGTTTGACCACACTAGAGGCAAGCACACTAACTATTACACCATCAATGCAGTTGAAATTCAACTGAGGATTTGACTAAGAACCAAAAGTACAAACAAAAAGATTCCTTGATTAGTGGTGAGTAAACTATGCTTAGTTTACATACATGATGATACAACATGTGTTGTCCTGATTCTACTGTATTGAATATCTGATGTACAATGATGTGAGTCATGCTCTTGTTCTAATAGAGAATCTAAGCCAGTAAATATGCAAAATGTTTATTGACAACTCATCAACAAAACCGGACCCTCCACAAGACGAGGTGGACCTTCTAGAATTCATGGGTGAAAGTGTTTTTTTGGACAAATACTGAAAATTTTCTACTATTAAATGTTAGTCATACTATGTTACCTGTGAGGGTGGTAAAGCGAACCGAAACTGCTAGAGCGTTTGGGAGCATATATAGAGACTGACATTTCACAAATGAATGGGAGACTGATACAAAAATCAATAGGATTTAAACAGATCAGGATCCTCTCAAAATGTTTATCAAAAATGTGTAGCACACCCCCCCCCCCCAAACTTGAAATCAGTCAAAATACTGAAAACTTTCACCAATGAGAATTAACCTTTACATCGAGGACCTTTCACTCGCAAAAAAATAACTAAACCATGACACTGATGAGCATTCAAAGAAAGATAACTCCCACACTTCACTATTCCAAAGTAAACACTGCTTACATGTACTTAACCACAAACAAAACCAGTCATTTCAGGACATCTGACACATAAAATTCACAAAGAGCTTAAAAACAAAAATTAAGATTAATACAATATTTATATAGACCTGTCAAAGGCTTTTACTCTGGCCAACAATTTCTTGTTGTTTCTACAATTGATGAGAACTTGTGTGTTGTTCTTGACAGACTGTGTGAGGACAGATAATGGACCAGTGTTAAATTCTTCCTGTTCTCTCTGTGAAAGTTCTTCTGGAGTCATTTCACTCTTAGGTTTCTGTAATAATGCCCTACAATAAAGATAACTTACTACTTAATATCACTACGCCATAGTATGGCAATACATGTACATAAACATATAATAAAGAAGATTTTTCATTTTTAGCTGTCTGCTTAACCACAATCTAATTAACATCAGATCTCGTCACTCGCTCCCCATTACTGATATGTTAGGGTGAACGAGACACAGTGTAATTATCAGATATACGAGGTGGAGAAATCTTTGTGAGTCTTGCATTCAGATATATAATATCACAGCAAAACCTTTTGATATACGAATTGGTTTGTCGACAGTTGCATCTAGGAAGCCTCATCTCTTTTTCATACCATCGTTCTTATGGAATTAATTATGGCAGGCCACTTTTTTTCAATGCACATTTTCTTAAAGAGTTTTCACAATTTTTTGTTTTGCAATTTATCTTTTTGTACCAGAAAAAGAAAGACTTACAATAATGTTTGATTTGAAACATAATATTTTTATCTTGTTTTAATTTGCATTTGGATTTATTTGCTTGACCCAAATTAAATTATACAGACTGACAATTACATAATTTCTTTTGTTAACTTTCGTGTATGTTCTGATTCAGATTGGTGTGTGTTTCGGTTTGATCTGACATTCATAGGACCTTTTTACAAAAACAACCATTAAAGATTTTCGTCCACAGGCACCATGGCTCAATTTCATAATTTTTGCACTTGAAAGTAAAGTGAAATCGATTCGAAGTAATTTAAAGCGTAAAATCGATATTGATCTTTATTAATGTTGTGTGTGCATACATGATACGTAAACATGTGCAGGGTTTCAGCTGGATTGTATTATACCAAGGTCAAATGATCTAACTCATAATACAACAGGGGTTTCAAAGATTTTTATAATAGGAGGTACTTCTTAAATTTTAGGAGGTACCTAAAAAATTAGGCTGAGGGCTGTAAGGGGTCCAGGGGGCGGAAGCTCCTGAAATCTAGCATTTTGTGGACCAAAAAATGTACTTCAGAGACTGCAAAACATTGAGTGTTTTTGAAAGAAAAATCCCATTAACTTTAGAGTTCAGATTTCACCAAGAGTGAAGACCATGCATAATGCCTGGATTTTTTCCCCCAATTTCTTTATTGAATATTTCAGTTTACAGACTTCAGCCAAGATTATTCATTGATAGTACGCCATATCTTAAAAATCCCAAAAGGATCATAAAATGCTACGGTTTCGTAGCTAGGCTTGACCAAGCCATTGTTATCAAAGCTTAAACTTCTCAAAATTCTTTTGTTGGCTTTGTCCTTTTCTTTTTGACAATACCTTGGCTTGTGTTTTTTTTTTTTACTTTATTACCAGTAATTAAACTCATCAAAGACCATTGGCACGGATCAAGACATATAAGTGTCATAATTAATGAAACATATAAATTTAATTTGCAATCATCAATCTTTAATAAAATTTATAATTTTAATAGATCAATACAAATATAATTAAACAAAAACAATATATATTGTTACTTTCACAACTTATGTGCAAAAAAAATGTTCGAACAAAAACGATTCGCGGGAAGACATTTATTAACATTTGAATCACAAAAGTTAAATTATTTTGGAAAAAAAGGGGGGCCGGCGTTTTGACATTACAATGTAATTCGTATTTGAGCCATGTCTGGTCCTTTTTCAAGATTTCTAGTAATTTTCTATCCCTTATCTCCTCGTACCCCCTTTTAAAAATGTTTTTCAGCACACTTTCATTTCTGTGAACAACCGCGGTAGGGCCCCGTTAAAATATGTAAATAAATTAGCCATAGGTTTTTATTTTTTTATACCGGAAGTTAAACAACAAGACAGTACGCCCCAGAATGATTCGACCCTGGGTTTTAAATGGATAAAAAAATCGCACAAAATATTGTGTAGTCATATATTCATAATACATAATGATCATACTTATATTACTGAAGGTTACACTAAATTGTGTTTGAACATAATTTGTAATCGGTCATTTTTTATTTTGAAATGATGTCAGCTTTGTTCCGGTCCGAGTTTTACACAAGGATGAAAAGATATTGGGGCGAAAACATATCTATTTACCGCATACGCAAACTGCTATTTACGATTCTAAGGTAAAGTTTTTTTTAAAACGGAATATCCCACCAACTTGGTCGTGACGCAGTTGTTCGATTTGAATGCGAGAATTCAGCAATTGACGTGATCATTAATTTTTTATGAAAAATATTCCACAAGCCTATCGACCATCGTACTTGTGGTTTTGACCAACGCTAATTTTGGGGGGGGTTCAGTAATTTCTGCCGGTACTATACACGATCTCAGGCGGGTAAAAGTACCGGGTACCGGCACACTTTGAAACCCCTGCCATGTTGTATGTTGTTTTAACCAGGCCGATTCTAAATAAAGCTTATTTATTTATTAACGATGTTGAAATAGTACACGCCAGTTCTGCGAGTAAGGCTTGCAACTGTAAGACTAAAGAGTGAAACCAAACGCGGCCATTGCAGCAGAAAAAAATGTCAACAGTTTCAGGATTCATGGCTTTCTAATTTTGTCTGGCTCATGTATGAGAATGGCCTAATGACTTGTAAATTATGTAAGACATTTCCAAGTATGGCCGGAAATTCCGATTTCTTAAAAGGTTGCAAGACGTTTATGTTCACGACTGTCCTGTAAAATTACTTTAGGTCTCTTATTTTCGTTTTGTGAGATTAGCAGAATAAATATCTCGTGTATTTTCGAGGACCGTGATAAGACACCGCCTGAAATGTTTTCTTCAACAATAAAACAATATAATGTTTACACTAACGCCAATTTGTGTCCGCGTACCGGTACTTCTTTGTTTTGAAATATATTTTACTCAATAAATAATCAAAATGCATGTAACAGTTGGAGCTTAAAATCATCAAGCATAAATATTTTCTGAAAATGTTCTCTTACGACATAGTGATGAATTGATGCAAATAGATTTATTTGCAGTTACAAAATATTTTGGCTGTGCCGCCGCTTTCACCGGAAGTTGATGAATATTAAAAACGTTTTGACTGGGTTCCTATTTCTTTATTAACGCTTTCCTCCTAGGCAAATATGCACGGGAACAGTTAAATATAACTTTCGAGTCTCTTTGCTTTTGACAATGAATATACAAAGTATCATCAAAACGTTTATTCACGCATTACTTTCAATGAAGAAGTGATTATACAACTTTTGATAGAGAACGCTTGAAGAACAAGGCACGGGCAACACTAATGTCATGTATTAGTTGAAATATCTCGAAAAGCTGAAATATTTTGTTTTTGATGAATTTGGTACAATCTGGCGAATATATTGAATTTAAATTTTGATGCAACACTTATGATTTAAATCTCTGTGTAATAAAACATTCCCAATATATATTTAATAACTAACTTTTAATTTAAAAAAAAACCAGGCTAAATAAAAAAAATTCCCAAAAAACACTTCTGTTATTGTAGATTTTTTTGGGTCAACACAAGGGTTTTAAAAGGACAATTTAAAAGTGCACTTTTGCCAAATAACCAATCAATCAATCAATCAATGTTTTTTTTAACCAGATCGACTAGTTTTCTTCCCCTATACAATCTACCCCTTGGCAAGACACCGGTGAGCGACACGTCGATTTCAACGTTGATCAGATAGTCACATCTAAAGAATAACAACATTATGTAAGGCAAAGCAAAAATTAGCACCATTTAGACCCAATTACAACTTTGGATAAACTGCTGAATTTTGGTACTGGGTCGTTTCGCCCCGAATCCCGTTAGCCCCGTGAGTAGTTTCGCCCCCTATTCCCGTTCGCCCGGGGTCGTTTCGCCCCGATTCCCTTTCGCCCCGGGTCGTTTCGCCCTCATTTATTAATAGTGCTTTAAAAAATGAAATATGGAAAATACCATTGCAAATATTCGTATTTTGGATGTTGTAAGGCATGTTCATGGGTACTTTATTTTTGTCTTCCTCATAATTAACATGCTTTATCCTGCAATCAGTACATTTGCTGTACAAATATGCTATGCGAATAAATTTTTGCTTTATTCGTACTAGACGAATAAACTTTTCGTAGATACGAATAAACTTTTCAACCTACGAATAAACTTTCCTGGTACCCTGTAGCTATGTACAGCGGAGGGCGCAGACAAGTATGAAACTGGTACTAATCTAACGCGGACCACGAAGAAGACACCCTTGACAACATTTATGAAAGGCGAGGAATGACGCTTGTTTCTGTCCTTTTTGTTTAAATCTGACAAGTTTTCCGACTTTTTTGACATTGCAGGATAAACACAATATACGTACATTGTCGTTAAATATAAAATTCATTTGTACTCGCCGCGAAACAGTCCTGAAAAGCTCGCCAAAGGCTCGCTATTCTGCCTGTTTCTAAAGCTCGTACAAATAAATTTTATATTTACCGACACACACAATGTACGTATATTGTATATTTCTTGACGTGTTTGATATTATGTATTGCTTCACTCTTTGTTTGACACCTGATTAAATGTGTAAAATTTCTTTGTTCACTTTCATTGTTTGACACCTGATTAAATGTGTAAAATTTCTTTGAACAATACACACTGTATGGTGAGAGGTTATTTGCGCACTTGTACAGCATCTTAGTCATTTCATGCACTTTTGCGTTGGTACAAAAAAAAACAACCATTTTACTGTTCTTGTGTGTTTTTTTGTAAATTTTGCAAGAAAAGTTTCGGTTGAGATCTTTGACAAAAGTAGACCAAAATGAATGAATTATTATTTTTTTTGTATACAACTAATAAATAAATAATTAAAGTAGACCAAAATGATTGAATTATTATTTTTTTTGCATACAACTAATAAATAAATAATACCCAAAAATTGTCGAAAAAGACTTATTATATTATAATATAATAACGATTAAGTGGGGCGAATCGACTCACATTCCGGGGCGGAACGACCCGGGGCAAACAGGTAATGGGGGCGAAATGACCCGGATTCCTGAATTTTCATGCACAACCCGTTGTGAACTTATGTTATTAACCTCAACCACAGGCACTTGTGTAAAGTCAAAAATATGCTCACTGCACCTAAAAGTAGTATTTTTAGGAATGCTAGACATATCGGCACTAGGACAAATCGGCACCAAGACATGTCGGCACTGAGACAAATCGGCACCTGGACAAATCGGCACCGGACTTTAGACAAATCGGCACCTTCACTGACAAATCTGCATTTTGGAAAAATTTTAATTTATTTTCATGAATCATGTTTATTCTACATTTAGTAAAAAATAGTCAAATACTTGTTAATGAGGACAGATCAATTTGTTTGCCCATTGTACATGTAGGAGAAATTTCACAGTCAACGATTTTCCCACGGTCTGCCACCTTTTTTATTATTACTTAATAAGTTGATTGACACTCAATTGAAACTCCTTAGGCCCATTGATAAACTGTTATGACTACTTTAATAATAATCAAGACTATATTTTTTAAAATTTTTATTGTTTAAAATTACAGCACATGAGTAAAATTTCAATAATCACACTCACGCCTAAGCACAGTTTTCACATATATCTTAACTTTCATTCAGACTTTTTCACACTAAAGAAAACAGAAACAATAAAAACGTTTAGTTTACAATCTTTTGATCAAGTGAAATAATTAATTAACTATCATTACAAATATTAATTATGTATTACACTACACATTTTATCATCCATAATTTGGTTTAATAAAATTATTTGCTTGTATTATACAGCCATCAGTGATGCAATGTATTGTATTTTAAAATATTTTTATCTATAATTTGTAATAAACTTTATTTTTATAATCAGTGCCGATCTGTCGAGCCAAGTGCCGATTTGTCTATATTATTGAGTGCCGATTAGTCTAAGTGCCGTTTTGTCCAGGTGCCGATTTGTCTTGCACCCTATTTTTAGTACCAGCGAGCATTTTTTTGACTCTACACAAGCGCCTGTGCCTCAGCACTGAGGATAACAATCTGAACCAATTCAAACAGCATATAGATATTATTAAAATTTTGGATGAGTTAATGAATAAACTAGAGACAGATAACAGGGTTAATAAATTAAATGATACAATTAAACATGAAGAAATAATCAAAGCCATTAGAAAATAAAAAAATGGTAAAAGTGCAGCCGATGATTGTATCTCAAATGAGATGTTAAAGAAAAGAATGGCATTTCAGTACAGTACTACTGATAAAACCATTAGAGAAACTGTTCAATTTTATTTTTGAAAATGGAAAATTTCCAAATATATGGAATGAAAGTTTATTAGTTCCTTTGCAAAAGAAAGGGAACAAAATTGACCCAAGCAATTACAGAGGTATTTCAATCAGCTAAAATTTAGGCAAAGTTTTTAACAGAGTAATTCATACTAGACTTTTACAATTTATTGAAGAGAGTAAAATAATAAGTAGAAACCAAATTTGTTTTATGGAAAAGGGTAGAACTGCTGACCATCTCTTTTCGTTAAACTCTATCATTGACTCTTATAAACAAGAAGAAGAAAGTGTATGCAACATTTCATTGATCTAAAAAAGGCTTATGATTCTCTCTGGAGGACAGGACTAGTCTATATACTCTTTAGAACAGGGTCTACCCAAAAAGATTTTTAATGCTATTTATTCAATGTATGCAGATACAAAGAGTAGAATTAAATTCTCTGATGGAGTTAGCAAATCCTTTTTGTCCAAAAGAGGGGTCAAACAGGGTGATGTTCTTAGCCCTATGTTGTTTAATATTTTTATAAATAACATTGTTGAAAAATTAGTGATGCGGATCCAGTTTTGGTTGGTGACATCTCTATCAATTGTTTGCTATATGCAGACGACCTTGTACTTTTATCAAGTAGTCCATGTGGATTACAAACATGTCTTGATACCTTATATGAATTTTGTTCATGTTGGAAACTAGAAGTTAATAACTCTAAATCTGAAGTGCTTATTTTCAACTCAAATGGAAAATCATTCTTAAATCAATTTATGTATAATGGGAATGTCATTGAGACAGTAAATACAGAAATGTAGCTATTGTTACCTTGGTATAATGTTGAAATGTAATGGTAGTTTCAACCTTGCCATGTCCACTTTAGCCGAAAAAGCTAGGAAAGCATATTTTAAAATAAAGAAAACTGTTAGCTTAAATAATCCCTGTAAACTATTAGAAAAACTCGTTGATTCCCTTATATTACCAATTTCATTAACCATAACCTAACACTAACCCTACCCCTATTGGGCCCTAATAAGACCCTTCCTTTTTTGAGGTTATGACTTGGCTTATGTTGGGACCCCTAATTATAAACTCTGGGTAAAGTAAATGAAGGCCATTAGACTTCCGAAGAAATTTTCTGCTCTGTATCTCCAGCCTAATCTCATTACAAGCTTCTACTTCTACCAATTATTGACCTACTTCAACAGTTTGAAGATTATGTCGAGGGAATTGCATTACGAAAAAGAAAAATATTAGCAAATAATAAAACAAGTAAAAAAAAAAACGGGGGTGAATTTAAAGATTAGGTGAAGCAATCGCAGCCCTGGCGGTTCCAGTCTGCAATGGTGCAAGGGGAAAATGATGCCTTTCTCTGTTGGGTCCTACATAATGGTACCTGATATGACTGAGAGTGCATGTTTCTGGAGTGCCAGCCATGGTAAAATATCTGTCGCTTTGTCATGGGAGATATTATACATCATGACAAGGCGTTTATCTCTGCATCGATCATCTGTAGGCTGCACCATTTAAGATATTGTAACAAACTAACATGTCACCAACACTACATGTATTTTGATGTCTGTTGGTGACATATTGCACCCCCCTCCTGAATAAGTATACCATGGGATCAATTTTGTGACGTTTTTAGCTATAGTCCGTTTCTCGATGTCAGCTTTGTTAAAGGTGTTGAATAATTTGTCCAATTATTGACATTGAGAAACAGACTATAGCTAAAAGTGTCACAAAATTGATCACATGGTACACTTATTGAGGTTAACAAAAATGATGTACAATTCGAAGTTGATATCTGTTGAAAACATGAAATGCATCTTTAGTACTTAAAATGGTAAGAGATTATTATTATTTTTGCAGATTTGAACTAGAAAATGTGTCAATATATCAAAGCTTACCTGCACTTAGTATGAACGAAAATGCATGTTGATTTGGCTAAAACAACTACTTTAAAAAAAGATAGCAAACATTGTGACGTTAGTAAATAATTTTTTCACTATAAAATCAGAGGTGTTCTGGAAACTGATGCAAAAATTGAAAGGAGCTATTCCATGGAGATCATTAATGACATGATGTAAAATGTGCAGGGGTGCATTGACATAAAAATATTTGTAACTAAAGAATGCAATTAAAAATGACTTTTTGAAATCAACTTTTAATACTTCAGAATGGAGGATTTGGCTTCTCAGTTTATAAAAATTTTCTTGAAAGGGGGGGATACCCCATCCACCTCTGGATGTTAGCTTTGCGATTGACAATGAATAGGCCTACCCCTATCAATTTTTTGCTAGATACTCCTCTTTTTTGTTGCTTGGTGTTGGCATCTATGCTACCATATTAAATAACATCACTGACATAAGTTGTCAGTCTTAAAATATTATTGACATAAGTTGTCAGTCTTAAAATATTATTGACATAAGTTGTCAGTCTCAAGATGAGATGATTATTGCTAACAGATTGTTAGAGAAGTTGTAACAGTGAGCTTTGTGACATTTATACAATAAACTTATATGCTAAATATTTAAATTTCATCACGAAATGTTGTATCGAGTAGACCTCACCCTGAGCGGGATTCAAACTCTCAACTTTAGTAGTGATAGGCACTAATTACACAGAAAGTTGTAAATCCAACTACCATACAATGTATTGCTTTATATCATTATAGTCGGACAGAAAATAGAAACTATAAAACAATAAAAAATAATTTTAGATTTGGTAACATTTTGTTTGGTTTTTTTTTATCTTACAATACCTAAAATCAATTCATTAACACTTTAGAGACATTTTGTTATTTGATTACATAAATAATACCTGTTATTATCATATATATAGAAGTAAAACAGACTATACAATAATTGTTTGTTTTAGCAACATGAAGATCAGCTGGATATTAAATGGAGCCATTATGTTACTGATGGTGATTCAGTCCTGGGCAGGTGAGGAAGATAAGAAGAAAAAGTTACAGATCGGAGTCAAGAAGAGAGTAGATAATTGTAAAACAAAATCTAGAAAAGGAGACACTTTACACATGCATTATACAGTAAGTGTGGCAACACATTACACATGTATTATACTGTAGGCTTGGCAACACATTACACATGTATTATACTGTAAGTTTGCATTACACATGTATTATACTGTAATTGTGGGAACCCATTACACATGAGTTATACTGTAATTGTGGGAACACATTACACATGTATTATACTGTAAATTGGGCAACACATTACACATGTATTATACTGTAAGTTTGCATTACACATGTATTATACTGTAATTGTGGGAACCCATTACACATGAGTTATACTGTAGGTGTGGGAACACATTACACATGAGTTATACTGTAAGTGGGAACACATTACACATGAATTATACTGTAAGTTTGCATTACACATGTATTATACTGTAAGTTTGCATTACATATGTATTATACTGTAAGTTTGCATTACACATGTATTATACTGTAAGTTTGCATTACACATGTATTACACTGTAATTGTGGGAACCCATTACACATGAGTTATACTGTAATTGTGGGAACACATTACACATGTATTATACTGTAAGTTTGCATTACACATGTATTATACTGTAATTGTGGGAACCCATTACACATGAGTTATACTGTAAGTGAGAACACATTACACATGTATTACACTGTAATTGTGGGAACCCATTACACATGAGTTATACTGTAATTGTGGGAACACATTACACATGTATTATACTGTAAGTTTGCATTACACATGTATTATACTGTAATTGTGGGAACCCATTACACATGAGTTATACTGTAATTGTGGGAACACATTACACATGTATTATACTGTAAGTTTGCATTACACATGTATTATACTGTAGGTGTGGGAACACATTACACATGAGTTATACTGTAAGTGAGAACACATTACACATGAATTATACTGTAAGTTTGCATTACACATGTATTATACTGTAATTGTGGGAACCCATTACACATGAGTTATACTGTACGTGGGAACACATTACACATGAATTATACTGCAACTTTGTGAACAGATTACACATGTAGTGATGTACTTACTGTAAGTTTGAGAACACATTACAGATGAGTTATACTGTAAGTGTGGGAACATATTACATCACATGAGTTATACTGTAAGTGTGGGAACACATTACTCTTGTAGTATACTGTAAGTGTGGGAACACATTGCACATGTAGTAATAGTATACTGTAAGTGTGGGGGCACATCATACATGCATTATACTCTAAGTATGGGAACACATTACACATGCATTATACTGTAAGTGTGGAAACACATTACACATGCATTATACTGTAAGTATGGGAACACATTACACATGCATTATACTGTAAGTGTGGAAACACATTACACATGTAATGTATTATACAGTATTTTTGGGAACACATTACACATGTATTATACTGTATGTGTGGGAACACATTACACATGTATTATACTGTAGGTTTGGGAACACACTACACATGTATTATGCTGTAGGTTTGGGAACACATTACACATGTATTATACTGTAAGTGTGGGAACACATTACACATGTATTATACAGTATTTTTGGGAACACATAACACATGTATTATACTGTAGGTTTGGGAACACATTACACATGTATTATACTGTAGGTTTGGGAACACATTACACATGTATTATACTGTAGGTTTGGGAACACATTACACATGTATTATACTGTAGGTTTGGGAACACATTACACATGTATTATACAGTATTTTTGGGAACACATTACACATGTATTATACTGTAGGTTTGGGAGCACAATACACATGTATTTTACTGTAGGCTTGGGAAAACATTAGACATGTATTAAACTGTAAGTGTGGGAACACATTACACATGAGTTATACTGTAAGTGTGGGAACACATTACACATGTAGTATACTGCAAGTGTGACATTACACATGCATTATACTGTAGGTTTTGGAACACATTTTACTGTAGGCTTGGGAACACATCACACATGCATTATACTGTAAGTGTGGGAACACATTACACATGTATTATTCTGTAGGTTTGGGAACACATTACACATGTATTTTACTGGAGGTTTGGGGAAGCATTACACATGTATTATACTGTGAATTTTTCAGAGGAAAACAAATACAGTCAAATCTGTATTAAGAGGCCACCTTTTTGACCTTATAGGACAGATGTCCTCTTAAAAGAGGTTAAATTCATATGACGTTTTCTATAATATGACAAGAAAAGGTGACTTTTAAATACAGGTGACTGCTTCATAGAGGTGACCAAATGGACCGGTTAGACTGTATTATATAAGAGAAAACTTTATAAAACTAATAGTTTTACCATATGATAAGTAAACATTAAATGTTAGAAAATAGAAAACATACAGACTGTTCTCTTTATTTAAAATAGAAAACATACAGACTGTTCTCTTTATTTAAAATAGAAAACATACAGACTGTTCTCTTTATTTAAAATAGAAAACATACAGACTGTTCTCTTTATTTAAAATAGAAAACATACAGACTGTTCTCTTTATTTAAAATAGAAAACATAAAGACTGTTCTCTTTATTTAAAATAGAAAACATACAGACTGTTCTCTTTATTTAAAGGGAAAATTAGAAGATGGAACAGAGTTTGACAGCAGTATTCCCAGAGGAGATCCGTTTGTTTTTACTCTAGGTTCAGGACAAGTAATAAAGGGATGGGATCAAGGTTTACTTGGGTGAGTGTAGCATCAAGATATTTATTTGTGTGTATATTATGTTGAGAACCAGTGATTAGATTTGAATCACCATATTTTGTTGACTTGATTCCTCATTACTTTTTACCATTCTACCCAGTAGTAAACTTTACTAGACACATTTTAAGATAATATTACTAATATTTGTACTTTATTTTCTTCTCTAATAATATGACCACAGAAGGGTCATTCTAGTATTTAAATATTAAATTTTTGGCAAAGTTGTTCAGCATTATTGACTGGTGCCTAATTAAATATTGTCTTATCTACATGACTGTAACTTAATTTTAATAAAACAGAAGAACTTAGAAGAAAAAACAAATTCATCAGACTGTTGCTTCAAATCAAAGATAATTAGTACATATATCCTGTGAAATTGTAGTTACAGTACAGCTTAATAATAAACATCAAGGGGAACTTACAAATTAGTTACAGGGTCTTAGTAGTGACAATTTATGTCTT
Source organism: Bathymodiolus septemdierum (assembly GCA_963383655.1). Lineage (NCBI taxonomy): Eukaryota > Metazoa > Mollusca > Bivalvia > Mytilida > Modiolidae > Bathymodiolus > Bathymodiolus septemdierum. Next base: position 127,058,260 of record OY726519.1, on the reverse strand, counting down.
TCTACCTGTATGTACCAAAGGGGTAACCAGAAGTCATAAATCAGTTACAGGGTCTTAGTAGGGACAATTTATGTCTTTCTACCTGTATATACCAAAGGGGTAACCAGAAGTCATAAATTAGTTACAGGGTCTTAGTAGTGACAATTTATGTCTTTCTACCTGTATATACCAAAGGGGTAACCAGAAGTCATAAATTAGTTACAGGGTCTTAGTAGTGACAATTTAGGTCTTTCTACCTGTATGTACCAAAGGGGTAACCAGAAGTCATAAATTAGTTACAGGGTCTTAGTAGTGACAATTTATGTCTTTCTACCTGTATGTACCAAAGGGGTAACCAGAAGTCATAAATTAGTTACAGGGTCTTAGTAGTGACAATTTATGTCTTTCTACCTGTATGTACCAAAGGGGTAACCAGAAGTCATAAATTAGTTACAGGGTCTTAGTAGTGACAATTTATGTCTTTCTACCTGTATGTACCAAAGGGGTAACCAGAAGTCATAAATTAGTTACAGGGTCTTAGTAGTGACAATTTATGTCTTTCTACCTGTATGTACCAAAGGGGTAACCAGAAGTCATAAATCAGTTACAGGGTCTTAGTAGTGACAATTTATGTCTTTCTACCTGTATATACCAAAGGGGTAACCAGAAGTCATAAATTAGTTACAGGGTCTTAGTAGTGACAATTTAGGTCTTTCTACCTGTATGTACCAAAGGGGTAACCAGAAGTCATAAATTAGTTACAGGGTCTTAGTAGTGACAATTTATGTCTTTCTACCTGTATGTACCAAAGGGGTAACCAGAAGTCATAAATTAGTTACAGGGTCTTAGTAGTGACAATTTATGTCTTTCTACCTGTATATACCAAAGGGGTAACCAGAAGTCATAAATTAGTTACAGGGTCTTAGTAGTGACAATTTATGTCTTTCTACCTGTATGTACCAAAGGGGTAACCAGAAGTCATAAATTAGTTACAGGGTCTTAGTAGTAACAATTTATGTCTTTCTACCTGTATGTACCAAAGGGGTAACCAGAAGTCATACATTAGTTACAGGGTCTTAGTAGTGACAATTTATGTCTTTCTACCTGTATGTACCAAAGGGGTAACCAGAAGTCATAAATTAGTTACAGGGTCTTAGTAGTGACAATTTATGTCTTTCTACCTGTATATACCAAAGGGGTAACCAGAAGTCATAAATTAGTTACAGGGTCTTAGTAGTGACAATTTATGTCTTTCTACCTGTATGTACCAAAGGGGTAACCAGAAGTCATAAATCAGTTACAGGGTCTTAGTAGTAACAATTTATGTCTTTCTACCTGTATATACCAAAGGGGTAACCAGAAGTCATAAATCAGTTACAGGGTGTTAGTAGTGACAATTTATGTCTTTCTACCTGTATATACCAAAGGGGTAACCAGAAGTCATAAATTAGTTACAGGGTGTTAGTAGTGACAATTTATGTCTTTCTACCTGTATATACCAAAGGGGTAACCAGAAGTCATAAATCAGTTACAGGGTCTTAGTAGTGACAATTTATGTCTTTCTACCTGTATGTACCAAAGGGGTAACCAGAAGTCATAAATTAGTTACAGGGTCTTAGTAGTGACAATTTATGTCTTTCTACCTGTATATACCAAAGGGGTAACCAGAAGTCATAAATTAGTTACAGGGTGTTAGTAGTGACAATTTATGTCTTTCTACCTGTATGTACCAAAGGGGTAACCAGAAGTCATAAATCAGTTACAGGGTCTTAGTAGTGACAATTTATGTCTTTCTACCTGTATATACCAAAGGGGTAACCAGAAGTCATAAATTAGTTACAGGGTGTTAGTAGTGACAATTTATGTCTTTCTACCTGTATATACCAAAGGGGTAACCAGAAGTCATAAATCAGTTACAGGGTCTTAGTAGTGACAATTTATGTCTTTCTACCTGTATATACCAAAGGGGTAACCAGAAGTCATAAATCAGTTACAGGGTGTTAGTAGTGACAATTTATGTCTTTCTACCCGTATATACCAAAGGGGTAACCAGAAGTCATAAATTAGTTACAGGGTCTTAGTAGTGACAATTTATGTCTTTCTACCTGTATGTACCAAAGGGGTAACCAGAAGTCATAAATTAGTTACAGGGTCTTAGTAGTGACAATTTATGTCTTTCTACCTGTATGTACCAAAGGGGTAACCAGAAGTCATAAATTAGTTACAGGGTCTTAGTAGTGACAATTTATGTCTTTCTACCTGTATGTACCAAAGGGGTAACCAGAAGTCATAAATTAGTTACAGGGTCTTAGTAGTGACAATTTATGTCTTTCTACCTGTATGTACCAAAGCGGTAACCAGAAGTCATAAATTAGTTACAGGGTCTTAGTAGTGACAATTTATGTCTTTCTACCTGTATGTACCAAAGCGGTAACCAGAAGTCATAAATTAGTTACAGGGTGTTAGTAGTGACAATTTATGTCTTTCTACCTGTATATACCAAAGGGGTAACCAGAAGTCATAAATTAGTTACAGGGTCTTAGTAGTGACAATTTATGTCTTTCTACCTGTATGTACCAAAGGGGTAACCAGAAGTCATAAATTAGTTACAGGGTCTTAGTAGTGACAATTTATGTCTTTCTACCTGTATGTACCAAAGGGGTAACCAGAAGTCATAAATTAGTTACAGGGTCTTAGTAGTGACAATTTATGTCTTTCTACCTGTATGTACCAAAGCGGTAACCAGAAGTCATAAATTAGTTACAGGGTGTTAGTAGTGACAATTTATGTCTTTCTACCTGTATATACCAAAGGGGTAACCAGAAGTCATAAATCAGTTACAGGGTGTTAGTAGTGACAATTTATGTCTTTCTACCTGTATGTACCAAAGGGGTAACCAGAAGTCATAAATTAGTTACAGGGTCTTAGTAGTGACAATTTAGGTCTTTCTATACCTGTATGTACCAAAGGGGTAACCAGAAGTCATAAATTAGTTACAGGGTCTTAGTAGTGACAATTTATGTCTTTCTACCTGTGTGTACCAAAGGGGTAACCAGAAGTCATAAATCAGTTACAGGGTGTTAGTAGTGACAATTTATGTCTTTCTACCTGTATGTACCAAAGGGGTAACCAGAAGTCATAAATTAGTTACAGGGTCTTAGTAGTGACAATTTATGTCTTTCTACCTGTATGTACCAAAGGGGTAACCAGAAGTCATAAATTAGTTACAGGGTCTTAGTAGTGACAATTTATGTCTTTCTACCTGTGTGTACCAAAGGGGTAACCAGAAGTCATAAATCAGTTACAGGGTCTTAGTAGTGACAATTTATGTCTTTCTACCTGTATGTACCAAAGGGGTAACCAGAAGTCATAAATTAGTTACAGGGTCTTAGTAGTGACAATTTATGTCTTTCTACCTGTATGTACCAAAGGGGTAACCAGAAGTCATAAATTAGTTACAGGGTCTTAGTAGTGACAATTTATGTCTTTCTACCTGTATGTACCAAAGGGGTAACCAGAAGTCATAAATTAGTTACAGGGTCTTAGTAGTGACAATTTGGTCTTTCTACCTGTATGTACCAAAGGGGTAACCAGAAGTCATAAATTAGTTACAGGGTGTTAGTAGTGACAATTTATGTCTTTCTACCTGTATGTACCAAAGGGGTAACCAGAAGTCATAAATTAGTTACAGGGTCTTAGTAGTGACAATTTATGTCTTTCTACCTGTATGTACCAAAGGGGTAACCAGAAGTCATAAATTAGTTACAGGGTCTTAGTAGTGACAATTTATGTCTTTCTACCTGTATGTACCAAAGGGGTAACCAGAAGTCATAAATTAGTTACAGGGTCTTAGTAGTGACAATTTATGTCTTTCTACCTGTATGTACCAAAGCGGTAACCAGAAGTCATAAATTAGTTACAGGGTCTTAGTAGTGACAATTTATGTCTTTCTACCTGTATGTACCAAAGCGGTAACCAGAAGTCATAAATTAGTTACAGGGTGTTAGTAGTGACAATTTATGTCTTTCTACCTGTATATACCAAAGGGGTAACCAGAAGTCATAAATTAGTTACAGGGTCTTAGTAGTGACAATTTATGTCTTTCTACCTGTATGTACCAAAGGGGTAACCAGAAGTCATAAATTAGTTACAGGGTCTTAGTAGTGACAATTTATGTCTTTCTACCTGTATGTACCAAAGGGGTAACCAGAAGTCATAAATTAGTTACAGGGTCTTAGTAGTGACAATTTATGTCTTTCTACCTGTATGTACCAAAGCGGTAACCAGAAGTCATAAATTAGTTACAGGGTGTTAGTAGTGACAATTTATGTCTTTCTACCTGTATATACCAAAGGGGTAACCAGAAGTCATAAATCAGTTACAGGGTGTTAGTAGTGACAATTTATGTCTTTCTACCTGTATGTACCAAAGGGGTAACCAGAAGTCATAAATTAGTTACAGGGTCTTAGTAGTGACAATTTAGGTCTTTCTATACCTGTATGTACCAAAGGGGTAACCAGAAGTCATAAATTAGTTACAGGGTCTTAGTAGTGACAATTTATGTCTTTCTACCTGTGTGTACCAAAGGGGTAACCAGAAGTCATAAATCAGTTACAGGGTGTTAGTAGTGACAATTTATGTCTTTCTACCTGTATGTACCAAAGGGGTAACCAGAAGTCATAAATTAGTTACAGGGTCTTAGTAGTGACAATTTATGTCTTTCTACCTGTATGTACCAAAGGGGTAACCAGAAGTCATAAATTAGTTACAGGGTCTTAGTAGTGACAATTTATGTCTTTCTACCTGTGTGTACCAAAGGGGTAACCAGAAGTCATAAATCAGTTACAGGGTCTTAGTAGTGACAATTTATGTCTTTCTACCTGTATGTACCAAAGGGGTAACCAGAAGTCATAAATTAGTTACAGGGTCTTAGTAGTGACAATTTATGTCTTTCTACCTGTATGTACCAAAGGGGTAACCAGAAGTCATAAATTAGTTACAGGGTCTTAGTAGTGACAATTTATGTCTTTCTACCTGTATGTACCAAAGGGGTAACCAGAAGTCATAAATTAGTTACAGGGTCTTAGTAGTGACAATTTGGTCTTTCTACCTGTATGTACCAAAGGGGTAACCAGAAGTCATAAATTAGTTACAGGGTGTTAGTAGTGACAATTTATGTCTTTCTACCTGTATGTACCAAAGGGGTAACCAGAAGTCATAAATTAGTTACAGGGTCTTAGTAGTGACAATTTATGTCTTTCTACCTGTATGTACCAAAGCGGTAACCAGAAGTCATAAATTAGTTACAGGGTCTTAGTAGTGACAATTTGGTCTTTCTACCTGTATGTACCAAAGGGGTAACCAGAAGTCATAAATTAGTTACAGGGTCTTAGTAGTGACAATTTATGTCTTTCTACCTGTATGTACCAAAGGGGTAACCAGAAGTCATAAATTAGTTACAGGGTCTTAGTAGTGACAATTTATGTCTTTCTACCTGTATGTACCAAAGCGGTAACCAGAAGTCATAAATTAGTTACAGGGTCTTAGTAGTGACAATTTGGTCTTTCTACCTGTATGTACCAAAGGGGTAACCAGAAGTCATAAATTAGTTACAGGGTCTTAGTAGTGACAATTTATGTCTTTCTACCTGTATGTACCAAAGGGGTAACCAGAAGTCATAAATTAGTTACAGGGTCTTAGTAGTGACAATTTATGTCTTTCTACCTGTATGTACCAAAGCGGTAACCAGAAGTCATAAATTAGTTACAGGGTCTTAGTAGTGACAATTTGGTCTTTCTACCTGTATGTACCAAAGGGGTAACCAGAAGTCATAAATTAGTTACAGGGTCTTAGTAGTGACAATTTATGTCTTTCTACCTGTATGTACCAAAGCGGTAACCAGAAGTCATAAATTAGTTACAGGGTCTTAGTAGTGACAATTTGGTCTTTCTACCTGTATGTACCAAAGAGGTAACCAGAAGTCATAAATTAGTTACAGGGTCTTAGTAGTGACAATTTATGTCTTTCTACCTGTATGTACCAAAGGGGTAACCAGAAGTCATAAATTAGTTACAGGGTCTTAGTAGTGACAATTTATGTCTTTCTACCTGTATGTACCAAAGCGGTAACCAGAAGTCATAAATTAGTTACAGGGTCTTAGTAGTGACAATTTGGTCTTTCTACCTGTATGTACCAAAGGGGTAACCAGAAGTCATAAATTAGTTACAGGGTCTTAGTAGTGACAATTTATGTCTTTCTACCTGTATGTACCAAAGGGGTAACCAGAAGTCATAAATTAGTTACAGGGTCTTAGTAGTGACAATTTATGTCTTTCTACCTGTATGTACCAAAGGGGTAACCAGAAGTCATAAATTAGTTACAGGGTCTTAGTAGTGACAATTTGGTCTTTCTACCTGTATGTACCAAAGGGGTAACCAGAAGTCATAAATTAGTTACAGGGTGTTAGTAGTGACAATTTATGTCTTTCTACCTGTATGTACCAAAGGGGTAACCAGAAGTCATAAATTAGTTACAGGGTCTTAGTAGTGACAATTTATGTCTTTCTACCTGTATGTACCAAAGCGGTAACCAGAAGTCATAAATTAGTTACAGGGTCTTAGTAGTGACAATTTGGTCTTTCTACCTGTATGTACCAAAGGGGTAACCAGAAGTCATAAATTAGTTACAGGGTCTTAGTAGTGACAATTTATGTCTTTCTACCTGTATGTACCAAAGGGGTAACCAGAAGTCATAAATTAGTTACAGGGTCTTAGTAGTGACAATTTATGTCTTTCTACCTGTATGTACCAAAGCGGTAACCAGAAGTCATAAATTAGTTACAGGGTCTTAGTAGTGACAATTTATGTCTTTCTACCTGTATGTACCAAAGGGGTAACCAGAAGTCATAAATTAGTTACAGGGTCTTAGTAGTGACAATTTATGTCTTTCTACCTGTATGTACCAAAGGGGTAACCAGAAGTCATAAATTAGTTACAGGGTCTTAGTAGTGACAATTTATGTCTTTCTACCTGTATGTACCAAAGGGGTAACCAGAAGTCATAAATTAGTTACAGGGTCTTAGTAGTGACAATTTATGTCTTTCTACCTGTATGTACCAAAGGGGTAACCAGAAGTCATAAATTAGTTACAGGGTCTTAGTAGTGACAATTTAGGTCTTTCTACCTGTATGTACCAAAGGGGTAACCAGAAGTCATAAATTAGTTACAGGGTCTTAGTAGTGACAATTTATGTCTTTCTACCTGTATGTACCAAAGGGGTAACCAGAAGTCATAAATCAGTTACAGGGTCTTAGTAGTGACAATTTATGTCTTTCTACCTGTATGTACCAAAGGGGTAACCAGAAGTCATAAATTAGTTACAGGGTCTTAGTAGTGACAATTTATGTCTTTCTACCTGTATGTACCAAAGGGGTAACCAGAAGTCATAAATTAGTTACAGGGTCTTAGTAGTGACAATTTATGTCTTTCTACCTGTATGTACCAAAGGGGTAACCAGAAGTCATAAATTAGTTACAGGGTCTTAGTAGTGACAATTTATGTCTTTCTACCTGTATATACCAAAGGGGTAACCAGAAGTCAGAAATCAGTTACAGGGTCTTAGTAGTGACAATTTATGTCTTTCTACCTGTATATACCAAAGGGGTAACCAGAAGTCATAAATTAGTTACAGGGTCTTAGTAGTGACAATTTATGTCTTTCTACCTGTATGTACCAAAGGGGTAACCAGAAGTCATAAATCAGTTACAGGGTCTTAGTAGTGACAATTTATGTCTTTCTACCTGTATGTACCAAAGGGGTAACCAGAAGTCATAAATTAGTTACAGGGTCTTAGTAGTGACAATTTATGTCTTTCTACCTGTATATACCAAAGGGGTAACCAGAAGTCATAAATTAGTTACAGGGTCTTAGTAGTGACAATTTATGTCTTTCTACCTGTATATACCAAAGGGGTAACCAGAAGTCATAAATTAGTTACAGGGTCTTAGTAGTGACAATTTAGGTCTTTCTACCTGTATGTACCAAAGCGGTAACCAGAAGTCATAAATTAGTTACAGGGTCTTAGTAGTGACAATTTATGTCTTTCTACCTGTATGTACCAAAGGGGTAACCAGAAGTCATAAATTAGTTACAGGGTCTTAGTAGTGACAATTTATGTCTTTCTACCTGTATGTACCAAAGGGGTAACCAGAAGTCATAAATTAGTTACAGGGTCTTAGTAGTGACAATTTATGTCTTTCTACCTGTATGTACCAAAGGGGTAACCAGAAGTCATAAATCAGTTACAGGGTGTTAGTAGTGACAATTTATGTCTTTCTACCTGTATGTACCAAAGGGGTAACCAGAAGTCATAAATCAAAGAAACATAGACAATACACTGTAAAATGACCAAAAGATGTTTTTTGTTTGTTTGTTTGTTTGTTTGTTTGATGGTGTTTAATGCCACTTTCAACAATATTTCAGTTATATCATGGCGGTCAGTTTTATTGGTGGAGGAAACCGGAGAAAACCACCGACTTGTCTCAAGTCACTGACAAACTTTATCACATAATCATGTACACCACACCCTGATCGAGGTTCGCACTCACGGCATCAGTGGTGATAGGCACCAATTGCATATATATAGGTAGTTGTAAATCCAACTACCATACGATCACGTCCACAATGGCCCCTAGAAACTTGCAGTTGAACGTAGATAAGTTTTAAATGACAACTAGTTATATTTGAATACGTTTTTTTAAAATTGAACCATTATTACGTGAATCAAGATGTTTTTCAATATGTAGTGTATTAATATAATCAAGTCTTATTTCAGCATGTGTGTTGGAGAAAAAAGGAAACTAGTTATACCATCTGATATGGGATATGGAGACAGAGGGGCTCCACCAAAGATTCCAGGTGATTTTACTCATTAAATCAGAGATAAATTGATACCTGTCTAAGCTGAACATGTAGTCCTAATGTAGAAATCTTTGTTAATTTAACTTGCATAAACTGAACACCTGTCTCTTTTGACAAAAATGAGTCCCCAGGAGGTTCAACAAAAATTAGTCCCCAGGAGGTTCAACAAAAATTGATACCAATGGAGGTTCAACAAAAATTAATCCCCAGGAGGTTCAACAAAAATTGGTGCCAAAGGAGGTTCGACAAAAATTGGCCCCCAGGAGGTTCAATAAAAATTAGTCCCCAGGAGGTTCAACAAAAATTAGTCCCCAGGAGGTTCAGCAAAAATTAGTGCCAAAAGAGGTTCGACAAAAATTGGTTCCCAAGAGGTTCGGTTAAGACAGGTTTTACTAGTACTTCTATTTATTGTAAATTTCAATGGAAGCCAAACTACTTGATAAGTATTGTTGAAAAATTGAAGTATGATTGTTATCTGTATGACTTGTCACTATGGAGAACAATAAGACCAGAGGAAGATATCTATATTTACCTTTAAATTACCATGGAAACTAAAATAACAATCTCTAATATCTTTAATTATTTTCAAGAATTGTGTTGAGTGACTTTTTGACAGTTTATTTAACAGTTAAACAATGTTATTTTTAAGTTGAAGGAGTCACCATTTCTACAAGAGAGGGTTGAAAATCAAGTGTCACTAAAAGTTTTCAACATGAATCAAGGAAATGATTTGACTGATCAGGATTTTCATAAATCACAGAACAAAATGTGATCGTCATATACAGTGAAACCTGTCTACATCCAACCCTGAATAAACTAGAACCCTGTATAAACATGTCTACACCCAACCCTGAATAAACTAGAACCTTGTATAAACATGTCTACACCCAACCCTGAATAAACTAGAACCCTGTATAAACATGTCTACACCCAACCCTGAATAAACTAGAACCTTGTATAAACCTGTCTACACCCAACCCTGAATAAACTAGAACCCTGTATAAACATGTCTACACCCAACTCTGAATAAACTAGAACCTTGTATAAACATGTCTACACCCAACCCTGAATAAACTAGAACCTTGTATAAACCTGTCTACACCCAACCCTGAATAAACTAGAACCCTGTATAAACCTGTCTACACCCAACCCTGAATAAACTAGAACCTTGTATAAACCTGTCTACACCCAACCCTGAATAAACTAGAACCCTGTATAAACCTGTCTACACCCAACCCTGAATAAACTAGAACCTTGTATAAACCTGTCTACACCCAACCCTGAATAAACTAGAACCCTGTATAAACCTGTCTACACCCAACCCTGAATAAACTAGAACCTTGTATAAACATGTCTACACCCAACCCTGAATAAACTAGAATCCTGTATAAACATGTCTACACCCAACCCTGAATAAACTAGAACCTTGTATAAACCTGTCTACACCCAACCCTGAATAAACTAGAACCCTGTATAAACCTGTCTACACCCAACCCTGAATAAACTAGAACCCTGTATAAACCTGTCTACACCCAACCCTGAATAAACTAGAACCCTGTCTACACCCAACCCTGAATAAACCAGAATCCTGTATAAACCTGTCTACACCCAACCCTGAATAAACCAGAATCCTGTACCTGTCTACACCCAACCCTGAATAAACCAGAATCCTGTATAAACCTGTCTACACCCAACCCTGAATAAACTAGAACCCTGTATAAACCTGTCTACACCCAACCCTGAATAAACTAGAACCCTGTATAAACCAAATGTAAAGTCCTGATGTAGGAAATCTTTTGTTAATTTAACCTGTATGAACTTAACAGCTGTCTATTTGGTCCCAATGAGGTTTGGTTTAGACAATTTTCACTGTTTATATTGTGGAAAATGAAAAACATCAATCATTGTTCATGGGAAACTTGACCAGTGATCTGTGACAAACAGATAGTGTTTATTTATAGCTATATGAAATCACGCGGTCATATGCAAATTATATCTACATGTACATGTAATCCACAAGATGTACAATTGGTAAAAGCTGACATTGATAGAAGAAAAGAATTATTTTAAACTGATGTGCTCTGAAAAAAAAAGAAATATAAAATATGTAATTTTTGTTTTGTTTCAGGTGGCGCTACACTTATTTTTGAAGTAGAATTATTAGATATAAAACGACAAGATGAGTTATAGTGACGAATGTGAAGGCAGGAGAAGTTATAGTGACGAATGTGAAGGCGGAAGAAGTTATAGTGACGAATGTGAAGGCGGGAGAATATTTTTTTTTATCTTTTCATGATATATTTCATAGTTTTCTACAATTTTATTTTCTAATCATAAACTATTAATAAATTTATAAATAATGTTAATTAAAGGAGATGATATAGATACAAGGGAGATAACTTTCATTCATCGGTAATTTGGACATTTTTCATCTGATTTCACTGATACTGTTGATAATGTCTGTCTGGACCTTCATAACTAGTTATTCTATATATGCTAGTCATTAAACATACGGGAAAAAAATAAATTACATGTGTTTCCGCTAACCCTACCGACCCTAATTTTTTGTGCCTACCCTAAAGTTATCTTGGCCATTTTTGAACAAGCACTATGAAAGTCAGAATGTGTACTAGCTAAAAATATTTTAAAAAATAAAATCTTTTTCCTACCTACCGACCCTAATATTTTAGAGCATGTTAGCGGAAACACAGGTATTTTTTTTCCTTGGCCTAATGAAGTTACAAAGTATTATATAAACCACGGTTCTTACCAATTAACTCTGATTGAAGAGTTTGTTATAATAAGTTCATGATTAAGAAACGTGGTATATACCACAGTTCTTACCAATTAACTCTGATTGAAGAGTTTGTTATAATAAGTTCATGATTAAGTAACGTGGTATATACCACAGTTCTTACCAATTAACTCTGATTGAAGAGTTTGTTATAATAAGTTCATGATTAAGTAACGTGGTATATACCACAGTTCTTACCAATTAACTCTGATTGAAGAGTTTGTTATAATAAGTTCATGATTAAGTAACGTGGTATATACCACAGTTCTTACCAATTAACTCTGATTGAAGAGTTTGTTATAATAAGTTCATGATTAAGAAACGTGGTATATACCACAGTTCTTACCAATTAACTCTGATTGAAGAGTTTGTTATAATAAGTTCATGATTAAGTAACGTGGTATATACCACAGTTCTTACCAATTAACTCTGATTGAAGAGTTTGTTATAATAAGTTCATGATTAAGTAACGTGGTATATACTACAGTTCTTACCAATTAACTCTGATTGTTTGTTATAATAAGTTCATGATTAAGTAACGTGGTATATACCACAGTTCTTACCAATTAACTCTGATTGAAGAGTTTGTTATAATAAGTTCATGATTAAGTAACGTGGTATATACCACAGTTCTTACCAATTAACTCTGATTGAAGAGTTTGTTATAATAAGTTCATGATTAAGTAACGTGGTATATACCACAGTTCTTACCAATTAACTCTGATTGAAGAGTTTGTTATAATAAGTTCATGATTAAGTAACGTGGTATATACCACAGTTCTTACCAATTAACTCTGATTGAAGAGTTTGTTATAATAAGTTCATGATTAAGTAACGTGGTATATACCACAGTTCTTACCAATTAACTCTGATTGAAGAGTTTGTTATAATAAGTTCATGATTAAGTAACGTGGTATATACCACAGTTCTTACCAATTAACTCTGATTGAAGAGTTTGTTATAATAAGTTCATGATTAAGTAACGTGGTATATACCACAGTTCTTACCAATTAACTCTGATTGAAGAGTTTGTTATAATAAGTTCATGATTAAGTAACGTGGTATATACCACAGTTCTTACCAATTAACTCTGATTGAAGAGTTTGTTATAATAAGTTCATGATTAAGTAACGTGGTATATACCACAGTTCTTACCAATTAACTCTGATTGAAGAGTTTGTTATAATAAGTTCATGATTAAGTAATGTGGTATATACTACAGTTCTTACCAATTAACTCTGATTGAAGAGTTTGTTATAATAAGTTCATGATTAAGAAACGTGGTATATACCACAGTTCTTACCAATTAACTCTGATTGAAGAGTTTGTTATAATAAGTTCATGATTAAGTAACGTGGTATATACCACAGTTCTTACCAATTAACTCTGATTGAAGAGTTTGTTATAATAAGTTCATGATTAAGAAACGTGGTATATACCACAGTTCTTACCAATTAACTCTGATTGAAGAGTTTGTTATAATAAGTTCATGATTAAGTAACGTGGTATATACCACAGTTCTTACCAATTAACTCTGATTGAAGAGTTTGTTATAATAAGTTCATGATTAAGTAACGTGGTATATACCACAGTTCTTACCAATTAACTCTGATTGTTTGTTATAATAAGTTCATGATTAAGTAACGTGGTATATACCACAGTTCTTACCAATTAACTCTGATTGAAGAGTTTGTTATAATAAGTTCATGATTAAGTAACGTGGTATATACCACAGTTCTTACCAATTAACTCTGATTGAAGAGTTTGTTATAATAAGTTCATGATTAAGTAACGTGGTATATACCACAGTTCTTACCAATTAACTCTGATTGAAGAGTTTGTTATAATAAGTTCATGATTAAGTAACGTGGTATATACCACAGTTCTTACCAATTAACTCTGATTGAAGAGTTTGTTATAATAAGTTCATGATTAAGTAACGTGGTATATACCACAGTTCTTACCAATTAACTCTGATTGTTTGTTATAATAAGTTCATGATTAAGTAACGTGGTATATACCACAGTTCTTACCAATTAACTCTGATTGAAGAGTTTGTTATAATAAGTTCATGATTAAGTAACGTGGTATATACCACAGTTCTTACCAATTAACTCTGATTGAAGAGTTTGTTATAATAAGTTCATGATTAAGAAACGTGGTATATACCACAGTTCTTACCAATTAACTCTGATTGAAGAGTTTGTTATAATAAGTTCATGATTAAGTAACGTGGTATATACCACAGTTCTTACCAATTAACTCTGATTGAAGAGTTTGTTATAATAAGTTCATGATTAAGTAACGTGGTATATACCACAGTTCTTACCAATTAACTCTGATTGAAGAGTTTGTTATAATAAGTTCATGATTAAGTAACGTGGTATATACCACAGTTCTTACCAATTAACTCTGATTGAAGAGTTTGTTATAATAAGTTCATGATTAAGTAACGTGGTATATACCACAGTTCTTACCAATTAACTCTGATTGAAGAGTTTGTTATAATAAGTTCATGATTAAGTAACGTGGTATATACCACAGTTCTTACCAATTAACTCTGATTGAAGAGTTTGTTATAATAAGTTCATGATTAAGTAACGTGGTATATACTACAGTTCTTACCAATTAACTCTGATTGAAGAGTTTGTTATAATAAGTTCATGATTAAGTAACGTGGTATATACCACAGTTCTTACCAATTAACTCTGATTGAAGAGTTTGTTATAATAAGTTCATGATTAAGTAACGTGGTATATACCACAGTTCTTACCAATTAACTCTGATTGAAGAGTTTGTTATAATAAGTTCATGATTAAGTAACGTGGTATATACCACAGTTCTTACCAATTAACTCTGATTGAAGAGTTTGTTATAATAAGTTCATGATTAAGTAACGTGGTATATACTACAGTTCTTACCAATTAACTCTGATTGAAGAGTTTGTTATAATAAGTTCATGATTAAGTAACGTGGTATATACCACAGTTCTTACCAATTAACTCTGATTGAAGAGTTTGTTATAATAAGTTCATGATTAAGTAACGTGGTATATACCACAGTTCTTACCAATTAACTCTGATTGAAGAGTTTGTTATAATAAGTTCATGATTAAGTAACGTGGTATATACCACAGTTCTTACCAATTAACTCTGATTGAAGAGTTTGTTATAATAAGTTCATGATTAAGTAACGTGGTATATACCACAGTTCTTACCAATTAACTCTGATTGAAGAGTTTGTTATAATAAGTTCATGATTAAGTAACGTGGTATATACTACAGTTCTTACCAATTAACTCTGATTGAAGAGTTTGTTATAATAAGTTCATGATTAAGTAACGTGGTATATACCACAGTTCTTACCAATTAACTCTGATTGTTTGTTATAATAAGTTCATGATTAAGTAACGTGGTATATATATGTTTTGTAACAGAAATAGAATGATTGACATTTGACACTAACAATAGACAATAACTAAACAAATGAAATGATAGTTGTGTAAGTGAGTTTTGTGCCATCATACATCATTATATAACATTTCTGTGTGTCTTGAATATTTTTTTATGTTGCATATAAACTGTTTTTGTTTTTTCATGAATGGGACAGAAATATCTTGATATGATAAATTTTGTTGGTGTTTTAAGATTTACTATCATGTACCTGTTGTGTTCTGGAAGATACGCATACTTATAGCCCGGAATGGTTCATAGAATAAGGAATTACATTTTATTCATTTGAATAAATTATATGTAGAATATGTTTAGTTGTTTTATTTAGATATATTCCCCAGTCCAGGACCTGAATTTACAATGCCAAATGTTGTGGTTGTGTTCAATGATTTGAGGTGAAATGTGGTAGATTTTTTTTATATTGGTGGAATATTTTTTGACACTTCTGTTTAAACTTTCTTTTCATAATGTGCTAGTGAATAGAAAGAAATACTCAACAAACTGGACCATATATTGAACAAGAGGCAACACTCATCACATTGTCAAATGTATGGACCATGTATTGCTTTCATTATAAATATTAAACAAGATACAACACTCATCACATTGTCAAATGTATGGACCATATATTGCTTTCATTATAAATATTAAACAAGATACAACACTCATCACATTGTCAAATGTATGGACCATGTATTGCTTTCATTATAAATATTAAACAAGATACAACACTCATCACATTGTCAAATGTATGGACCATATATTGCTTTCATTATAAATATTAAACAAGATACAACACTCATCACATTGTCAAATGTATGGACCATGTATTGCTTTCATTATAAATATTAAACAAGAGGCAACACTCATCACATTGTCAAATGTATGGACCATATATTGCTTTCATTATAAATATTAAACAAGATACAACACTCATCACATTGTCAAATGTATGGACCATGTATTGCTTTCATTATAAATATTAAACAAGATACAACACTCATCACATTGTCAAATGTATGGACCATATATTGCTTTCATTATAAATATTAAACAAGATACAACACTCATCACATTGTCAAATGTATGGACCATGTATTGCTTTCATTATAAATATTAAACAAGATACAACACTCATCACATTGTCAAATGTATGGACCATGTATTGCTTTCATTATAAATATTAAACAAGATACAACACTCATCACATTGTCAAATGTATGGACCATATATTGCTTTCATTATAAATATTAAACAAGATACAACACTCATCACATTGTCAAATGTATGGACCATATATTGCTTTCATTATAAATATTAAACAAGAGGCAACACTCATCACATTGTCAAATGTATGGACCATGTATTGCTTTCATTATAAATATTAAACAAGATACAACACTCATCACATTGTCAAATGTATGGACCATATATTGCTTTCATTATAAATATTAAACAAGAGGCAACACTCATCACATTGTCAAATGTATGGACCATGTATTGCTTTCATTATAAATATTAAACAAGATACAACACTCATCACATTGTCAAATGTATGGACCATATATTGCTTTCATTATAAATATTAAACAAGAGGCAACACTCATCACATTGTCAAATGTATGGACCATGTATTGCTTTCATTATAAATATTAAACAAGATACAACACTCATCACATTGTCAAATGTATGGACCATATATTGCTTTCATTATAAATATTAAACAAGAGGCAACACTCATCACATTGTCAAATGTATGGACCATGTATTGCTTTCATTATAAATATTAAACAAGATACAACACTCATCACATTGTCAAATGTATGGACCATATATTGCTTTCATTATAAATATTAAACAAGATACAACACTCATCACATTGTCAAATGTATGGACCATATATTGCTTTCATTATAAATATTAAACAAGAGGCAACACTCATCACATTGTCAAATGTATGGACCATGTATTGCTTTCATTATAAATATTAAACAAGATACAACACTCATCACATTGTCAAATGTATGGACCATATATTGCTTTCATTATAAATATTAAACAAGATACAACACTCATCACATTGTCAAATGTATGGACCATGTATTGCTTTCATTATAAATATTAAACAAGATACAACACTCATCACATTGTCAAATGTATGGACCATATATTGCTTTCATTATAAATATTAAACAAGATACAACACTCATCACATTGTCAAATGTATGGACCATGTATTGCTTTCATTATAAATATTAAACAAGATACAACACTCATCACATTGTCAAATGTATGGACCATGTATTGCTTTCATTATAAATATTAAACAAGATACAACACTCATCACATTGTCAAATGTATGGACCATATATTGCTTTCATTATAAATATTAAACAAGAGGCAACACTCATCACATTGTCAAATGTATGGACCATGTATTGCTTTCATTTGAAATAGTAAACAAGATACAACACTCATCACATTGTCAAATGTATGGACCATATATTGCTTTCATTATAAATATTAAACAAGAGGCAACACTCATCACATTGTCAAATGTATGGACCATGTATTGCTTTCATTATAAATATTAAACAAGAGGCAACACTCATCACATTGTCAAATGTATGGACCATGTATTGCTTTCATTATAAATATTAAACAAGATACAACACTCATCACATTGTCAAATGTATGGACCATATATTGCTTTCATTATAAATATTAAACAAGATACAACACTCATCACATTGTCAAATGTATGGACCATATATTGCTTTCATTATAAATATTAAACAAGAGGCAACACTCATCACATTGTCAAATGTATGGACCATGTATTGCTTTCATTATAAATATTAAACAAGATACAACACTCATCACATTGTCAAATGTATGGACCATATATTGCTTTCATTATAAATATTAAACAAGATACAACACTCATCACATTGTCAAATGTATGGACCATGTATTGCTTTCATTATAAATATTAAACAAGATACAACACTCATCACATTGTCAAATGTATGGACCATATATTGCTTTCATTATAAATATTAAACAAGAGGCAACACTCATCACATTGTCAAATGTATGGACCATGTATTGCTTTCATTTGAAATAGTAAACAAGATACAACACTCATCACATTGTCAAATGTATGGACCATGTATTGCTTTCATTTGAAATAGTAAACAAGAGGCAACACTCATCACATTGTCAAATGTATGGACCATGTATTGCTTTCATTTGAAATAGTAAACAAGAGGCAACACTCATCACATTGTCAAATGTATGGACCATGTATTGCTTTCATTTGAAATAGTAAACAAGATACAACACTCATCACATTGTCAAATGTATGGACCATGTATTGCTTTCATTTGAAATAGTAAACAAGAGGCAACACTCATCACATTGTCAAATGTATGGACCATGTATTGCTTTCATTTGAAATAGTAAACAAGAGGCAACACTCATCACATTGTCAAATGTATGGACCATGTATTGCTTCTATGGGGTCGACATGACCGTGATTGTATGGTAGTTGGAATTACAATTACCTATACAATCAGTGTCTATCACCACTGATGTGAGTTTGAATCTCGATCAGGGCGAGGTATACAATGTTATGTGATAAAGTTTGTCAGTGACTTGCAACAGGTTTTCTCCAGTTTCCTCTACCAATAAAACTGACCGCCACGATATAACTGAAATATTGTTGAAAGTGGTGTTAAATACCATCAGATATCAGACATATTGCTTCCATGGGGAATCTATTGATTGTTTAATGTCAAGCGAGCATCAGCACTATTCATGATATGATTTAGATAAAAGGTGGCACTGGGACAGGCCTATGGGTGGTTGTTTTGATAGCCACCAGTAAAGTAGAAGAAAATGAATAGGGTCAGAACACATTGCCTTTTATGGGCCAACAACTGCCACATGGCTACATTCTGTTGTTCATAATGAGCTGTTGCAAGTTGTTTTTTTATAACATGCAAGGAGCGTGCCATACTCCTAACATTATTAGGCTGTTCTAAAGGCAAGTTTTTTATTTGATTGGTTCCCGCATCTGCTGCTATCTTGGATTTCCAACCCATGTTTATTCATAGTTTGGGTTCAACATATCAGTAGTTTATGAGAACAAATATTTATTCATTTTCCTATAGGGTCCTTTGTTAAAACTTTTTTCTGCTTTTGGGGTCATCTTTGATTTTGAAACCGCATCAGTGGTGTAATGTGCCTCGAGTGCAGTAGATCGTGGGTTCAAGCACCGATCTGGTCAACACAAACACTATAAAATTGGTATTTGTTGCTTGTCAGCTAAGCACACAGCATTAAGGAGAAAGAGCAAAGACTGGTTGGCTCGGAATCGGGATAATGTGTCTGAGTGGGGCAACATGTCTATCCGCGGATTGTTGTAGCACTATAAAATCTAACTAAGCGTGTTTGTCTAGTACGGGGAATTCATCATCATCTCATTGACAATTAAATTGTTATTGCCATGATATAGCTGAAAAATTGCTGATTATAAGGATCATGTAAGGAAAATAATTGTCATGCAACATTTCCATTACCAGGCACAATTTTTGAAATTTGCAAAAAGTATGTTGTGCAGCATTTAATCTATCATAATATTAGTAAATGACGAATTCCTCAAATCTCTGAAGACAAATAAGACTTGTATAAAATGGTTTTATTATTATTATGATTGAGAATTACAAGAAGAAAAATACATGAGAAATCAAATATAATGTAGTGATAATAATAGTTTTAGTCACGACTACTAATGGTATGATAATATGTATGAAACCAGTCATATTTTTATCAGCCCCTCATTATTATTATTTTAAAATAATTATGTATTTTTATAAACATAATTACTAAGAAAATAATACATGTTAACAATGCTTTATGTTGTAAATGATTCAAATAAATATACAGCAGATGAAATCTAGAGGACCATGTGAGTGTATCACTCACATGAGTCTGTATCACTCACATGAGTCTGTATCACTCACATGAGTCTGCATTACTCATATGAGTATCATTCACATGAGCCTGCATCACTCACATGAGTCTATCACTCACATGAGTCTGTATCACTCACATGAACCTGCATCACTCATGAGTCTATCACTCACATGAGTCTGTATCACTCACATGAGCCTGCATTACTCATGAGTATCATTCACATGAGCCTGCATCACTCACATGAGTCTGTATCACTCACATGAGTCTGTATCACTCACATGAACCTGCATCACTCATGAGTCTGTATCACTCACATGAGCCTGCATCACTCACATGAGTCTGTATCACTCACATGAGTCTGTATCACTCACATGAGCCTGCATCACTCACATGAGTCTGTATCACTCACGAGTCTGTATCACTCACATGAGTCTGTATCACTCACATGAGTGTATCACTCACATGAGCCTGCATTACTCATATGAGTATCATTCACATGAGCCTGCATCACTCACATGAGTCTGTATCACTCACATGAACCTGCATCACTCATGAGTCTGCATCACTCATGAGTGTATCACTCACATGAGTGTATCATTCACATGAGCCTGCATCATTCACATGAGTGTATCATTCACATGAGCCTGCATCACTCATGAGTATCACTCACATGAGTCTATCACTCACATGAGTCTATCATTCACATGAGCCTGCATCACTCACATGAGTCTATATCACTCACATGAGCCTGTATCACTCATGAGTCTATCACTCACATTAGCCTGCATCACTCACATGAATGTATCATTCACATGAGCCCGCATCACTCATATGAGTCTATCACTCATATGAGTATCACTCACATTAGCCTGCATCACTCACATGAGTCTGTATCACTCACATGAGTCTATCACTCACATGAGTATCACTCACATGAGCCTGTATAACTTATGGGTCTATCACTCACATAAGTGCATTACTCATACGAGTGTATCATTCACATGAGCCTGCATTACAGTACTCATATGAGTATCACTCACATCAGTGTATCACTGATATGAGTGTATTGCTCACATAAGTCTGCATTACTCATGAGTATCATTCACATGAGCCTGCATTACTCATATGAGTGTATCATTCACATGAGCCTGCATTACTCATATGAGTCTGTATCATTCACGTGAGACTGTATCACTCACATGGTAAAGAAATTTGTATTACCTATCATACCAAATGATAAATTTTGACCCCCCCACCCCCTCCCTAACCTGAACTTGCACCAAAAAGACATTCATCTGAGCAAAATTTAAGATTATATATAACAATGTTCCTTCATGACAAATACAATTGTATTTCCATTCTTAGTTCTTACTGGTAATTTAAATAAGTATCTTAATGATACAGTACAATTAACATAAATCTAGAGGAAGTGAGAACATTTGTACTTCCTAGAAAACTTTCAAAATATTTGATATTAAGTGCATGGTGTTTTTGCTGCCTATTATTATTAAAATACCCTGTCCACTGTGAAATGTTTAGTATTATAAACAGTTGATATCAGCAGACTTTCTGGCAACTCAGTCACATTTTAAACCCCAAAATCTTTTATTGTTTTCTAATATTTTACATTTAAATCATAAAAATAATAAGAAATTATATGTACAGTATTTTTCTGTAATTGTTTGCTGTTTAACAAAAAAATAAAAACCATCAATATACATGTAAATATTACACTGAAACTCAATCAATAATACAATAGAATTATAAATAGATATGTAGTACTCCTTCTGTCTGATAAAATATCACAAAATCAACAGACATCAGTAATAGTAGTTCTAAAACTCCATACAATCAGGGTAGGTGAACGTACGCTTGAACATTCTAATGGCTGACGAGTGAGAGGATGGGAGAGTTTCTAAGTATAACCTGGTTTTTTGGTTATCGTGTTAAAACTAAAGGGTCACATGGTATTAAATTATCAGTATTATTAACTATAGGTAATAATCATTTTATGTATAGTTTAGGTTCAACTATATTTGTAGTTCCTGAGAGCAAGATATTTTAACATTTCTTATTGGGTAACATATCCCTGTAAAAGGTTGGCTATCTTTTGATTTCTGATCAACACAAAATCAAAACAAACTTTGCAGAAGACCATACCAGCCATTTTTGCTTTAAAAAAAGGTTGGTTCAGTGGCTTCAGAGAAATATTGTTAAAACACTTTTCCCATCAGGACCTACATGTATTTTGAACATTATTCTGTGGTGGTGGCCATGTTGGATTTCCAATTGACATAAAAATATACCATTTTCTACACTGCCACCCAATGAACAATTCAACTAAGTTTCCATTTAAATGGTTCAATGAAGAAGCTTTTAACAAATATTTCACCTGTTGCTATTGGAAGTCTTGGATTACTATATCCTCATTAAAAACATAAACTCAGTAAAGTTTAGCTTCAATCAAGTTTGTAGTTTCTCAGAAAAAAAGTTGTATTGTTCTTATAGTGTTAAGTTATATGTTACATAATGGCTCTGTGGTGTCCATCTTGGATTTCTTTTCAACTTCAAATTTAGTAGAGGACAAACCATCTAAAGAATTTTCAAACGATGTAACATTTTCTTCCATCATGTGGATATTTGAACAAATATATGTGAAATTCAGCCTCAATTTGAACACATTATTAGTCTTGACGACCATGAAATTCTGATTTGATTAAAAAAAAGTTATGTTAAGACCATCTACCCCTGCCATCCTCATATGAATCTAACTGTAATACACCTTAATATTTATTTTATGATAATTAAACTATATGCTATGGTAACTCAAATATACAGCAAGCAAGTGCTAAATGATAGTTTAGTTTGACTAGCTGTATAACCTTACATTTGATATGTGAAAATCAATATTTTAACACAACATACATTTTATAGTGAGAGAAATAAATGTCTCTAATAATAACCTACACAAATCTATAAATAAAGTCTTCTTACTGTCAAGTCCTGCTCTGTGACAGACAATACATCTTTTGCACATTCCAGATCTGATTCTAAAATTATATATTTTTATATCTTTTTTTATAAGAGTTATTTCCCTTATGACACAAAATGGAAAGGGACAACGATTTTGAGAATAATTTTAGCATAAGTTGGAACATATTTTAATCTTGTAAAAAATCAGAGGAAAATTATTATAACAAGTAGAATATTTACAAGTTGTTTCAACATTAAAATTTTGGACAGATTATGGGGGGGGGGGGGGGGGGGGGGGGGGGGAATATATGTTATTTTCATTTAATTTTCATGACAGGGGGCCATTTTGCCATATTTAAAGGGAAATAACTCCTGTAAAGCATAATTTTAGAATCAGTTGGAAATGTTCAATTGACTTATCTTAACAAAAAAGAATAACGGGAAAGCACTCATGCCAAAAAAATCTCTATAAATGTATTTATGAATACAGACACAATGCACACTTAAAAGGTGAACACAAATTGTCTATGACCAATATCCTCAATATTGATACCAGATAAAATAAATCTGATGGCATTTTATAATCACGATTTACAAATTCTGTTCTAGTTACGCAATTTAACAGTAAAACTTTATGACTTCTCATAACTAAATCTGATAAATTTACTAAAAAATTTTCTTAACTTGTTAATTTTACTAAACATTTTGACAATTTGTGTTGAATGAATGATCGGTGTATTTTTAAAGTTAAACTAAAACAAGATTTTGAGAAATAAATTTATTGGTAAAAATATATTAGATAATTCTTGAAGGATATTTCACTTTATCTGTAATTTATAAAGTTTACTTTGATCTGACAGTGACATTGACAGTATCAAGAAACTGACTCTGATACTGACAACTACTAGTCAAAGTGACATTAAACACATTATGACCAATAAAAACAATAACATCAGTTCTGACTCCACAAACATATCAGTCTTGCTGTGATACTGCTGATAATATTTGTCTAAATCTTCATAACTGTCGTTATTCTATATATATACAACACAAGTCATAAATTAACCTTGATAATATTGACAATATGGACATAAAATATACATGAAACACAAGCATCTTATATACGTATTGCTCAATTTATATTATTACTATTATATATGTACAATATACATGACATATTATTGTAAACATTTATCGTAAAAAACACATCTATATTTATGTACAATTTGCAACTTTAATAATAAACTGATATAGACCTCATTTCAATAGTTCACCGGAAATGACCAAAGGAACCAAGTACTTATTCAAGTAAAATGTACTGACAAGGTGAAATATGGACGAAAAATGACATTGTATTTGTTTACTTGAAGCTGATTGGTTGAGAACAGTTGTATCTATTACACAAAGTTGTTGTGAAACTGATATAATCACACAAATGTTACACTTGTTTACTTCATTACCTGAATCACACAAATGTTACACTTGTTTACTTCATCATTACCTGAATCACACAAATGTTACACTTGTTTACTTCATCATTACCTGAATCACACAAATGTTACACTTGTTTACTTCATCATTACCTGAATCACACAAATGTTACACTTGTTTACTTCATCATTACCTGAATCACACAAATGTTACACTTGTTTACTTCATCATTACCTGAATCACACAAATGTTACACTTGTTTACTTCATCATTACCTGAACCACACAAATGTTACACTTGTTTACTTCATCATTACCTGAATCACACAAATGTTACACTTGTTTACCTGAAAACCAACATCTAATTCCACCAAAACCAAAATGAAGACAAGACAATAATTGCCAGGGAACCGATATTTACACCTAATATAAATGTCATTTATACCTTTAACTAGCATACATGTACATGTGTCAAATTTCAAAATCAATTAAAAGTTGTAAAATATTTATCATGGCATCTAATACCCAAATCATTAGGGCTTACGGTCATAAAACTTTTGAGCACAAGTTTTCTTCTCATAATACAGCTAATCAGAACACTGTACCCAATACATCAAGTGTTCTGATTGGATGATTATTGAGTACGAAAGTCATACTCAAAAGATTTAAGATGGTAAAGCCAATTATACTATATAAATACCCCTATTTTTATGTGTTTCTTTACCAAATTTATGTACTATAAATAACTTTGTTTTACACTTCTTTTTTTAACTAATGAGTTATATATATACAATAATATAACACATTAACTGTGTGAAGTTATTCAATAATTAAAACATTATTAAATATAACTATAACCTGGACAAGTTGTGGTATTGTCTATAATTGTCTTATTGTGTAATATAAAGATCTACAGGTACAAACAATTATAGATACACAATACTTTTATAGAAACATTTTTGGCCCCAATTTCTCAACAACTGAATCTCAGACTTAATCTTGAGCTTCACACAGAAACACT
Organism: Bathymodiolus septemdierum; assembly: GCA_963383655.1. Lineage (NCBI taxonomy): Eukaryota > Metazoa > Mollusca > Bivalvia > Mytilida > Modiolidae > Bathymodiolus > Bathymodiolus septemdierum. The sequence continues at coordinate 127,032,713 of OY726519.1, read as the reverse complement.
ATTAGCTTAAATCTGAGTAAAGACTTCTTATTTGGACTCATGTTTCCTTTGAGAATTCCAGTCCTGCATGGTTTCTAAATTCATTTCCGGTTAAGACATTTTTCAAATGTTTAATGTCTTCACCTAAATAGTGAGTCTAATCCCAAGTGGCGAGCAAAGCAATCAAAATGTTTAGTTGATAAAAGCATATTTTCTTTGCATACAGTATTTTATTTCAGTCGTAGAAATCAACTGTTATATCAACAACTAAAAAATTGCTTTAAAACTACAAATAAAATTTCAAAATTTAGAAGAAATTTGCTTAGGCATATTACAAATTTATATACAATAGAATTAGGACTAAAAGAAATAATAGTTATTTGTGTATTTTCTGTTGTTTTTCCTAATTTTATGTGGTGACTTGTCATGAATTATAATTCATTTTCCTTTTTAGTTTAAAATGATTCAGTAGCATATATCTGGAAGCAATGCTTTGTTGACATTTCAACTGAACCTGAAAATGATTGAATGTCAGATTGTTCATAATCTTTTGTTTTTCCATATCAACGTCTGACCATGTGCTACAATTGGACTACGATACTACGAAAGTAAAGAAATATCAGTACTTGATAGCCACTCAAACTTAATCAAGGGTGAAACAAACAAAAAGCACTATGTTTTAATATAAATCTAAACAGATAGTAAACATTTTAAGAGCACTTGAGGACAATATATTTTTGAGCTAGGAAAGTGAGTACCACTGGCACAATTTTCACACTCAGTTTTTTTGCATTACAATTGAGGACACAATATGGTGGAAACAGATGCATTTAGTGCCTTTTGGTTTGTTAATTTTGAACCCTGTATACCAAACTTGATCCAAAACTAACATTCTTGTTAATTTTGAACCCTGTATACCAAACTTGATCCAAAACTAACATTCTTTATACTAAAGTGACTGTTACCAGTTTGAAAGAGCAGTAAAACAGTAAGTACACAAATCTGACTTCAGGACACAAAAACATAAAACATATTGATGAAGAACTCTATAAGAAACATTTATAAAATGCATACAATGTACCTGTATAACAATAGCACCACTATGTTTATAATGGCTGGGATGAAATAATAAATACATTTTACAACTGTTTGTTTATCTACCATGTGATTCATATCTCACCATAAAAAGAAGGTAATGCACAGAAGTTTATTATTAAAGATATATGCAGCAGAAAGATTTCAACAATAAAATTGTATGCATGTTTTAATAAACAGAGAACACTTACTGATCATAGCAGTATTACTCTCTACAATATTGAAAAGTGTTGTAAATAAGTCTTTAATAGGAAGCTTTTTGCATAAATAGTTGCATTTGAAGATAATAATTTCACGTATCAGTATCTAGACGTTTGAATGAGGTTCCTAGATGTCTGACTGGTTTAACCATCTTCTCTCTGGCTTCTCGTCTCCCGTCTTCCTTGTGGTCAAAGTCACAGTTATGTAATTCTGGTAGTCTATGTAACGCACAGAACACATTCTCTGAAATATTAAAACTTCATCATTTCTTACATATCTTAATAACTCTGCACAGAACACATTCTCTGAAATATTAAAACTTCATCTATCATTTCTTACATATCTATGTAACACACAGAACACATTCTCTGAAATATTAAAACTTCATCTATCATTTCTTACATATCTTAATAACTCTGCACAGAACACATTCTCTGAAATATTAAAACTTCATCTATCATTTCTTACATATCTATGTAACACACAGAACACATTCTCTGAAATATTAAAACTTCATCTATCATTTCTTACATATCTATGTAACACACAGAACACATTCTCTGAAATATTAAAACTTCATCTATCATTTCTTACATATCTATGTAACACACAGAACACATTCTCTGAAATATTAAAACTTCATCTATCATTTCTTACATATCTATGTAACACACAGAACACATTCTCTGAAATATTAAAACTTCATCTATCATTTCTTACATATCTATGTAACACACAGAACACATTCTCTGAAATATTAAAACTTCATCTATCATTTCTTACATATCTATGTAACACACAGAACACATTCTCTGAAATATTAAAACTTCATCTATCATTTCTTACATATCTATGTAACACACAGAACACATTCTCTGAAATATTAAAACTTCATCTATCATTTCTTACATATCTATGTAACACACAGAACACATTCTCTGAAATATTAAAACTTCATCTATCATTTCTTACATATCTATGTAACACACAGAACACATTCTCTGAAATATTAAAACTTCATCTATCATTTCTTACATATCTATGTAACACACAGAACACATTCTCTGAAATATTAAAACTTCATCTATCATTTCTTACATATCTTAATAACTCTGCACAGAACACATTCTCTGAAATATTAAAACTTCATCTATCATTTCTTACATATCTATGTAACACACAGAACACATTCTCTGAAATATTAAAACTTCATCTATCATTTCTTACATATCTATGTAACACACAGAACACATTCTCTGAAATATTAAAACTTCATCTATCATTTCTTACATATCTATGTAACACACAGAACACATTCTCTGAAATATTAAAACTTCATCTATCATTTCTTACATATCTATGTAACACACAGAACACATTCTCTGAAATATTAAAACTTCATCTATCATTTCTTACATATCTATGTAACACACAGAACACATTCTCTGAAATATTAAAACTTCATCTATCATTTCTTACATATCTATGTAACACACAGAACACATTCTCTGAAATATTAAAACTTCATCTATCATTTCTTACATATCTATGTAACACACAGAACACATTCTCTGAAATATTAAAACTTCATCTATCATTTCTTACATATCTATGTAACACACAGAACACATTCTCTGAAATATTAAAACTTCATCTATCATTTCTTACATATCTATGTAACACACAGAACACATTCTCTGAAATATTAAAACTTCATCTATCATTTCTTACATATCTATGTAACACACAGAACACATTCTCTGAAATATTAAAACTTCATCTATCATTTCTTACATATCTATGTAACACACAGAACACATTCTCTGAAATATTAAAACTTCATCTATCATTTCTTACATATCTATGTAACACACAGAACACATTCTCTGAAATATTAAAACTTCATCTATCATTTCTTACATATCTATGTAACACACAGAACACATTCTCTGAAATATTAAAACTTCATCTATCATTTCTTACATATCTATGTAACACACAGAACACATTCTCTGAAATATTAAAACTTCATCATTTCTTACATATCTTAATAACTCTGCACAGAACACATTCTCTGAAATATTAAAACTTCATCTATCATTTCTTACATATCTATGTAACACACAGAACACATTCTCTGAAATATTAAAACTTCATCTATCATTTCTTACATATCTATGTAACACACAGAACACATTCTCTGAAATATTAAAACTTCATCTATCATTTCTTACATATCTATGTAACACACAGAACACATTCTCTGAAATATTAAAACTTCATCTATCATTTCTTACATATCTATGTAACACACAGAACACATTCTCTGAAATATTAAAACTTCATCTATCATTTCTTACATATCTATGTAACACACAGAACACATTCTCTGAAATATTAAAACTTCATCTATCATTTCTTACATATCTATGTAACACACAGAACACATTCTCTGAAATATTAAAACTTCATCTATCATTTCTTACATATCTATGTAACACACAGAACACATTCTCTGAAATATTAAAACTTCATCTATCATTTCTTACATATCTATGTAACACACAGAACACATTCTCTGAAATATTAAAACTTCGTCATTTCTTACATATCTTAATAGTCCTTTCCTCATTCATGACTTATCACCAGGTTTGTAACAAAAGTAACATGACGGTGCCACACGTAGATCAGGAACTGCTTACCCTTTCAGAGCTCCCGAGTTCGTCCACATCTTAGTGGAGTTCATTTTCTTCATGCTGTCAAATGATATATTTCTAGTTTTTAGTTCCGTGTGGTAATGTTCGCTGCAATATCCTTGTAAAAACGATGTTATATTGTGGGGGTTATTGTTTTATTGTGGGAGTTATTGTTTTGTTGTGGGGGTTATTGTTTTGTTGTGGGGGTTATTGTTTTGTTGTGGGGGTTATTGTTTTATTGTGGGGTTATTGTTTTGTTGTGGGGGTTATTGTTTTGTTGTGGGGGTTATTGTTTTATTGTGGGGGTTATTGTTTTGTTGTGGGGGTTATTGTTTTATTGTGGGGGTTATTGTTTTGTTGTGGGGGTTATTGTTTTGTTGTGGGGGTTATTGTTTTGTTGTGGGGGTTATTGTTTTATTGTGGGGGTTATTGTTTTGTTGTGGGGGTTATTGTTTTATTGTGGGAGTTATTGTTTTGTTGTGGGGGTTATTGTTTTGTTGTGGGGGTTATTGTTTTGTTGTGGGGGTTATTGTTTTATTGTGGGGGTTATTGTTTTGTTGTGGGGGTTATTGTTTTGTTTATGTTAATAGTATTTATTTACACATACTGGAGTTCAACTGATAACCCTTCAGTAGCACTGGTTTTTAGTAGGGTTCATGTTGCTCTATCTTTAGTTTTCTGTGTACTGTTTTGTAGATCTTTGTTTGTCCTTTGGCTGTTGAATTGTCTGTCCTATGATTTACAGCTTCTGATTACTCCTTGATATCTTCAAACTTATCTTGATCATTACTAAGAACTTACCACATTTACATTGGCCAATTTGTCGCTGTGCTAATTCCAGTTTACATTTACATTGAAAACATCTTTTCTTCACTTTCTGTGATTGTTTTTCTGGTGTTGATTCAGGAGTGGAATCTGCTTCAACACATGAAATATCTCTGAATAATGAATGGTAAAAAATATATTAACTGTACCATAATGTATATATGTATAGTGTGTTGGAAGCAATATACAAGTTAACTAATAATGAGCTGACAATATATAAATAGTTTATAACTGTAACAACATAAACTCTGGCACACTCTAAATAGAGGCTTTATACAGCACATACATGATAGCTCATCTGAATAACAGTTGTTTCGAATCATGTCAATTCCGACCACGTTCCGTCTTTTTCTTGTCTTGACCGCTGAACAAATCGGCAGGCTACTTCCGGTATTTACGCTATTACTGTGACAACGTCAGCATATCATAGTCATAGATGCGGTAGATTATAAGTAATTGTAATATGGAGACCCCAAGGAAACCGCTGAATAAATACTGGTGTTCGGTACACCACTATCTGTCTGATATCAGAAATATATACATAAAGGCAGATCGTTTTCATTTGATGATGCTGACAGCCACAAATAAAGAAAGAAAACAAATTTAATTTTAAAGAAGTATTTGTCTCTGCATTGAAGTCTTTGATACAAATAAAATAATTTAATTGATATCTGATCTGTCTTTTACAGAAATTGTTAAGATTTTTTTAAGTTGAGGATCGAACGTTAAAACGGCACACATCGATTGGAGTTTTTGTTGTGTACATTGACACCGGAAGTTCAATGCCAATTATTCCATCGAAATCATGTGATCTAGCGGACGAAAATAACAAAATTTTGACGGAATGGTAATGATTCGAAACAACCGTATTATGTTCCATTAGAAACTAGAGGCTCCTAGGAGCCTGTATAGCTCACCTGGGCATAATAACAACATCAGTAAATAAAAGTTGATGACTTCGATCAAAAAATAGCAAATGTAGCCCTCGTCATTGCAGATCCCTTCTACAAAAAAATTTGGGCAGGGGTTCCCCCTTTAATGTAAGTTATCAACATTGCTGAAAAAAAAACATAAATGTCAATGATTCTCAAAATTTAGCTTTTGCTACTTCACATTTTGTAATAGAGTTGCTTCCCTTTGATTATTTGAGTAACCAAAAGCAGTGAAAGTCAACAAAAAAAAATGCATTTCAAGAGGAATAACTCTTTACACAGTTGTCGGACATTTTCAACTGTGGAACTTTTTTGAAATAAAGGATGAAAAGTATTAAAATTTTGAACATTTGATGAAAAAAGTGCAATAACTCCAAGATGGGTAATCAAATTTACTTCAAAATTGCAGGGTAGGTAGATCTTGACATGCTGAACATGTTTGCAGTTTAAACTTAACATCTACCTGTATCTCTTATAATTTTTGAAATAAAGGACGAAAAGTATTAAAATTTTGATGAAAAAAGGGAAATAACTCCAAAATGGGTAATGGGATTTACTTAAAAATTACAGGGTATGTAGATCTTGACATGCTGCACATTTTTGCAATTTAAACTTAACCTTTACCTCTTATAGTTTTTTGAAATATAAGATGAAAAGTATTAAAATTTTGATGAAAAAAGGGAAATAATTCCAAAATGGGTAATGGGATTTACTTCAAAATTGCAGTGTAGGTAGATCTTGACATGCTGAACATGTTTGCAGTTTAAACTTAACATCTATCTCTTATAGTTTTTGAAATAAAGGACGAAAAGTATTACAATTTTGATAGAAAAGGGCAATAACTCCAAAATGGGTAATGGGATTTACTTAAAAATTGCAGAGTTGGTAGATCTCGACATACTGCACATTTTTGCAATTTAAAGTTAACATATATCTCTTATAGTTTTTGAAATAAAGGACGAAAAGTATTAAAATTTGAAAAATTTGATGAAAAAAGGGCAATAACTCCAAAATGAGTAATGGGATTTACTTCAAAATTGCAGGGTGTGTAGATCTTGACATGCTGCACATGTTTGCAAATTAAACTTAACATCTATCTCTTATAGTTTTTGAAATAAAGGACGAAAAGTATTAAAATGTTGATGAAAAAAGGGAAATCACTCCAAAATTGGTAATGGGATTTACTTAAAAATTGCAGGGTAGGTAGATCTTGACATGCTGCACATTTTTGCAATTTAAACTTTATCTCTTATAGTTTTTGAAATATAAGATGAAAAGTATTAAAAAAAAAAAAAAAAAAATGATGAAAAAAGGGCAATAACTCCAAAATGGGTAACTAGATTTACTTCAAAATTGCAGGGTAGGTAGATCTTGCTGTGCTGATCATTTTTATCCCATGTCAGATTTCTGATATTATTAACGGTTTTTGAGTTATTACCCCAAAACCTGCAATTTTACCATATGTTCTATTTTTAGTAACAGCGGCCATGTTGGTTGGTGCACTGCATCACCGGACACAATTTTGAAACTACACACCCTAGTGATGATTCAGACCAAATTTGGTTTCAATTGGACTCGTAGTTTCAGAGGAGAAGATTTTTGAAAAAGTTTACGACGTACGACAGACGCCAAGTGATGGCAATAGCTCACATGGCCCTTTGGGCCAGGTGAGCTAAAAATACAGATATTGAGATATCTACCGTTACATGTACTGTCAATATAAAAAAAGATTGAACACATTTATATTTAAAAACCAGAGGCTCCACTTAGCCTGCATTTGCTCACCAGAAGTCATAGTATTATGATATTCTACATGACAGCTTGAAACCAAAAATAAAAATATAAATTTTTCAGATTTGTCTTTAAGAAAACCACCATATTCAAGAGAAAAAAAAACATATAAAAATACTGCATTATCATGATTATAAAATATAGTAATAATTTAGTTCTACAAGTAAAAATAATAAACATGGGAGATAATTTTTAATTTTTAATGACAATAACAAACAAGATTGATAGTTGTATATTTTGTAGTGACAAATAATGAACAAGGGAGATAATTGCATAATTCCTTGGTGACAATACACAAGGCAAAAATAAACAAGAGAAGTAATATCTTTAAGCACGATTTTTCATAAGACAGTTGCCAATAAAACAAATAACTCCAACAAATCATAAATTATACCTTATTGTCATAATGGAACAGTTCTAACTGAGTCTATATTTTCCCTTAGCCATAAATATATGGAGAGATATAGTTCTCATTGTTCTAAATAAATATTTATAAAAGGCTAATAATGATACCTTTTATTTCCTGTTTTCTCTGGTGTCTGTAGGACATTTTCTGCTGAGGTACTTGGTGAACTATTGTCTGTAGTGTTAGAGTCACTAGTGTTAATCACATTAAACATATCACTACTACTACTACTGCTACTAGATATAGACAATCCTGAATCACTTAATATAGGAGTTAGCTCCCTTGAACTACTAGGTTCAGAAAATGCTGTGGAATTAACTGTCACTCTGGATGAATCTGAAACAAATTTACGGTACATACATTTGTATAAGTCAGGAGAATACTGAATTCCTTGCTTTATCAGACCAGTGTGCTTTTACATGAAATCGGGTTATTCAAGAAGAAAATTTAGAAAATTCAATTTTACAAAATTGTTTGACTTCTTAATTTGACTAAGTATTATCAGTATTTGGTTAATATCAGCCAAACAAAATCAAAAAAACAATTTGCTCAACAGATCTCAACATCAACACTTCCTTACATCAGCCCCCCAAAAAACCCAATTTGTTACACAGATCTCAACATCAACACTTCCTTACATCGGCTAAAAAAAATATTTAAAAACCCATCCTGCACGTGTCCAGAGAAATCAGGTATAAATTTCTATCAAACAATTTGTCTGACAGATCTCAATATCAGCAACCAGGATCCTGAAACTGAATTAACTGGCAAAGATGCTATAAAATCAGAAGATGTTTCTAGTGAACTACATACTCCCATATATCGTACACAAAATCTGGAAAATGTGTATATTCTTTTATATTAGTTTATGATAGTTGTATTTCTTAAATACAATATCAGGAAAAAATGTTTGATATCCCTTGGTCCTTGGACATGATATAAAATATGAAGAAAAAAAGTTATGACACATTAATAAGGTACTTATTCCATTTAAAATTCTTGAAATTTCCTTTAAAATTAAATCAGATACTTGTGTTTTAATAGAAGCTGTATCATTGAGTTAAGATGTTTACAGTCACGAGGTAAGAAAGGGATTTTATTTCTTCATTATATCATGAGTTGTGTGTTCATAAAATAGCCAAAATCCTTAAAATGAAACTTTATAAATTTGGTTTTATATGCAATAAAAATAGTTATTACAAAGATATCTGTGAAATACATGCTACAAGAGTGATTGTTGTTTAACACCAACTGAGCAATTGTTTTTTAGCCATATCATGGCGAGAACAAGTTAATTTTCAATGAGATGATGATGAGGTCCGCTTTCTACTAGACCTACACACTTAGTTGGATTTTTATTGTGCTAGCTCACTGAAACAACAGCTTTTGGATAGATATGTCGCTCCACTCGGACACATTATCCTGATTCCAATCCAAGCCAACCAGTCTTTGCTCTTTCCCCTTAATGCTGTGTGCTTAGCACTAGCAGAGAAGCAACACATTATTCGCAATTAACTTCTCCCAGAAGTCTCCCACTTCTCGCTTTGAGCTCTCTGCAAGAGAAGTCACTTCTCCCTCTAACTTGAAAATACCAATTTTATAGTCTTTGGTTTCACCCGACCGGGGCTCGAACCCACAATCTACATCTCTCGAGGCGAGCACGCTAACCATTACACCACCGATGCGGTTCACACAAGAGATATGTCACAAAAGTCAAAGTTTAATATTAGAGAATTATATTATAGTTTACCGCAGTAGTCTAAATTAAATACAAATAATGTGATATTTATGAGATATGAATAAAAAAGATAAGATTGATAAGAATAAGGTGCTACTTTAAACACTATACATACCACTTGTTGGAATCATGTGATCTGGAGTACTTTTTAAAGCTTCGTTAGATTTTTCAAGGTGCACTGTAATCAAAGACAAGCTTGACATATCAAGTTTAAATTAAAGATAGAAATCTTAGCACATTGTTATTTAAGTGGGGGGAGGGGGCTGTTGTATGTTTTGTTGATATGGGTGGAATTATAGTTGACCATCACTGTTTAAACTTTCTTTTCACAATACAAACTGTACATATGTTATTACTTTTAATACACGTATAAGCACACAGTACTGAATTAGGCAAGTTCTCTTGTCACAGTCTTTTGTGTTATATGTAATATATGTAGATCTCTTCGTTTGCTCCCCATTTTTTCTTTGTTGTCCTGTGGTAGATCTAACGGCATCCCATAAAAGGTCATGTTCAGGTGACCTTTACTTGTCCAATCGTATTGCTTTCAGAATCTTGGAAGTAAAACTAAACTGATATTGGTGACTATAATTTACCTAGATCCATTTCCCAGAGAGGATTGGGTCCATCAGAAATGTACTGTGTGGAAATATATACCCATTACATACATACACTGTAGTGTGTTGGTACAAGAATTTGTATCAGGTCGAGCCTGTTATGTGAACCAGTATCACTACGAGTCGCAAAAGCAGCGAGTTGTGATGTGGTTAGTTCATGCACCATGCACATATCTATGTAATAAAAACAGGCTAAAAGTAAAAAAAAAAAAAAATTGGAAAACCCTATTTGGCATTAAAAAATGTTGGGGTAGGGAGGTTTTGATGAGTCAGGTAACAGCAAACCAAATATTTATGGGTGACTCTATATACAATAAAAACTGAGGATCTGTCTGAAGTTACTCCCATCTAAAAATCTTTTGACATTAATGAATATTAAAGGGAGACAACTATTTGTGGCTACATGTATCAAGTTTACATTATAATTAATTATTTGTCTTCTCAAAAAGAAATAAAATAAAATTCAATTGATTTGACCTTGAGACCACTATTAGGGTCCAAATCAAAGACTTTTAGGAGGAAAGTGACTTTGTTTTGAAGGTTTAACATTTATAAAGATTCCCTTTTAAAGTAGTGAGGTTAAATATTTGATACTTAATACATGTACATGTACCTTCAAATCAGGCCTTAATAATGGTTATATACAAGTTAACTACAGACTTAATACCTTCAAATCAGGCCTTAATATTGGTTGTATACAAGTTAACTGCAGAAATATTCAAAGAGAATGACTTGATGACTAACATACAAATGTAACTAACCTTGATAACATTTAGAACATAATCCCATTGTCTTTGAAGATCTGCAAACAAAAAATAATTGTATACTTGACTGTTGCAGGATATTCAAAAGAATTCATATTTAGTTTGACCAATGATATTATACGCTCATTTAAATATCTTTTTCACTAGCATCATCTAACCCTAAACATTAAGTTTAATCTACATACATGTATCACAATGATGATAATTTGTGCAAAATAAAATTGCATTTCTATTGGACTCCACAAACCCCACAAACCATGGGCCTCCACTTCATGACTTTAAACAAATTATTGTTGAACTTCTTCTCATCTTAAATCCTTATTACATGTACATTCGGAAGAATAACACAAGTTATCTTTGATTGAGCAATGACCACAAAGATGTCACTCCTGAAGCACTTCCATAATTTCTACCTTGAATCTGAAGAGAGATTTACCTTCTTCGTATACTAGTGTGGATAGCGTAGATTTTTTTTGTAAAACTGACATTTAATAGTAAACTTGATGTATTCTATGGGGATAACATACGAGTGGTACCTAAGGGGAGCCTGTCCACAAGTACCTATGCAGGAAACTCATAGCCTAAATGTAAAATGACTGAAATGAAGGATATTTGATTGTTGAATAATGGTTTCATTTGATTTAATCTTTCAGATGCACTTTAGCTTTATGAAACACAGTGCAGTATAGTCCTTTGGTTTCTCAACCTTTGAGTTTGATATTGGTGAATAAGATAACTATCTTTGTAGTTACATGTATTTAACATGTTTATGGGTTAGGTTAGGTTCAACTGTAGACGCTGGCTTGCTGAAACCACTATATCCACCTCTTCTTCTACTATGCTAGACCACGACTTTACGTCACTTCCAGGCTTACTAGTTAGGTTGATGTTAGCTGTGTGATCATATTTGAACTCTTGTGCTTTCCAGTACTTATCGAAGTTAATTTCAAAATTTTTCACTGTTTTAGCTGTTATAACTTCGCTTGGTAGACTGTTCCAAATGTCAACTATTCTGTTTGTGAAAGAGAATTTCCGGATGTTGAGTTTGCTGTATTTTTTCTTCAGTTTTTTGTCATTCCCCTAGTTCATGTATTTTGATCTAGGTCAAGAAAACCTTCTGTGACATCTCTATCGCAGATGCCATTGATGATTTTGAAAGTTTCGATCATGTCCCCTGTAAGCGCCTGTACTTTAGGGTCGACATTTTCAGCTTTTTAAGTCTATCTGTGTATTCTAGGTTTTTCAGTGAAGGAATTTGTTTTGTGGCTCTTCTTTGGACATTTTCTAGTACATCTACGTCCCCTACCTTTGATGGTGACCATACTGCTTCTGCATATTCGATGTGTGGTCTTACTAATGCCTGGAAAAGGTATTTGAAACTCTGCTCATCTAGGTATGAATAAGTTCTTCTTATGAGGCCCATAATACTGTTTGCCTGCTGTTGAATATGTCTTGAGAATGTCAGTTGATCGTCCACTAGTACTCCAATATCTTTTTCTCCCTCTGATTTTTCTAGCTCTACTGCTTTGCCAGTACTGTCGTATAAATGGTACCTCCTGATTATTTTTTTTATTTGATACAGTCATGACCTTGCATTTGTTTGGGTGGAATATTAGTAGCCAGGTGTTGGACCATTCCTGTAGACTATCCTGTAATACAGGTCCCTTTGCAGACTATTGCTATCTTTTGGTCATGATCAAGTGGTAGTTAGGTTCACATCCACCTATAACATGGCTATGTAATCGGTAACTATCACCAATGATGCTTGTAACTTTGACACTCAAGTCATTTGATGATAAAAATTGGAATGTGCAAGGAAGGCCCGATAAGGTTTTGCCATTTTTATCCACAGACGAATATTCTGGACATAGTTTCGAAATTACCAAGGATATGCTATTATATTTTCGTATAACTTGTGCGAATTTGTGCATTGAACATATAAATATCAATAATACGATGGTTTAATTTAAGGATTTGCAGATGTTGACATGCGAGATGATGCGTCAACACTTGTCAACAAACGAACCGATCCGCTGATAAAGACAGATAACGTCGGATTCATATTCCCAAATCATCTTCAACCTTACCCATAAAATCCACAAGGACATCTTGGCTGTTCGCTACTCTTTGAATCTTCCATTTTCGGTAAAATTAAGAGTTACCAGGACAAAATAGATTGTTCCTGGCGACTGACCGAGACAATCGCCAGCTAATAATCCAAATTGACAAGAGATGTCGCTCTATGTACTTCCGGGTCAATGGCAAGGTACAGGTTACTTCCCCTAGTCCACAAAAAGAATATCATGAATTACTGAGATTTCAAAGTGGTACCGGTAGTCACCATTTCACTCGGTGAAATGAAAATGTTTATTTTAACCGTGACGTCAGAGTATAACGTCATAACATTCGAAAACATCGATGAGCGTTCAGCGATAAAAGACAATTTACTTTTTAAAACGTCTCATTAGCGCAAACAAAAGGGTAAAATCTTATATATATTTCAGTTCTGTTTCGGTTTCTGCCATGTAATTGCCTCCTTCATCATGTTGAAGATTATGCAATGACTTTGGACTGCGCATTTTAGTTGAACTAATCAAGTGTGTGGGATAATGATTTAATGGGGCTTATTTACAATTAAAAGTTAACTACAAATGTATTACTAGTTGACTAGTACTGCATTCCGAATTTCGAAAATAAATCACTCGTAACCGAACAACGACGACAATTCAACCATGCGCTGATTCAAAATACACATACAGATACTAAAATTGTTTCATAACGTGAAAATAGTTTTATTCTAAAATTAAATAAAACACTTGCATGACGGCATCATTTCACTAAGAGTAAGAGGGAATGTTTGGGTCCATAAAACTAGTTTAACGTCATCACTTTTTATTGAAGTTACTGTACCAAGCCAGGTAAGTCAGTGTTCATACATTTGTATGTTTGTGGTGCCGATTTTCTCTCTTTCTACGATTTTGATATTTTAATTTCGAATTGTTTCGACAGTGGTATTTTTTGTTTTTCATTATACAAGTTAGAATTGTAAATATGTTATTTAAATATACATGTATATCTATTTAAAAGTACATAAGCGCATTACCAATGACATAAACTTCAGCTTGTTGAAGGCGGTCATTATATAGGAAGTAGAAGTGAATTACTACGTTGTTCGGGTTTCTCGTGATTCCTTTTCGATATTTGGAATGCAAGAGCAGATATACTAGTTTTCCTTTTTTAAAAGTATGTCATTGATTTTGGTGATTTTCTAGTCCAGATATTTTTTACAAGGAGCTACATTAAAAACAAATTAATACTAATTATCGAGTTTTAAAGTAAACAGTTTTATTTTCATGAAAATCATCTTGAACATAAATTCCTGTCAGTACCCACGGCCGTAGGCCGGGTCTGAATAAAGTGAGGCAAAGGGGGTGAATTTAGACAAATTTTGAGAGAAAAAAAAAGATTTTATTTGCTTTCCAAAGGTTACACTTGCCGTTTCAAAAGTGAGTCATTTTCCTCCATTGCGCTACGGCCATGGTACCACATGCACGCGCTCGTACGAGAATTTTAACTGATTCTGCTAGAAAAAGAGACAGGAAAGAAGTTTTGGTGAATTATAATAAAACAAGAAGTAACATAGGCCACCAACGTGACTGTTGGATGGAATTGAAGGAAAGGTTTGAGAGTTCAAACTCATGCTGATGCCATTGCGCATGTAGTTCGGAAATTGGGATATACATAATTAATGATGCTGGGAGACAAGCTGCAAACACAAAAAAAAAACAAAAAAAAAAACAAACAAAAAAAAAACAAACAAACAAAAAACAAACAAAAAAAGAAAAAAAAAGTAAAAAAAGAAAATACACATTTTATATTCATGTTTTGAAGGTAAATATTTTCTTTCAATGTAAACAAAACTTTCAAAAAAATTACCAAACTCAAAGACATTATACCTTTAACTCTGATAGAAGCAGAATACCAATGTTCAGTATTA
Source organism: Bathymodiolus septemdierum (assembly GCA_963383655.1). Lineage (NCBI taxonomy): Eukaryota > Metazoa > Mollusca > Bivalvia > Mytilida > Modiolidae > Bathymodiolus > Bathymodiolus septemdierum. The sequence continues at coordinate 127,017,672 of OY726519.1, read as the reverse complement.
AACCATTTTAATGTGGTGTTTAAAGTGACGTGCAAAAATGTCCTAGTGAGGAAATGTAGCAATTTAAAAAATATGTTATCATCGCAACAATGCTTCAAGCTCATTTATTAAAAAATATATTTGACTAAATTAGACTACTAGCAACAATTAGGAATAAGACTTATACATGTATCCACCAAACAAACAGTTACTCCAATAGATGGTTCATACATGCAACATAAATTCTTGACTTTTATGAACTGCCATCTATTTTTGATCTGATTTCGGTAAATACCATACCACCCAAGATAAAATGAAAAAAAGAAGAAAAAAGAAAGAAAGAAAAAAACACGTGCAAAGTAAAATAGAGCAGTGGATCAAAGGAAATAACCTCCCCATGTGAATGATGGACATTAATAGATGTATATTTAAATCCAATTCTACCAAATCCTACATTTTCTAAAATATTGTGATCTTTCCTAATTTTCAGTGTTTAGAATTGAATGTATTAATGTCAACTTTTCAAAGTTTATTTTAATTAAATGTACTTCTATTTGTTTGTACTATGTCATGTGATATATGTTTATTTTAACTAAATGTACTTCTATTTGTTTGTACTATGTCATGTGATATATGTTTATTTTAACTAAATGTACTTCTATTTGTTTGTACTATGTCATGTGATATGTTTATTTTAACTAAATGTACTTCTATTTGTTTGTACTATGTCATGTGATATATGTTTATTTTAACTAAATGTACTTCTATTTGTTTGTACTATGTCATGTGATATATGTTTATTTTAACTAAATGTACTTCTATTTGTTTGTACTATGTCATATGATATATATTTTCATTTTAAAATGTTCACTTTGTTCTTTTACAAAGCCACCACCATTTTCTCGAACACCTTTATTGATTCAACATGTTCACTCTGCGTCCGGCATAATACACATTTTAATCAATGACCCTTTGGACTTTTGGACCTTCTGACCAATGAACCTGCGGACTAATTGACCGTTCCCATTTTCTAAATCAGGTTACAATATGGTAGAAAATAAACTATTGATTGTTACTTTTTCAATACAATTCCGAATGTCCATCCCATGAAATATTACCTATAATAAAACTAAATATACTTTCTACTGTCTTACACGTGTTAACGACATATTTTCATTTAGAAATCACAAAATTGCTTCAGCTTCCTTGTGTCAGAGATGTCGAGTAGAGTAGGCTTGTTAATACAAATAAATGTTTAGCAAAGAGTTATGGTTTATTTGATGCCATCTACCAACTTATCTCAATGAAAGAAGAAGGAAAACCCAGTAGGGTCATGTATCAATTTACTTAATTCGGAACACAATGACATTTATGAATCCCTCTGGTATTATGCTATTATCGCTTAACGATAAATGATATCGAAGCTTATCTTGGAGTACATTCGTATATATACACAATTAGTACCCCGTCATAAAATAAATATATGCCAAGAGATGCTCCCCCAATCTAGTACGAGTTTGTACTCAATCGACAAACCTCGGTTGAGTCCGCTTCGTTTGATGAAGGTACGGAATCAGCCGAAGTTGCGACGAGTGAGTTTGTACTCACATTTAGATTGAAAGACTCGTATTAGGGGCACTACAGACAATAGAGATCTACAGATCTATCATGAAGTGAAGCATGCTTTCAGGCGAACATGTATAACGTGTCTGTAAGTCGAAATATGTTTATATTTTTACTGTTAATATGTTGATACTGTACGATGTTTAGAAGTATTTTGTTATAAAACATGTACTTACATTTTGAAAGCTCAAACATTATTTAGGGTACCGGTAAACTGAGAAACGAAAAGAACCGAAACGAAACGAAACGAAAACAAAATCCAACGAAATCTGTAAAGTAAGAAAACGAAATCGAACGAAATGAAATAAAATCTGTAAAGTAAGAAAACGAAATCCAACGAAAAGAAACGACGAAATCTGTAAAGTAAGAAAACAACATATAACGAAAAGAAACGAAATCTATAAAGTAAGAAAACAATATCAAATGAAAAAAAAGAACGAATTCTGTAAAGTAAGACAAGAATCGAAACGAAATAAACGTTTATTTTTTGTAAGCACTACTAGAGAGATCCAATAAAATTACGTAACTCGACCTAAGCTACTTATCGAGACGTATCTTTACCTATGAATTTACCTATTGATTGAAAATTACAATAACATTCAGCATTCATTCAAATACTAGTATTCCACATCTCAGTATTTTCTATTTGATACCGACTGGATGCGCACTTGGGATTGATTTATTTATTGTTGTTTGTTTAACGTTCAGTTGCTAACATTTCATGCATAATCGGGACGAGAACAAGTTGAAAAAAATCAATTTGCAAAATACACAGGCGGGTATATACCCCATGCACAACAACACCAACGCCCATAGTAGTTCACGGAAAGACACAGGGAATTACCGGTATCAGTTGCTAGACAAACAAAATTTTGAGTAGCCCAATCCTATCTAAATAACTAAAATAAACCTCAATTTCTAGTAGCCCACCCAAAGTTTAGGGGCCTTGGGCAACTGGGCCCCTGCTAATTTCCATCCCTGAGTATTTGATGTTTTGATGGAGTAGTATGTCGTTAATTTTTCCTTTTTATGGGGGGTGGGTTTTTTGGCAAGCCTACATTTATATATCTCAATAGCGAAACGACCTTCACTCACAATACTACCCGATGTGCATATGTATAAGGCAGTACCATCAAATTTCAGGGTTGCATTTATGGGAAGTTTTCCGACGAAGAAATGTGGTGATGGGAATCGATGTTCGGTGGGTGTCCAGGGGGAGGAGGGATGTTGTTTTTTTGTGTTTTTTTTTTTTTTTATCACAAATGGATGATAAGTCATAACTTTTTCGATTTTGGAGTTACCTGTTCAACTTTTATTTCACTTTGTCTAAATATAAGGAACACCGGGCTTTATTTTTATCTAGTTTTTGATTTTTTAAAACTTCGGAAAAATGGAGAAAATGTCTTTTCACAAGGACCAAAATAGCTTCCAGATGTAAAATGCACCATCTTTCGGTTGAAAACTAATCTGATAGTATACATTCTTATATATATATATATCTTCTTAAAGTGACATTTTCCCTATATAAAGAATGAGGTTGTTATTAGAGCAGAATTTATTCAAATTCTACATTAGTAGTGCACTTGATTTGTCGAAATCATTATTTTTCCAATAACAATTCATAGCTCGGCCGTCTTAGGTTTGTCGAAAATACTATTTTGCCAAAATAATGGAAATACTGAGATGCTGAATAAATGTCCACGAGACAACGACCCGACAAAACAGAAAAATACAAAGCCTCATTTATATACATAACGCCCAGCATTCTTGTCAAAATAAGTTTCATATTGGGTCCTATATCAATAACACCAATAGTTTACAAAAATCAAGTAAGTGGCCATGGTTTCTGGACAAAATTTTTCATGGTTTTCTCATACACTGTATTTCTCAACAATATGTTTTTAAGATACAGGGGCGTATCCAGGATTTCAGGTTAGAGTAAAAAATAATAATAATCGGGGGGCTGAGCGAGGCGAGAATCTTTTTTGGTATCAAGATTTCATGCAAAAGTCGTATGTTTTCTATTTGTTGGAGGGCATACGCCCCAAACCCCCGTCTGACTAGTAATCCATATATCTATCAGGATATTTTGAACCATTCATTTACAAAACAAAAATTCTAACTTTTAGGTGGTAATCAGTTGGATTAGAGTCAAGGCCTCAATATCCGTCAAATGCCAATGAGTTCCATTCAAACTCCATATTATTTCTAAGGACAATAATTTATGCTTTAAAACAATATAGATACTTCACTGATCTATTCTAGGTCTACATTCCCGTGCCCAGACATTTACAAATGGGTGTGATTCCTATGGAAAATTGGATTTTAGTGAATTTTCTCTACAGATTTAATATGCTCTTAACTGAGGCAAGGGGGGTGGGGGTGGGGGTATTTATTCAAATAAAACAATGTTTATCAATGTTTTGGTGAAATGGTTTAAATAAAAACAAAAGTACATACGTTAACTATAAAACTTTCAATTAGTAAATTTCAGATAGTTAAACCTACGGACGTCTTGTTTTAAATTTTTGCCTTAGTATTCCTCATACGACATGAATCTGAAACAAAACTTCGCCTCTAAGGGACCAGGCAATAGGGACCAGTGCAAAAGGCCATGGGACAAAGATATTTTTGCAACTTTTTTTTCACGTTTTCTTGGCAGAATTTGGTAAAGCCTATATTATTTCCATTGAAATTAGGCATGGGATGTAGTTTTTTTCATAAATATTGAGCATGGGACAAAGGCTTTTTAAGAGGCAAAATTGAAATGCATCGGTTCCAACCCCTGATAAATTTGGCCTGGTTCCTAACTACCGAACAGCCCGTGCTTAGGGCACTTAGCTCCCAAAATGTGCACTTACTGACATATCCCGTTAAAAAAAAGATTCAAGATGCAATATGGTGAAATTATATAGTTAATGTGCATAATTTTGACAGAGGACATTTTTCAAGATGTTGTTTTCCGAAAGCCCTGTGCGAATCCCGGGCGTCATAAAGAATAGGCGTGAAGCAGATCTCGGCTTGTCGTAAAAGCCGACTAAAAGAGTACTTAGAGTCTGGCCGGGGGTCGGGTGCTCAGCCCCCCGAGCAACTAAGGTGTGTACCTTAGGTGACTCGATGGCTAAATATGGTAGCCCTCGCTTCGGGAGTTGTCAGGCTATTAGAGGAAATTCTTACCGCGGACCATAGTAGGCCAACGTGTGTGGATGGTGCCACTCTTCATGCACGTAAAAGATCCCATCTGTAGATTTCGTAAGAGTATGCCCTTATGCTACCTTGGGGCCGCTACAGATGGCAAAATATTCCGCCCCTATCCAGCACTCCCCTTTTCCAGGCCATTGCAGTCAAAAATTGCTTTTCCTGTTTCCCATCCCAACCTCGCTTTTCTTTATCAAATTGATTTTTTTTCAACTTGTTCTCGTCCCGATTATGCATGAAATATTAGCAACTGAACGTTAAACAACAACAATAAATAAATCAATCCGAAGTGCGCATCCAGTCGGTATCAAATAGAAAATACTGAGATGTGGAATACTAGTATTTGAATGAATGCTGAATGCTATTGTAATTTTCAATCAAACTTCAATGTAGGATCCCGTGAGTCATGCTTCGTGACCATAGGTGAAGATACGTCTCGATAGGTAGCTTAGGTCGAGTTACGTAATTTTATTGGATGATTTAAACTTATTTTATTGTTCATAATAACAACAAATGGATCAGACACAAGTTTTACAACTTAGAAATGTCTTCTTTTCTTTTATTGGATATCTCTAGTAGTGCTTACAAAGAATACACGTTTATTTCGTTTCGATTCTTGTCTTACATTACAGAATTCGTTCTTTTTTTCATTTGATATTGCTTACTTACTTTATAGATTTCGTTTCTTTTCGTTATATTTTGTTTTCTTACTTTACAGATTTCGTCGCTTCTTTTCGTTGGATTTCGTTTTCTTACTTTACAGATTTCGTTTCATTTCGTTGGATTTCGTTTTCTAACTTTACAGATTTCGTTGAATTTTGTTTTCGTTTCGTTTCTTTTCGTTTCTCAGTTTACCGGTACCCCATTCTTTTAATAGGTGATCTAAACGATATCATTTTTGATCGCAATTGTGAAAAAAAATGGGACTAAACTATTACATTAGATTTTGCACGTTACACCGTATCTACCTTCCTGAACATTAACATGAGGTAATGTACCTCATTAATTAAAGGAAACACTATATCTTATAAAGAGTCAAGAAGCTTTACAATTACTATAGGGTACTTCATCTAAACACGAATATACCAAAATCACGAAAGGAACACGGAGAGAAATTAGCTTTTATTACGTCACCATCCAGGAAGTCTTATATAAATGTACTACCAATGAAATGTTTTCTCACTAAACAACGGCAGATATAGAACGATAGAATGTACATGTACCTTTGTAATTCTATTACGTCACTATCCGGGAAGTCTTATATAAATGTACTACCAATGAAATGATGTTTTCTCACTAAACAACGGCAGATATAGAACGATAGAATATACATGTACCTTTGTTATTTTATTACGTCACTATCCGGGAAGTCTTATATAAATGTACTACCAATGAAATGTTTTCTCACTAAACAACGGCAGATATAGAACGACAGAGTATACATGTACCTTTGTAATTTTATTACGTCACCATCCTGGAAGTCTTATATAAATGTACTACCAATGAAATGATGTTTTCTCACTAAACAACGGCAGATATAGAACGATAGAATATACATGTACATTTGTAATTTTATTACGTCACCATCCGGGAAGTCTTATATAAATGTACTACTAATGAAATGTTTTCTCACTAAACAACGGCAGATATAGAACGATAGAGTATACATGTACCTTTGTAATTTTATTACGTCACTATCCGGGAAGTCTTATATAAATCTACTACCAATGAAATGTTTTCTCACTAAGCAACGGCAGATATAGAACGATAGAGTATACATGTACCTTTGCAATTTTATTACGTCACTATCCTGGAAGTCTTATATAAATGTACTACCAATGAAATGATGTTTTCTCACTAAACAACGGCAGATATAGAACGATAGAATATACATGTACCTTTGTAATTTTATTACGTCACTATCCGGGAAGTCTTATATAAATGTACTACCAATGAAATGGGTTCTCACTAAACAACGGCAGATATAGAACGATAGAGTATACATGTACCTTTGTAATTTTATTACGTCACCATCCTGGAAGTCTTATATAAATGTACTACTAATGAAATGTTTTCTCACTAAACAACGGCAGATATATATAGTCTCTAACATTGTTTCCCGTTTATTACGATAATTTCTCAAATCAAGATAATTAAATTTTCACTTTTTAAAGTTCGAGGTTTACCGAGAACTTTAAAATGTGAAAATTTAACTATCGAGATTTGAGAAATTATCGTAATAAACGGGAAAAAATGTTAGAGATTGCTTCTCTAATGAACCACTAAAAATTTGTTTGATTCTTTTTCTCACTAATTTAACAAAATATATGGCCGTTTTTCACTTTCTCAAATCGACGTCCAATGACGTCACTGACGTATACTTCAATTGACGTCACACCCGTTAAGGAATGTTTTTGAAGCAATGATGGAGAAGGGACAAGATTCCAGATTAATAGGTTCTTACATACGTTCTTGGGAAAGACCGGGTGATCTTCCACGAGTGATAGAAATTTTATGTCTTTTCGCGAGTGGAGCGCAGCGAAACGAGCGAAAAGACCCAATAATTTCTATCACGAGAGGAAGATCACCCGGGCTTTCCCAACAACGCATGTAAGTACATATTTCTTCCGTAAACCAACAACTTTCACTATCGCGAACTCCTAGAGACGCCCAAACTCCGGACAGTTTTCGTATCCGCTACCGAACATGGTTCATTCGCTGGATACAATTAGTGGAGGGTAGTGTGCGGATCGGAGCTGGTAACTGTCCGGAGTTTGAGAGACGCCCGCCATTGATCAGTAACTAATTTGCATAAATTGTCAGATCAATATCATTGAGCGTTATGAAATACACATCACATAAAATTGACTTTTGTGACACCGACTAATAAACTAAGTAGCTTTCTACTGATATTTGAGCTTTTCTCACTAATATTTTATTGAAAGTACAGTATTTTCCTTCATGAGACACCCCATACATGAAATATGACGTGACACATATTTGACGTCATTGAAGAATGACGTCAAAGGTACGGAAATGAACATCTAGAAATACGAAAAAATTTAAATAAAAGACACAAATATATTTAATACGGTTGGAGTCTGTATTTGAAAAAAAAAAAACAATGGTTAAATCCGTAATATATCTGTTGTTCAGCTATCAGACAGGGTATATAATGTGACATTCCCGGCTTAGGCTATATATTTAAACGATTTGTTTTCTTATTAGAGGCGTTCTGATTGGATGTCACAACGAGTAAAGACGAGTACACGTGGACTCGTCTTACCTCGGTCGTCTTTACCCGAAAACGGCCATTTACGGAAGAATAATAGGTTCTTACATACGCTCTTGGGAAAGACCGGGTGATCTTCCACGCGTGATAGAAATTTTATGTCTTTTCGCGAGTGGAGCGCAGCGAAACGAGCGAAAAGACACAACAATTTCTATCTCGAGAGGAAGATCACCCGAGCTTTCCCAACAACGCATGTAAGTACCTATTTCTTCCGTAAACCAACAACTTTCACTATCGCGAACTCCTAGAGACGCCCGCCATTGACCAGTAACTAATTTGCGTACATTATCAGATCAATATCATTGAGCGTTATGAAATACACATCACATAAAATTGACTTTTGTGACACCGACTAATAAACTAAGTAGCTTTCTACTGATATTTGAGCTTTTCTCACTAATATTTTATTGAAAGTACAGTATTTTACTTCATGAGATATGACGTGACACATATTTTGACGTCATTGAAGAATGACGTCAAAGGTACGGAAAAGGACATCTAGAAATACGAAAAAATTAAAATAAAAGACACAAATATATTTAATACGGTTGGAGTCTGTATTTGAAAAAAACCCAATGGTTAAATCCGTAATACATCTGTTATTCAGCTATCAGACAGGGTATATAATGTGACATTCCAAGCTTAGGGTATATATTTAAACGATTTTTTTTCTTGTTAGAGGCGTTCTGATTGGATGTCACAACGAGTAAAGACGAGTGCACGTGGACTCGTCTTACCTCGGTCGTCTTCACCCGAAAACGGTCATTTACGGAAGAAGAAGGGTTCTTGATGATGGTATGGTTAATTACGGTTAGTTATGATTAATTAAACGATTCTATTGACACAATTACATTTTGCAAAACGTAACATTTTTATGGGAAAAGTAGCGTTAAAATCTTATCTCCCCACGGGTTGAGACATTATTGCGTAATTGACCAATCAGCGACTGAGAACAAAGTGATCCACACGTTGGTTATCGATTTCTTCTCACACGGGTTGAGAAGTGTGAAAATTGAACAGGAATTAGAGAAAGAACGATAGAGTATACATGTACCTTTGTAATTTTATTACGTCACTATCCGGGAAGTCTTATATAAATGTACTACCAATGAAATATTTTCTTACCAAACAACGGCAGATATAGAACGATAGAGTATACATGTACCTTTGTAATTTTATTACGTCACCATCCGGGAAGTCTTATATAAATGTACTACCAATGAAATGATGTTTTCTCACTAAACAACGGCAGATATAGAACGATAGAGTATACATGTACCTTTGTAATTTTATTACGTCACCATCCGGGAAGTCTTATATAAATGTACTACCAATGAAATGATGTTTTCTCACTAAACAACGGCAGATATAGAACGATAGAGTATACATGTACCTTTGTAATTTTATTACGTCACTATCCGGGAAGTCTTATATAAATCTACTACCAATGAAATGTTTTCTCACTAAACAACGGCAGATATAGAACGATAGAATATACATGTACCTTTGTAATTTTATTACGTCACCATCCTGGAAGTCTTATATAAATGTACTACTAATGAAATGTTTTCTCACTAAACAACGGCAGATATAGAACGATAGAATATACATGTACCTTTGTAATTTTATTACGTCACCATCCTGGAAGTCTTATATAAATGTACTACCAATGAAATGTTTTCTCACTAAACAACGGCAGCTATAGAACGATAGAGTAGTATACATGTACCTTTGTAATTTTATTACGTCACTATCCGGGAAGTCTTATATAAATGTACTACCAATGAAATGTTTTCTCACTAAACAACGGCAGCTATAGAACGATAGAGTAGTATACATGTACCTTTGTAATTTTTTATGCTAGTAGTGATATTACGTTTTCACATTGGTTTTCTCCAAATAAGGTACAATTGTTTACATAGCCGTCTTTTGGATATTGACTTTGGCCAGGATCAAAAAGAGTTTGAAGATACCAAGGGGGTAATCAGAATCCGTAAATCATAGAAGGACAAACAATACAACGGACAAAGAAAAAGAACATAAGGACAAACAACCATCTACAAAACATTACACAGAAAACTAAAGATCGAGCAACACGAATCTAACTAAAAGCCGGGGGTGAACCCATGTGTTCTGGAATGGTAAGCAGTTCCTGCTCCACTGGTGGCACCCGTCGTGTTAATTTAGTTAGAAACCTGGTGATGAATGAAGAAAGAACCGGATATTGCTTACGACAAGCGTAATATATCCATAGTCATTTCATCATTTGCGACACAGATATTCCGCATAGCAGTCAACCAAGTCATAATGGTGACCGAAAAATGTCGAAGTGCATGAGTTAACGACTAGGAACCGTTCGCTCAGTAGATTCATTGTTAGCTTCAACAACACTATCAAGAAAATCTTGATAATAACCACAAGATCTGGAGCATTGGATCAACTGAGATATACATATCAAAATTCAGAAAAGTACAACTATAGTTGCGTGCAAATGTGCATATTAATAATCTTCTTTACTGCTTGATCACTACCATCCAGGAGTACATTCTTTAATTGACAAACAATATGCGAATGGTGGAATCTAGCAATTCGTAATAAATGCGAGTGGCATCTTTAAAAAAGTTAATCCCACGTAGTATATTTAAAACCTGCCGTCAGTGTCCATTTTGTAGTTAACAATTCATCAATATCATTTTTAGTAGGTATTTTGCTTAAGAAATATCGATGGATCTTTTTTTTCTTTTTTTTTATATCTCTAACCGACATTGTAGATACAGATCTTGGTAAGGGAAAAGATATTCCTGTATCAGAATGCAATACCCCTGCATTTCCCGACCCAGTTTTCGCCGATCCAGACTGTTTCGAAGCCATGACAAACACATTAACAGGTTTTATTCAACAATAGATCACTGTAATTACCAACGTATTTGACAGGAAAGTTTATTAACTTATAGTATATATTTTTCATATGCTATATTTTTAACTGATTACAAGAAATTTTTTAAAATGGCGTACTCTGAGCGATCAAATGAACGCGGAATATAAGTAGAGTACTTTGTGGTCATATGGAAAGCAGATGTGTATTCTATAAAAAAAAATGTTGGTTCCCCTTTGACCACAAAAGGCAACTGTCGATCTATACATCAACAACATTAAGTATACAAGCTGGTCGCGTTGGCAATTCTTATTATAAGTCTATCCACTACTCAAAATACAATTCATTTAGAATTTAACTTAATTATACTAAACCAAATGTCAACAGAGACATTTACCTCGATTGCCTCAATGATACTTAAACGGCTCTAGTGTAGATACAGCACGTATACACCATTAAATAAATGTATATTTAAAACAGTTTGGTCGTAAAGTTGATTTCTCGTTCTCATGGGTATTATTATATCAATAAAATAAAACAAGGGCTGTCTTAAGTATGAGATCATCATTTGACACGTGAGATTTGTAGATTTGTGTTTATTACCCATTACGTAATAACGTGAAGCTGTAAATTACAGAAGAACCACCCATCGTCTTCACTGAAGATGATTTATATAGACAATTATAAAGACTATGTTTCATTACAACATTGTAAAGTGTTCTCGACCAATCAGGTAGCTTGAATTTGTTGTTCTTAATTGTCAAGAAATTAAGAAATCATGTACTGAGTGAAGAATTAAACGATCATTTTCTTATTGGACCAATCAAAGGCGTAGGAGTGGGGGGCACATAAACCCTTGTCCTTGACACAAGTAATACTCTGTTTATAAAGTGCCTTTAGCAAGGGAAAGTGTTGTTTTTTTTTACAACGGACTCTCAGAGTTTTTTTAATCACATGTGATGACACTCTGACAACAATTATCTTTCTATTCGTCATTATCACTGGGGTAAAGCTGATGACCGTAACTGTATTTACGGTCATCCCAAGATGGCGGACGTGGAATCAGGTAAGAATCTTTTTTGTCGATTAAATTGTTTCTATAATGTATTTTAAATGGCATATGCATTGGTACGATAGTAATATATGAACTTATCACAAGGAAATCACAAATTACGACTGAAAAATGTATATGAAAGAGAAAATCCGATTATAAAAAATCGCTAAGATGACCGTAACTGAAAACTGAGACCGGCGAATTATGATCAGTTACGGTCATCTTAGCGATTTTTTAAAATCGGATTTTCTCTTTCATATACATTTTTCAGTCATAATTTGTGATTTCCTTGTGAAAAGTTCGTAGATTACTATCGTACTATTGCATGTGTCATTTAAAATACATTATAGAAACAATTTAATCGACAAAAAAGATTCTTACCTAATTTCATGTCCGCCATCTTAGGATGACCGTAATTACAGTTACGGTCATCAGCTTTACCCCAGTGATTATAAAATAATTACCTTGTATGATTGATAATAGGTTAGCCTATACTGTAAAACACATTTTAATGTTCAGTTTGTCTGGAAAAAGAGGATTTGATGTACAATAATATACAATTAAAGGCCAAAATTTAATTATTTTTCCATCTCAATAAAGACATTATCCACTAAATAACGACCCGAGGAAGACAAATCAAATACTTATAGTGTTTTAACATTAATCATTGATATGTGTATTTGATATCCAAAGACATGTTATAACAATTTACTGCTATCTTCACTCGATCGATTTAACATATCTCTAATGGGGTTCTTTTTGCGATGCACGAAACACATGTGGTTTTTTTTCTCAGAAAAAAACCCGATATAAATGTGACCAATAGTACCAGTTGGCAAACCTCGTATGATTCCGTGACCTTCATCACGATACAAGTATGGAGTCAGCCAGTATTACTAGTAGTACCAGTTGGCAAACCTCGTATGATTCCGTGACCTTCATCACGATACAAGTACGGAGTCAGCCAGTATTATCAGTAGTACCAGTTGGCAAACCTCGTATGATTCCGTGACCTTCATCACGATACAAGTACGGAGTCAGCCAGTATTACTAGTAGTACCAGTTGGCAAACCTCGTATGATTCCGTGACCTTCATCACGATACAAGTACGCAGTCAGCCAGTATTACTAGTAGTACCATTTGGCAAACCTCGTATGATTCCGTGACCTTCATCACGATACAAGTACGCAGTCAGCCAGTATTACTAGTAGTACCATTTGGCAAACCTCGTATGATTCCGTGATCAGGGGCGGATCAAGGGGGGAGGGGCGCACCCGGCGCGCACACACTCCTAAAATTGGAAAAAATATGATTTTTTGGCGTAAAATCGTGATTTTTTACGGTTTCAGAGGAGAAGATTTAAATGTGATCTTTTATCAAAATATGTCTAATTTGTATAATAGTATAAATCGGTTGAAAGAAAAATTTCATAGAAAAACCCAGAATATATGTTAATCTACTCATTGTCATGTAGCTGCAGTTAAAATTTGAGCTCATTTTGATTTATACTAAAGCAGCAATGGACAATTGAAGAATTTTCTATTTTTAGTAACAGCAGCCATCTTGAATAGAGAGCGGGGCTATCGGACAACATTTTGAAAGGGACCCACCCAGGGACCATCTCTGCCAAGTTTGGTTTAATTTGGTTCAGCAGTTTCGGAGGAGAAGATTTAAATGTGATCTTTTATCAAAATATGCCTAATTTGCATAATCGGTATTAATTGGCTGAAAGAAAATTTCACAGAAAAACCCGGAATATATGTTAAACTACTCCTTGCCATGTAGCTGCAGTTAAAATTTGAGCTCATTTTGACTTATACTAAAGCAGCAATGGACAATTAAAATGTCATCCCCCCTTTTTTCTATTTTTAGCTTGGCGGCCATCTTGATTGGAATTCGGGATCACCGGACACAATTTTGGAAGGGGGTCATCCAAGGACCATTCCACTAAAGTTTGGTTCAAATTGGCCCAGTGGCTTCAGAGGAGTTGATTAAAATGTGAAAAGTTAACGGACGGACGGACGTACGACGGACGGACGACAGACGACGGATGCTCAGTGGTGACAATAATAAACTGTCTTCCGTAAAATGTCTATGTTATATATGAATTCCGTGTAACACAAAGTGTCATATCTTACTCATAAACATAACTAATACATTTTTTGTAATTCTAAAGTGGATTTTCTGAGCTGTTGCCGTAAATCATTTATAAAAATTCTTGATCATCATCACAGTTTATATATATAAAAAAAAAAGTGGATTTGTCTCATTTCTGCATCAGCATTTGTAATGGGATTCATTATTAAATTTGAATAAATAGTGAAAGTAGAATTATAATACACTTTGTTTTAGAGATACTTTATGTAAAGCGGTCACTAGAGAGTACAGAAAAATAGCTATATATTTTCAGCATTTAGAAACATAATAAATATACTACCAAAACAACATTTGCAAAAAATATTTTCATCGACCCCTGAAAAATATTGTGAAATATTTCAAATCGAAACTGCATTATATTAATTTGTTTATTAAATATAATAACTACATATCATACAAATCAGAATTTTATCATTTTTATTGTTGCATATATTAACGTTCCTTATAGATTTTTTTCACATAATAAATATTCATTTTAATATGAATTCTACAATTTACATGCAATCTGTGGATCTAACGTGTAAAACAAACACAGAATTAACTTGGGAGTGATGTAAGTTGAATTGATATTCTGTTGTCATGACAATATCTAATGCAAAATATGTTAACGTTCATAAATTTTTTAAAACACTATATAAATATATAAAATTCCTACAAACAGATCAAATTGATATCACTGACAACTTAACTATTATTATATAAACAAGGTCATACATAACAATAGTATAAGCATTCGTCATTAAGTAAATACAGCACGCAGTGAGAAATAATAGTCGTATAAAACAAAACACAAATGGAAAAGTTTTAAAATAAATATATAAAACACGCCTTGGGGAAAAGCATAGAAAATAGAGAACAAAAAATCAATAAAAATGGAGATATCTAATTTAGTGCGCACAAAGCGTTAATGAAATAACCTTCATCAGGTAGTTTGAAATGTAATTGTGCCATGTCACAGTTATTGTTCATCTGCTTCAAAAAGTGTACGATTGCTAGGTACTTTTCCAATAATAAATAGGTTTGAGAGTCTTCCAGGAAAATATTACTAATGTTGGAATTCAAATATTCTGAAATCCAATTGTTCCATGTCATAGCTATTGTTCTTATAGTCTGAATGTCTTCCTGGATCTGTTCCATGTAACAGATGATTCTAGGAATATCAGATAATCAGGTTCTTTTTCTGAAATCAATAAATCAATAATTCCTCCAGGAAATTCCAGTAGAATTAGAATTGGAAACTTTTACACATCAGATATCATGATAAATCTTCACATTTGCCAAAGTACTGAACACTTTAACCTTCAAGTCAGAGGTCAAGCTGAACCATGTTAGTACAAGACAGAAAAGGTAATAACAATTCATACCTGGTCAAGCTTTCAGCCAATTAGATACAAAACATTGCCATATTTGGCGTCAAGACGGCGGGTGCTACTAGTGGAGCAGGAACTTCCGGAGCACCTGAGTTCACTCCCGACTATTAATGGGGTTTGTGTTACTCGATCTTTAGTTTTATGTGTATGTTTTGTAGATTGCTGTTTATCCTTTTGTACTTTTTCCTTTGGCCATTGTGTTGTCTGTTCTTCTTCGATGTACGGATTCTGACTGTCCCTTTTGTATCTTCAAACTCTTCTTTGAACCAAGTTTCAAATGTACTTTTAGAGGTGGAGAAATTTATAATCAAGCAGAAACAAGGATTGACGATTTCCGTAATGTTTTTGTTTTTACCAGAACAAGATTAAACGATAATTTTTTTCATGACACTCAAACTGACATCTCTCCTTCAATTTGTTAAAACCCCTTCCAAGTTGCAACAATTAATGGGTCAGAGAATCGTCTTGAAAATTAAACATTCAAACATTTTCAAGTAATATATCAAAGAATCTGCCGGGATATTTGATAAAGTTGGAATTCGAATATTTTCAAATCCAATTGTTCCATATTACAGTTATTGATCTTCTTGTTCCAGACAGTTTCCTTCCCCCTAAAAAGTTAGGTTTGGGAGTATTAGGACATTTACAAAAGTTGGGTATGAAAAATATTGAAATCGAAGTGTTCAATGTCACAGCTATCGTTCTTGTGGTTTCAGAAATGTATGATTGCTAAGTACTTTTGCAACATACGATAGGTCTGAAAGTGTACTTTTCCAGAATATAATAGGTCAGAGAGTTGTACTTTTCCAGAAAACAATAAGTTTAATTGTTGTACTTTATAATAGGTCTGAAAGTCTGCCAGGGTAATTGCAAAAGTTGGAGGCAAAATATCTTGAAATCCAACTGTTCATGTCACAACAGATTCTAGAAATATATAATTGTCAGATTGAGATTCTTCCAGGAAATTTATCTAAATTGGAATTTTAATATTTCCCATATCAGCAAGTCATCTAGGATATTCATTTGAAATAAAATGTATATTTATTCAGGTTATCACCTAAGCACTGAATAAATTGATCTTAAATCAGAGGAGGTCATAGACACATAACATGACATTTTTGTCATGTTTCTAAAAGATGAAGACGAAATGAGAAATATTTGTAGAGGTTCCTAAAAACATCATTCACATTAAATTAAAATCCCTTTGACTCTAGTTTCCTAGGAGAACATTTGTAATGTCTTAGCAAATCAAAACAAGAATTGCCAATGGCGGCCATGTTGTTCCCGGATCAAGACTACATGAGGATTTATTGTAGAGTAACATTATTTATACCAACTAACAGATAAGTTTCAGATAACATGATGTTTAAAGTTTCGATCAATCTGAAATAAAATTGTCCATGGCGACCTTGTTTTTCGACGGATCTAGACGAAATGGAGAAGTTGTGTAGAGGATCTTCCGAACTTCTATCCTGCAAAGCGTGGTTCGTGTGGTTACAATTGGCACAGTGGTCTTGTATATTGTCCAGTCAGAAAGCTAATTTGATGCAAAGCTTGGAAGCATACGGCATACGGATGTTCTAAGGGAAAATGATGTTTTTTACATTGGCCAATCAGCAGCAATATTTTACTTCAAAAACAAATGTGGAATAGTTTTAATTGGTTTAGTAGTTTCAAAGGAAAATATTTTTCTACATTGGTCAATCGGAAACAAAAATTGCCTTTGACGGCCATGTCTTTGTCAAACCAAAACGATATGATGAATTTGTGTACCTCCTTAAAAGGAAAAATATATTTAGGCTAAAAATATATCAACAATGCACACATTTCTAATCTAAAAATAAAACTTAAAATTTGATTATTAAATGAAATTGTCATGGTAATTAAATATTGATAATTGTCATGGTAATTAAATATTGATAATGGTCATGGTAATTAAATATTGATAATTGTCAACCAAAGATAACCCATGAAAGCCTTTCAGCTTATTTCCAATGGGGTCCTTTACAAATAAAAGCTGGGATTACAGCTATCAACATAATATTTTACATAATTCCAGTAAAAGTGCTTCCAATTTGCAGACTTGTTTCAGAGGAGAAGATTGAAATGTTAACAGGCGACTGGGAGTTATGGCTAAAGCTGGCTTGACCATTTGGGTCAGATTAGCTAGTAATGAAAATACCTGATAGAAACACTTAGAAGAATCACTTGGAATATCATGAATTTAGATAGTACACGTTAAGTAAAAATCAAATGGTTTCTAATTCACCAGACAGATTTTTCTTAGCATTACTGTCTGCATTATAAATCAATGTTTGTTATTTAATTTTGATATTTTATTTTATTTAGTTCTGCGTTAAGTATCATTGGGTTTTAGTGAAGATTAATCTTACATTTTAAATCATTCGAGGAACATTAATCTTACATTTACTTTCGTCAAATTTGTTTTGCGTAGTACACAAATATTATAAACCTGAAATATTGTATTATCATACTAAACATCAACTTGAAGCATTATATTATCCTTCTATAAGTTCAGCTGATGGTATCATTCACTTTTTTGTCCAATTAAGGTATGCTGGTATTAGAATATTGATCTTTGTTTATCAGACAACCCTAGCCTATGCACTATAAAACATCGACGATAATAATTACCCGTCAACAGGAACCTTGATTTATTACATTTTAAGTTGTCATTGACATGTCTCTTGTTAATCCACTTGTCTTTGTTTTATAGATATTATAGACAATAAAGTAACGACGAAATCAACTATACACTTTAGGGAACACAACATGTTTTTATGTCAAATATTAAAATTTCTCTCTTCCCAATGCTTTGTTTCTTCTATTAATAGCAATATTATGGAGAATGTTTGTTGTAGTATTACTTCAGAATGAGCTTAGTGTCATCTAAAGTTCGTGTGATTTCGAGCTCAGTGTAGGGACAGTATGCGTTTGCATCAATTCAATCTAATATGTACATATATTAGAACATTTATACGTTTAACTTTATTTATAGTTGTTTTCCCATGTTGTACTAATGGAGGTGGAGAATTTAGGGTACGGGGTTTGTTCATTGTTGAAGACCCTTTACTTGTGTCTAAATGTAATATTATCTCATGTTCATCTACATCCATATGCTTTCTTACTAATACATATAATAGTTTAAATATAATGATGACTCGATGCTCACAATGGCGGACTATAAATGCGAGTACGTTCCACATGTTCAAATACTGTGTAGGCCGTGACCACTCATTCAATGGTATCGTGATGTATGTTGTGTTCATATGATTTTGAACAAGTGATTAACTCGTTCCAATATAATATTTAATTAATTCTAGGTAATTGGTATGTACATATTAGTCAACAACAAATGTCAGCTATGTTGACTTTTGTTATTTCATTTATGTTCAACTGCAACAGATGAAATATTCATATCCAAACAATGTATGCGTTTTACAATATGATAAGCGTCTAAAGGTATCGTGCATTAACCATTGTCATCTATCAGAACCATTCACTTAATGTGATGCCAAGTTGTCTCACAAAAGTTTATACTATGCCTCCCATCAAACTAACCGTCAGTCATTGGTTGTAGAAGTACTAACTGCGTGTCACTGATAACAGAAGCCATTGTTTATCCTCAGTATTAGTGGTATATGTCAAACTACCTGTCAATCATTGGTGACAGAAGTAACATTAACAGTCAGTCAACATCACGAAACTGCATGTAATTTAATATGCATATGCGCTAGTTATGCGCTTGGTGCGTGCTAGGTAACTGTTAAATGTGTACAAATATGTGCTATGTAAGTGATAGATGTATGTCTTATTTGTGTTCTAGGCAAGTACTTGGTAATATATACATATGTGACTGGAATGATCCGAATGAACGGGTTTTACAGACTCTCAACGACCACAGAAATACTAAATAAACCCTGGACGATTGCTAGGTGCTGTGTGAATAGTAGCTCTGTATGTTAACATTAATACATTACACGTACTTTCCAATGTCTTTAGTTACAGTAACAAATCAAGTACAATGTAATACAATGGTTAGTGCATAAGATCATTAGATGAGTGGATCTGCATTTATTAGTGCACTTATCTGTACAAGCACGCCTCAAACCATTAAATAATAAATGTAAAGATACACCCACCCACATAGTAATACCAGATGCTGATATTTAGCTCAAATGTTTTGTATTTAATTGATTGAAGCATTTAATTTCCATCAACCAGGGAGCATTTTTAATAAATTCAAATGAAAGTAACAAATATCATATAGGGCATCGTTAAATTAATATTGAAAGAATGAATCAATTTGCTTAGTATCCAAATGTTATAGGGCAAAGACACTATAAAAGATGGATGGTTCAAAATCTATCTGAGTTTTATGTTATTTAGATAATTTTATAAATTAACAAATCCTAATTTTTGGTATTCTATATCATTTCCCGGAAGACTTGTAACACTGTTGGGGGTTGACAATACTCAAACAATAGAGCATATCTAGTGACAAGAAAGGCAGTATACCGGGGTATACAAAGAGGTCGAAACAAGTTGTAAATCAACATAAAGAGGTCGAAACAAGTTGTAAATCAACATAAAGAGGTCGAAACAAGTTGTAAATCAACATAAAGAGGTCGAAACAAGTTGTAAATCAACATAAAGAGGTCGAAACAAGTTGTAAATAAATCAACATAAAGAGGTCGAAACAAGTTGTAAATCAACATAAAGAGGTCGAAACAAGTTGTAAATCAACATAAAGAGGTCGAAATAAGTTGTAAATAAATCAACATAAAGAGGTCGAAACAAGTTGTAAATCAACATAAAGAGGTCGAAACAAGTTGTAAATCAACATAAAGAGGTCGAAACAAGTTGTAAATAAATCAACATAAAGAGGTCGAAACAAGTTGTAAATCAACATAAAGAGGTCGAAACAAGTTGTAAATCAACATAAAGAGGTCGAAACAAGTTGTAAATCAACATAGCAATGCGAAAAATAAAAATGTAGATATCAAATTTAATGCACACGACACGTGACTGTAACCTTCACCAGGTAAGCTTAATGCCAACATATGTGAAAACCAATTCATGTAAAAGTCTGGGAATAGAAAACCAAAGGTCATGAACAAGATACATGTAACCCAAAGCGAGGCTAATGTCACCTACGCCTGTCAACATGTATATCATAAATAATTTACTCGAACGGAATCAGTAGTTACTTAATTATTATCTTATATATTTTGATATAGTAAATAAATAAACATTATATGAACATGGCTGACATCTTGTGATTCCATAATTCATTGTTATCAATTGACATAATTATATAATATATAACTAATTAAATCGTTAATGAAAGTTCCTTGATTCTTCTCGACTCTCTATGACAACTATAAACAAAATGTGCTCAAGTGATTAGAAGAAACCCCTCATTCCATCTGTAGTACTAATTGTGTTTGAAATTTATGCATTGGATGCAGAACACAAAAATGATAAATGTATACATTGCTCATCTGTTGACAAGCATTAAATAAAATCTTCAAATGAAAAAAAACCCCAACCCCCGTAGATGTCAAATTGTGTGCGCACGACGCGTTTCTGGAATACGTACTAACCTTCATCAGGTATGTAAATAGTCAAAACATAACCTTGAGATATACCCTAAGTCTCTTGTATTATAAGTATGGAAAATACATTTAATCATAATGTGCATCATTTAATCAAATCTCTAGATAAAATTACCAGCTATAAAATATAATTACATTATAATATGTTAAGAATTATACTCGTCCACCATTTTGTTTGATGTTATCACAGCCATCACGATTCCGTGAGGTTATAGTTGTATTTATTGACTCCCAGTGTAATAAATATAGAAACTATGTAGTACGATGAAGAGAAATCATGTTTTACAATGAAGATAAATCATGTTTTACAATGAAGAGAAATCATGTTTTACAATGAAGAGAAATCATGTTTTACAATGAAGAGAAATCATGTTTTACAATGAAGAGAAATCATGTTTTACAATGAAGAGAAATCATGTTTTACAATGAAGAGAAATCATGTTTTACGATGAAGAGAAATCATGTTTTACGATGAAAAGAAATCATGTTTTACAATGAAGAGAAATCATGTTTTACAATGAAGAGAAATCATGTTTTACAATGAAGAGAAATCATGTTTTACAATGAAGAGAAATCATGTTTTACAATGAAGAGAAATCATGTTTTACGATGAAAAGAAATCATGTTTTACGATGAAGAGAAATCATGTTTTACAATGAAGAGAAATCATGTTTTACGATGAAGAGAAATCATGTTTTACGATGAAGAGAAATCATGTTTTACAATGAAGAGAAATCATGTTTTACAATGAAGAGAAATCATGTTTTACAATGAAGAGAAATCATGTTTTACAATGAAGAGAAATCATGTTTTACAATGAAGAGAAATCATGTTTTACAATGAAGAGAAATCATGTTTTACAATGAATAGAAATCATGTTTTACGATGAAAAGAAATCATGTTTTACGATGAAGAGAAATCATGTTTTACAATGAAGAGAAATCATGTTTTACAATGAAGAGAAATCATGTTTTACAATGAAGAGAAATCATGTTTTACAATGAAGAGAAATCATGTTTTACAATGAAGAGAAATCATGTTTTACAATGAAGAGAAATCATGTTTTACAATGAAGAGAAATCATGTTTTACAATGAAGAGAAATCATGTTTTACAATGAAGAGAAATCATGTTTTACGATGAAAAGAAATCATGTTTTACGATGAAGAGAAATCATGTTTTACAATGAAGAGAAATCATGTTTTACAATGAAGAGAAATCATGTTTTACAATGAAGAGAAATCATGTTTTACAATGAAGAGAAATCATGTTTTACAATGAAGAGAAATCATGTTTTACAATGAAGAGAAATCATGTTTTACGATGAAAAGAAATCATGTTTTACGATGAAGAGAAATCATGTTTTACAATGAAGAGAAATCATGTTTTACAATGAAGAGAAATCATGTTTTACAATGAACAGAAATCATGTTTTACAATGAAGAGAAATCATGTTTTACAATGAAGAGAAATCATGTTTTACAATGAACAGAAATCATGTTTTACAATGAACAGAAATCATGTTTTACAATGAACAGAAAT
The DNA here is from genome assembly GCA_963383655.1 of Bathymodiolus septemdierum. NCBI lineage: Eukaryota > Metazoa > Mollusca > Bivalvia > Mytilida > Modiolidae > Bathymodiolus > Bathymodiolus septemdierum. Next base: position 126,994,944 of record OY726519.1, on the reverse strand, counting down.
CATGTTTAACTCTAGACACCAGTGACTGCCATAATTACAAAGATTAGCAACGATACATTTAGTTCCCTAAGAAATTATTATAGAAATAGAATAGAGTTTGCATGTAAATTTATAAAATGGTACTAGTAATCCAGTAATAACAAAATGGAAAAAAACCCCCAAAAATACCAAACTAAATGTGTTGTGCTACGATTTGAGTTATGTTTTAGTCTAAATATTATTCACAGGAATACATCGAAACTTAAATTGGCAGCAAATAAATCATTCTGAAATATGAAGTCAACCTTCTCCCGATCTATTTTATGAAAACGTCACCCGAAAATCGGCAAGTCTCGTCAGATACTTTTCCTTGGGTGTCACATATTTTACGATCTTACACCTCTCCAGTGGTCAGACCCTATATATATTTCACATAATAACTGTATAAATAATACTACCCAATAAGTGATAGACGTCACTCCTTGTACGTCTTGTTAGTCCTTGTATGTATTTATATACGTAACGATGTGTTCTTTCAAGCATAAGATGGATTTATACTCCGGGTGCTACAGCGATGCGACGAGCAATGAAATTGTTGCGATGGAGAAGCGATACTATTGCGAAATCATTGCTTTTTTGTCGCGTCGCTACTATCGTTTTTAGTTCATGTTGCTTAGTGATTTTGATAACATTTTTTATGATTTCAGATGGCAATTACTCAGCGACGGTAGCGATATCGCTAAAAAGTTAAAATAATTTCAACTCTTCTGCGACAGCTTGCGATGATCCTTGGGACGAACATTTTCACTAGCGATGGTCAGCGATGACGTGTGTATTCCCTGTGATGGGATAGCGATGTTGAAAGCGACATCGCAAATCCGTCGCATCCGGAGTATAAACCCACCTTAAGTGTTTCTGTAGAAGAAAGTTTACCCTATCATTCGCATCCATATAGTGCGTTAGGATAACATACTTGACGCACGATTTTTGAACAAGTCAAAGGGTTAACAACTGCCGGATACACACCGGAACGTATTACGGACATCATTGTTGATCTTAAACATTGATTGATGGTTCTCATGGAAGTGTCAAGAGTTATTCTGACATGTTTAGCATGAATTCATTTTCTAATAGTAAATTTACCATTTTTTGAATAGCAATATTCCCAACTCCCCTTGTTGCGAGGTCTTTGTATTCAAATCGATAATTTGTTCCAGAATATGTTAATCTTATCGAGATAACTGGAACAGCACGCTTCAGTTTTCTGTCAAATTACTCAACCAACGTTACGATAAATCTAAACTTACAATATCTCTGGTTGCCATTATGACTTAATAAAAGGTCTGCATTTTATTTTTTAATCCTTAATCATTGACTATAAAAGGGGAACATCTAATATTACTGTCACAAACTCAGAAAATAAGGAATTGATTATAACATCAACGAATCCCGAATTAGACGAACAAACCCGAATTAGACGAACAAACCCGAATTAGACGAACAAACCCGAATTAGACGAACAAACCCGAATTAGAAGTTTTAAGCGTACAATAAAAAACCTCCTATATCTTACAACCTCCTAATATCTTACAACCTCCTATATCTTACAACCTGCTAATATTAGGAAATACATGTATTGTATGAAGTCATTTTACCACTCTTTATAGATGTGACGATCACGATGTCCTGAATTTCCTGAAAATTTCAAAATGGTAACAAGGCTAATGATATCTCAAAAGGAGGTAGTATTTTATGCACTTTTGCTGCTACATACACTCGTAAACAGCTCATCAATTTAATTATGCTAACCGAATTGTTTCGAATGAAAATCTATTTTTTTTAAACATCTGTAGGTTCATATTGAATTACTAATTTTAAGCAAAGTTTGTATTATACAGAATTCAATACATGTCATGATATATCAACTTATCACGTTTTAATGGATGCTTTGATAATTATTGAAACATTTTAGTTGCAAACTGAAGATAAATCGATTATTTTCCTCTGGAAAAGTTGTAAGCAACTTCTTTAATATTGTGACAAAAGAATATATTCTGGAAACAAAGGTTAAATAATTTCACCAATATCAACAAAGCGAACAACCCCCTCTCACCTTAAATCGTTAAACACAAAAGAGACAATGACTATTGCAATGTAGTATAACCATGTTAAAAACGTTTACAATATAACCATGTTAAAAACGTTTACAATATAATCATGTTAAAAACGTTTACAATATAACCATGTTGAAAATGTTTACAATATAACCATGTTAAAAACGTTTACAATATAACCATGTTAAAAACGTTTACAATATAACCATGTTAAAAACGTTTACAATATAACCATGTTAAAAACGTTTACAATATAACCATGTTAAAAACGTTTACAATATAACCATGTTAAAAACGTTTACAATATAACCATGTTAAAAACGTTTACAATATAACTATGTTAAAAATGTTTACAATATAACCATGTTAAAAACGTTTACAATATAACCATGTTGAAAACGTTTACAATATAACCATGTTAAAAACGTTTACAATATAACCATGTTAAAAACGTTTACAATATAACCATGTTAAAAACGTTTACAATATAACTATGTTAAAAATGCTTACAATATAACCATGTTAAAAACGTTTACAATATAACCATGTTAAAAACGTTTACAATATAACCATGTTAAAAACGTTTACAATATAACCATGTTAAAAACGTTTACAATATAACCATGTTAAAAATGTTTACAATATAACCATGTTAAAAACGTTTACAATATAACCATGTTAAAAACGTTTACAATATAACCATGTTAAAAACGTTTACAATATAACCATGTTAAAAACGTTTACAATATAACCATGTTAAAAACGTTTACAATATAACCATGTTAAAAACGTTTACAATATAACCATGTTAAAAACGTTTACAATATAACTATGTTAAAAATGTTTACAATATAACCATGTTAAAAACGTTTACAATATAACCATGTTAAAAACGTTTACAATATAACCATGTTAAAAATGTTTACAATATAACCATGTTAAAAACGTTTACAATATAACCATGTTAAAAACGTTTACAATATAACCATGTTAAAAACGTTTACAATATAACCATGTTAAAAACGTTTACAATATAACTATGTTAAAAATGCTTACAATATAACCATGTTAAAAACGTTTACAATATAACCATGTTAAAAACGTTTACAATATAACCATGTTAAAAACGTTTACAATATTTATAGAGTTTTTGGAGTTTTAATTTAACTTTTGAACGAATAAATTTATATAGTGTATCATACAATTTTGAAGATAACAAAGGGGTAATCAGAAACGATAAATTGAAGGAGAACTGACAATACAATGACAAACAGGAACCGGAGTATTGGAAAAAGGAATCGAGCTAATTATTAACATTACACTTTTATTAAAATTCAGTATAGTCAGTCATATTATTGGTTGCCAGACGAATGTGAAGGAGAAATAAAGATCCGGTATATGACGCAAGCACAAGAAGTAAAGTAAAAGTGAACTCCCATAGTGACCAGGTCCTCCTGTTATTTTCCTGTATCGTGTAAGGTATCCGTTGTGCACCGTCTAGACGACACACGGATCTGTTTATCATGAAGCTATGAATGTTAACAATGGTTCTGTCAATATAGTCAGAGCTTTGATGATATATCACAGGGAGGTAGTATTTTATCCACTTTTGTTGCTACATAAACTCGTAAACAACCCATTATTTTAACAGGATCGCTTTCGAATAAAAACCTACTTTTTTTTAGATCTGTAGATTCTAATTGAATTACTGGTTTCAAGCACAGTTTGTGTTATGCATAATTTAATACATGTCAGGACATATCAACTTATCACGTTTTAATGGATGCTTTGATAATTATTGAAACATTTTAGTTGCAAGCTTAGGATTTAATCGATTTGTTGCTCTGGAAAAGTTGTAAACAACTTGTTTAAAACTGTGATAAAGAACGGATTCTGTAAAGAAAGGTTAAACAATTTCACAAAGAAAACAAATAACCACCTCTCACCTTAAATCATTGTACATAAAAGAGACAATACATGTTGTAATGTAGTATAACGTTATGTAATAGTACTTAGTATTTAGAAGTCTAGACTTTTGATGAAATACAGCTTGAATTGTTCTGAATTATAGAGATAATAGTAATGATTAAAAAGCTGAAATGTAGCACAATAAGTAAAAATCAATCAATATCAGTAGTTGATTATTAGGTTATTGACGAATTATCTATATAGATGTACTACAGCATGTTCCACTGAGAGCTTTATATCTGTGAGAATCATTGACTAGAAAATTACCTGTTTGTGACAAATCGTGTGAATTTATTGGTTTTTCTTTGACATGTGTTTTTGATTTGTTTCATCATTCACAGCAAGTTTCTATAAATATAACGCCTCTGTATATGATCGTATTTTATTTTTAGCTTGTTCTCAGATTATTACATTTCTTGTTAACTATCACTTGTTTGCACTAAATCGACACACATATTTTCGTCACATAAACAGTACGTCAGGACTGTATTACTCTCCTAAATCAGTACAGAAATTTACTTTCCATCGACAGGAATACTTGGTGTGTGGTATTTGGTCACACACAAGCAGTGAACGCACAAGTGAAGTCCACACGCAAGCTGGAAATTCACTTCCTGATCCTTTCCTCATTCATGATTTATTACCGGGTTTGTAACTAGTGGAGTATGAACTACATGTACTTACCCTTCCGGAGAGCCTGTGTTATACCCATTTTTTAACTTGTCTTAATGGACTTCGTGTTGTTCATGTTGTCAAATACCATGTCTTCACGTTTTTAGTTCTGTGTTGTGCGCCAAGATTTCAGTGTATAAACGTTGTTCGGTTCGTCTTGACTACCATTTGGTTTTTTAGGAGTTCATGTTTTATTTATGTTATTTGTATTTATTTACGTAAACTGGTGTCCAACAAGATTTCCATATCGGATGATATTCGCGTCGTTTTACAGTAACACGATGTGTGTCGCATAGCGGTATGGAGCAGGAACTGTTAACCCTTTAGAATCACCCGAGTTCACCCGCGGATTTTAGTGGGGTTCGTATCGCTCGATCCTTCTTTTCTATGTAGTGTTTTGTAGATCGTTGTTTGTTCTTTTGTCCTTTCTCTTTTGGTCATTGTGTTGTCTGTCCTTCTTCGATTAAGGATTCTGATTACCCCTTTGGTATCTTTAAACTCGTATTTTATTAGTATGTGAACAAACATATTATCAGCAGAAAATGATTTTGTTTATACTTGTTTTGCAGAGTTATAGAGATATAGTTTTCTTATCGTTTTCTGAAATATCAGTTTTCAATAGAAATATCTTTAAGTACAAATTACACTGGGGATAATTATCTTAATTGTATTAACATATTTTTGTTGGATTAATAAACACCGATTACTTCTGCATTAGACATTTCTGGGTGATAACTACTTCCAAACCTTCGTTATTGAAACCCTACCTTAATAATCATTGGCAGTCATTCAACGTTTCTTACGAAGTTACAACGTATGCCATTACATTGGCATTATTTTATAGAGCTTGGTAGTGGAAAAATAAAGAAAATATCCCTTCCTTCAAGTTAAGCTTTTAATTGAAATAACATTTTATTTGATCATTAGTTACACATGATTATATTAGAATGTGATATTTATAATATCATATTGCTCCATCTTTAGTTCTCTGTGTAGTGTTTGGTCATCTTTAATTCTCTGTGTAGTGTTTGGTCATCTTTAGTTCTCTGTGTAGTGTTTGGTCATCTTTAGTTCTCTGTGTAGTGTTTGGTCATCTTTAGTTCTCTGTGTAGTGTTTGGTCATCTTTAGTTCTCTGTGTAGTGTTTGGTCATCTTTAGTTCTCTGTGTAGTGTTTAGTCATCTTTAGTTCTCTGTGTAGTGTTTGGTCATCTTTAGTTCTCTGTGTAGTGTTTGGTCATCTTTAGTTCTCTGTGTAGTGTTTGGTCTTCTTTAGTTCTCTGTGTAGTGTTTGGTCATCTTTAGTTCTCTGTGTAGTGTTTGGTCATCTTTAGTTCTATGTGTAGTGTTTGGTCATCATTAGTTCTCTGTGTAGTGTTTGGTCATCTTTAGTTCTATGTGTAGTGTTTGGTCATCTTTAGTTCTCTGTGTAGTGTTTTGGTCATCTTTAGTTCTCTGTGTAGTGTTTGATCATCTTTAGTTCTCTGTGTAGTGTTTGGTATATCTTTGTCATCTTTAGTTCTCTGTGTAGTGTTTGGTCATCTTTAGTTCTATGTGTAGTGTTTGGTCATCATTAGTTCTCTGTGTAGTGTTTGGTCATCTTTAGTTCTCTGTGTAGTGTTTGGTCATCTTTAGTTCTCTGTGTAGTGTTTGGTCTTCTTTAGTTCTCTGTGTAGTGTTTGGTCTTCTTTAGTTCTCTGTGTAGTGTTTGGTCATCTTTAGTTCTCTGTGTAGTGTTTGGTCTTCTTTAGTTCTCTGTGTAGTGTTTGGTCATCTTTAGTTCCATGTATAGTGTTTGGTCATCTTTAGTTCTCTGTGTAGTGTTTGGTCTTCTTTAGTTCTCTGTGTAGTGTTTGGTCATCTTTAGTTCTCTGTGTAGTGTTTGGTCTTCTTTAGTTCTCTGTGTAGTGTTTGGTCATCTTTAGTTCTATGTGTAGTGTTTGGTCATCTTTAGTTCTCTGTGTAGTGTTTGGTCATCTTTAGTTCTCTGTGTAGTGTTTGGTCATCTTTAGTTCTCTGTGTAGTGTTTGGTCTTCTTCAGTTCTCTGTGTAGTGTTTGGTCATCTTTAGTTCTCTGTGTATTGTTTGGTCATCTTTAGTTCTATGTGTAGTGTTTGGTCATCTTTAGTTCTCTGTGTAGTGTTTGGTCTTCTTTAGTTTTCTGTGTAGTGTTTGGTCTTCTTTAGTTCTCTGTGTAGTGTTTGGTCATCTTTAGTTCTCTGTGTAGTGTTTGGTCATCTTTAGTTCTCTGTGTAGTGTTTGGTCATCTTTAGTTCTATGTGTAGTGTTTGGTCATCTTTAGTTCTCTGTGTAGTGTTTGGTCTTCTTTAGTTTTCTGTGTAGTGTTTGGTCTTCTTTAGTTCTCTGTGTAGTGTTTGGTCATCTTTAGTTTTCTGTGTAGTGTTTGGTCTTCTTTAGTTCTCTGTGTAGTGTTTGGTCATCTTTAGTTCTATGTGTAGTGTTTGGTCATCTTTAGTTCTCTGTGTAGTGTTTGGTCTTCTTTAGTTCTCTGTGTAGTGTTTGGTCTTCTTTAGTTCTCTGTGTAGTGTTTGGTCTTCTTTAGTTCTATGTGTAGTGTTTGGTTATCTTTAGTTCTCTGTGTAGTGTTTGGTCATCTTTAGTTCTCTGTGTAGTGTTTGGTCATCTTTAGTTCTATGTGTAGTGTTTGGTCATCTTTAGTTCTCTGTGTAGTGTTCGGTCATCTTTAGTTCTCTGTGTAGTGTTTGGTCATCTTTAGTTCTCTGTGTAGTGTTTGGTCATCTTTAGTTCTCTGTGTAGTGTTTGGTCTTCTTTAGTTCTCTGTGTAGTGTTTGGTCATCTTTAGTTCTCTGTGTAGTGTTTGGTCTTCTTTAGTTCTCTGTGTAGTGTTTGGTCATCTTTAGTTCTATGTGTAGTGTTTGGTCTTCTTTAGTTCTATGTGTAGTGTTTGGTCATCTTTAGTTCTATGTGTAGTGTTTGGTCATCTTTAGTTCTCTGTGTAGTGTTTGGTCATCTTTAGTTCTCTGTGTAGTGTTTGGTCTTCTTTAGTTCTCTGTGTAGTGTTTGGTCTTCTTTAGTTCTATGTGTAGTGTTTGGTCATCTTTAGTTCTCTGTGTACTGTTTGGTCATCCCTAGTTCTATGTGTAGTGTTTGGTCATCTTTAGTTCTCTGTGTAGTGTTTGGTCTTCTTTAGTTCTCTGTGTAGTGTTTGGTCTTCTTTAGTTCTCTGTGTAGTGTTTGGTCTTCTTTAGTTCTCTGTGTAGTGTTTGGTCATCTTTAGTTCTATGTGTAGTGTTTGGTCGTCTTTAATTCTCTGTGTAGTGTTTGGTCATCTTTAGTTCTCTGTGTAGTGTTTGGTCTTCTTTAGTTCTCTGTGTAGTGTTTGGTCATCTTTAGTTCTCTGTGTAGTGTTTGGTCTTCTTTAGTTCTCTGTGTAGTGTTTGGTCATCTTTAGTTCTCTGTGTAGTGTTTGGTCATCTTTAGTTCTATGTGTAGTGTTTGGTCTACTTTAGTTCTCTGTGTAGTGTTTGGTCATCTTTAGTTCTATGTGTAGTGTTTGGTCTTCTTTAGTTCTCTGTGTAGTGTTTGGTCTTCTTTAGTTCTATGTGTAGTGTTTGGTCATCTTTAGTTCTCTGTGTAGTGTTTGGTCATCTTTAGTTCTCTGTGTAGTGTTTGGTCATCTTTAGTTCTATGTGTAGTGTTTGGTCTACTTTAGTTCTCTGTGTAGTGTTTGGTCATCTTTAGTTCTATGTGTAGTGTTTGGTCTTCTTTAGTTCTCTGTGTAGTGTTTGGTCTTCTTTAGTTCTATGTGTAGTGTTTGGTCATCTTTAGTTCTCTGTGTAGTGTTTGGTCTACTTTAGTTCTATGTGTAGTGTTTGGTCATCTTTAGTTCTCTGTGTAGTGTTTGGTCATCTTTAGTTCTCTGTGTAGTCTTTGGTCTTCTTTAGTTCTATGTGTAGTGTTTGGTCATCTTTAGTTCTCTGTGTAGTGTTTGGTCTTCTTTAGTTCTCTGTGTAGTGTTTGGTCTTCTTTAGTTCTCTGTGTAGTGTTTGGTCATCTTTAGTTCTCTGTGTAGTGTTTGGTCTTCTTTAGTTCTCTGTGTAGTGCTTGGTCATCTTTAGTTCTCTGTGTAGTGTTTGGTCATCTTTAGTTCTCTGTGTAGTGTTTGGTCATCTTTAGTTCTCTGTGTAGTGTTTGGTCATCTTTAGTTCTCTGTGTAGTGTTTGGTCATCTTTAGTTCTATGTGTAGTGTTTGGTCATCTTTAGTTCTCTGTGTAGTGTTTGGTCATCTTTAGTTCTCTGTGTAGTGTTTGGTCATCTTTAGTTCTCTGTGTAGTGTTTGGTCTTCTTTAGTTCTCTGTGTAGTGTTTGGTCATCCTTAGTTCTATGTGTAGTGTTTGGTCTTCTTTAGTTCTCTGTGTAGTGTTTGGTCTTCTTTAGTTCTCTGTGTAGTGTTTGGTCATCTTTAGTTCTCTGTGTAGTGTTTGGTCATCTTTAGTTCTCTGTGTAGTGTTTGGTCATCTTTAGTTCTCTGTGTAGTGTTTGGTCATCTTTAGTTCTCTGTGTAGTGTTTGGTCTTCTTTAGTTCTCTGTGTAGTGTTTGGTCATCTTTAGTTCTCTGTGTAGTGTTTGGTCATCTTTAGTTCTCTGTGTAATGTTTGGTCATCTTTAGTTCTCTGTGTAGTGTTTGGTCATCTTTAGTTCTCTGTGTAGTGTTTGGTCATCTTTAGTTCTCTGTGTAGTGTTTGGTCTTCTTTAGTTCTCTGTGTAGTGTTTGGTCATCTTTAGTTCTATGTGTAGTGTTTGGTCATCATTAGTTCTCTGTGTAGTGTTTGGTCATCTTTAGTTCTCTGAGTAGTGTTTGGTCTTCTTTAGTTCTATGTGTAGTGTTTGGTCATCTTTAGTTCTCTGTGTAGTGTATGGTCATCTTTAGTTCTCTGTGTAGTGTTTGGTCATCTTTAGTTCTCTGTGTAGTGTTTGGTCATCTTTAGTTCTATGTGTAGTGTTTGGTCATCTTTAGTTCTCTGTGTAGTGTTTGGTCATCTTTAGTTCTATGTGTAGTGCTTGGTCATCATTAGTTCTCTGTGTAGTGTTTGGTCATCTTTAGTTCTATGTGTAGTGTTTGGTCATCATTAGTTCTCTGTGTAGTGTTTGGTCATCTTTAGTTCTATGTGTAGTGTTTGGTCATCATTAGTTCTCTGTGTAGTGTTTGGTCATCTTTAGTTCTCTGTGTAGTGTTTGGTCATCTTTAGTTCTATGTGTAGTGTTTGGTCATCTTTAGTTCTCTGTGTAGTGTTTGGTCATCTTTAGTTCTCTGTGTAGTGTTTGGTCTTCTTTAGTTCTCTGTGTAGTGTTTGGTCATCTTTAGTTCTCTGTGTAGTGTTTGGTCATCTTTAGTTCTCTGTGTAATGTTTGGTCATCTTTAGTTCTCTGTGTAGTGTTTGGTCATCTTTAGTTCTATGTGTAGTGTTTGGTCATCTTTAGTTCTCTGTGTAGTGTTTGGTCTTCTTTAGTTCTCTGTGTAGTGTTTGGTCATCTTTAGTTCTATGTGTAGTGTTTGGTCATCATTAGTTCTCTGTGTAGTGTTTGGTCTTCTTTAGTTCTCTGTGTAGTGTTTGGTCTTCTTTAGTTCTATGTGTAGTGTTTGGTCATCTTTAATTCTCTGTGTAGTGTTTGGTCATCTTTAGTTCTCTGTGTAGTGTTTGGTCATCTTTAGTTCTCTGTGTAGTGTTTGGTCATCTTTAGTTCTCTGTGTAGTGTTTGGTCTTCTTTAGTTCTCTGTGTAGTGTTTGGTCTTCTTTAGTTCTATGTGTAGTGTTTGGTCATCTTTAGTTCTCTGTGTAGTGTTTGGTCATCTTTAGTTCTCTGTGTAGTGTTTGGTCTTCTTTAGTTCTATGTGTAGTGTTTGGTCTTCTTTAGTTCTATGTGTAGTGTTTGGTCTTCTTTAGTTCTCTGTGTAGTGTTTGGTCATCTTTAGTTCTCTGTGTAGTGTTTGGTCATCTTTAGTTCTCTGTGTAATGTTTGGTCATCTTTAGTTCTCTGTGTAGTGTTTGGTCATCTTTAGTTCTCTGTGTAGTGTTTGGTCTTCTTTAGTTCTCTGTGTAGTGTTTGGTCTTCTTTAGTTCTATGTGTAGTGTTTGGTCATCTTTAGTTCTCTGTGTAGTGTTTGGTTATCTTTAGTTCTCTGTGTAGTGTTTGGTCATCTTTAGTTCTCTGTGTAGTGTTTGGTCATCTTTAGTTCTCTGTGTAGTGTTTGGTCATATTTAGTTCTCTGTGTAGTGTTTGGTCTTCTTTAGTTCTATGTGTAGTGTTTGGTCATCTTTAGTTCTCTGTGTAGTGTTTGGTCATCTTTAGTTCTCTGTGTAGTGTTTGGTCATCTTTAGTTCTCTGTGTAGTGTTTGGTCATCTTTAGTTCTCTGTGTAGTGTTTGGTCATCTTTAGTTCTCTGTGTAGTGTTTGGTCATCTTTAGTTCTCTGTGTAGTGTTTGGTCATCTTTAGTTCTCTGTGTAGTGTTTGGTCTTCTTTAGTTCTATGTGTAGTGTTTGGTCATCTTTAGTTCTCTGTGTAGTGTTTGGTCATCTTTAGTTCTCTGTGTAGTGTTTGGTCATCTTTAGTTCTCTGTGTAGTGTTTGGTCTTCTTTAGTTCTCTGTGTAGTGTTTGGTCTTCTTTAGTTCTCTGTGTAGTGTTTGGTCATCTTTAGTTCTCTGTGTAGTGTTTGGTCTTCTTTAGTTCTCTGTGTAGTGTTTGGTCATCTTTAGTTCTCTGTGTAGTGTTTGGTCATCTTTAGTTCTCTGTGTAGTGTTTGGTCATCTTTAGTTCTCTGTGTAGTGTTTGGTCATCTTTAGTTCTCTGTGTAGTGTTTGGTCATCTTTAGTTCTCTGTGTAGTGTTTGGTCATCTTTAGTTCTCTGTGTAGTGTTTGGTCTTCTTTAGTTCTCTGTGTAGTGTTTGGTCATCTTTAGTTCTATGTGTAGTGTTTGGTCATCTTTAGTTCTCTGTGTAGTGTTTGGTCTTCTTTAGTTCTCTGTGTAGTGTTTGGTCATCTTTAGTTCTCTGTGTAGTGTTTGGTCATCTTTAGTTCTCTGTGTAGTGTTTGGTCTTCTTTAGTTCTATGTGTAGTGTTTGGTCATCTTTAGTTCTCTGTGTAGTGTTTGGTCATCTTTAGTTCTCTGTGTAGTGTTTGGTCATCTTTAGTTCTCTGTGTAGTGTTTGGTCATCTTTAGTTCTCTGTGTAGTGTTTGGTCATCTTTAGTTCTCTGTGTAGTGTTTGGTCATCTTTAGTTCTCTGTGTAGTGTTTGGTCATCTTTAGTTCTATGTGTAGTGTTTGGTCATCTTTAGTTCTCTGTGTAGTGTTTGGTCATCTTTAGTTCTATGTGTAGTGTTTGGTCATCATTAGTTCTCTGTGTAGTGTTTGGTCATCTTTAGTTCTATGTGTAGTGTTTGGTCATCTTTAGTTCTCTGTGTAGTGTTTGGTCATCTTTAGTTCTCTGTGTAGTGTTTGGTATATCTTTGTCATCTTTAGTTCTCTGTGTAGTGTTTGGTCATCTTTAGTTCTATGTGTAGTGTTTGGTCATCTTTAGTTCTCTGTGTAGTGTTTGGTCATCTTTAGTTCTATGTGTAGTGTTTGGTCATCATTAGTTCTCTGTGTAGTGTTTGGTCATCTTTAGTTCTCTGTGTAGTGTTTGGTCATCTTTAGTTCTCTGTGTAGTGTTTGGTCATCTTTAGTTCTATGTGTAGTGTTTGGTCATCTTTAGTTCTCTGTGTAGTGTTTTGGTCATCTTTAGTTCTCTGTGTAGTGTTTGGTCATCTTTAGTTCTCTGTGTAGTGTTTGGTATATCTTTGTCATCTTTAGTTCTCTGTGTAGTGTTTGGTATATCTTTGTCATTGTTCCTTACTTATGTTGGTCATCGTATAGTCTGGCCTTCTTCGAACTTCGGCTCCTGATTGCCCCCAACTCCATCTTCAAAGTCTTATCGTCTATATATCATATTTTGCTAGTATGCATGTCTTAAGAGGGATGAAGTACATTACCAAAAGGAGGGTTCCTTGTTGATAGGTTTGTTGGTAAATATTACCTGTTTTATATTAACACCAATGACAGTGTTTCTACAGAAATAATAAGATAAGATAAAAAAACTTTATTTTGATTCGGCACATAATAAAAACAGTACAACATAACAGAGCTTTTTACCGAATATACATTAACAATAAAACAACACAAGTCATATGCAAAGTTACAAATTAAAATAGATAAGAAATACATGCAAAAAAGGAGGACTGTGCATAGATCTGAACAAGAACCCACGTGGCAAGTGCCTCTTTGGACTCTTGTTCAAGATCCACACACAGATGCCCCAACATAAAGCACGGCAGTTAAAAAAGAAGTAGCAGCTAAAAATTTATACTGAATACTTAAAACTGGCACCAACATAAGATAAGATAAGACAAATCCATTTTGATTCGGCATAAAATCAAACACACAACACAATCTCTGAAGAGCCCTTGACCGAATATAAAATCATATACATAACTTACAACAACACAAGATAACAATATGCATTTCTAATTTAAAACATACATAGATCAGCTATAGCATGCAATAAAAATTTGGCAACAAATTAGAATGAATTAGAATTCCATAAAACTATAGCATATGTTTAATATTATAAAAATTTCGAAAAGAATAAAATAATATCAACTTGTATTGATTACCCAATTACTGGAATGATGTGCAAATAATGCAATTTGAAATTAAGATAAGATTCATGCAGAAAACAAACATAAAAATACAGCAATAACAGTCTAATAGAAAACAAACATAAAAATACAGCAATAACAGTCTAATAGAAAACAAACATAAAAATACAGCGATAACAGTCTAATAGAAAACAAACATAAAAATACAGCAATAACAGTCTAATAGAAAACAAACATAAAAATACAGCAATAACAGTCTAATAGAAAACAAACATAAAAATACAGCAATAACAGTCTAATAGAAAACAAACATAAAAATACAGCGATAACAGTCTAATAGAAAACAAACATAAAAATACAGCAATAACAGTCTAATAGAAAACAAACATAAAAATACAGCAATAACAGTCCAATAGAAAACAAATAGTAAATGAAAAGCTATAGGATATTATGTTTATCCAGATTTGTTAAAGGAAAACTGATAATAGTGGGTAAAAAACATTGCCATATGTCATATTATTGAATACGGATATTATGTAAACCCATTCAAAATCAATTATGTCTGACTAATAATTGATGTTCGGTGTTAAATGTATTTAATTCATTGACAGATATATAAAATCTGTTCCTCATTTTAAATAATTATGTTTACATTTGTATATAAAGATGTAGTATCGACCTTGTCTGTTCTAACATACGTGCTACATAACAGATAACTGGTCAGTCCGTTCTTACACTGGTCAGTCCGTTCTTACAGATAACTGGTCAGTCCGTTCTTACACTGGTCAGTCCGTTCTTACATATAACTGGTCAGTCCTTTCTTTTAGATAACTGATCAGTCCGTTCTTACAGATAACTGGTCAGTCCGTTCTTACAGATAACTGGTCAGTCCGTTCTTTTAGATAACTGGTCAGTCCATTCTTACAGATAACTGGTCAGTCCGTTCTTACAGATAACTGGTCAGTCCATTCTTACAGATAACTGGTCAGTCCGTTCATATAGATAACCGGTCAGTTTGTTCTTACAGATAACTGGTCAGTCCATTCTTACAGATAACTGGTCAGTCCATTCTTACAGATAACTGGTCAGTCCGTTCATATAGATAACTGGTCAGTTTGTTCTTACAGATAACTGGTCAGTTCATTCTTACAGATAACTGGTCAGTGCGTTCTTACAGATAACTGGTCAGTCCGTTCATATAGATAACTGGTCAGTCTGTTCTTACAGATAACTGGTCAGTCCGTTCTTACAGATAACTGGTCAGTCCGTTCTTACAGATAACTGGTCAGTCCGTTCCTACAGATAACTGGTCAGTCCATTCTTACAGATAACTGGTCAGTCCGTTCTTACAGATAACTGGTTAGTCTGTTCTTACAGATAACTGGTCAGTCCTTTCTTACCAATAACTGGTCAGTCCGTTCTTACATATAACTGGTCAGTCCATTCTTACAGATAACTGGTTAATCCGTTCCTACAGATAACTGGGCAGTCCGTTCTTACAGATAACTGGTCAGTCCTTTCTTACAGATAACTGGTCAGTCCATTCTTACAGATAACTGGTCAGTCCGTTCTTACAGATAACTGGTCAGTCCGTTCTTACACATAACTGGCCAGTCCGTTCTTACAGATAACTGGTCAGTCCGTTCTTACAGATAACTGGTCAGTCCGTTCTTACAGATAACTGGTCAGTCCTTTCTTACCGATAACTGGTCAGTCCGTTCTTACATATAACTGGTCAGTCCATTCTTACAGATAACTGGTTAATCCGTTCTTACAGATAACTGGTCAGTCCGTTCTTACAGATAACTGGTCAGTCCTTTCCTACAGATAACTGGTCAGTCCGTTCTTACAGATAACTGGTCAGTCCGTTCTTACAGATAACTGGTAAGTCCGTTCTTACAGATAACTGGTCAGTCCTTTCTTACAGATAACTGGTCAGTCCTTTCTTACACTGATCAGTCCGTTCTTACAGATAACTGGTCAGTCCGTTCTTACAGATAACTGGTCAGTCCGTTCTTACACTGGTCAGTCCGTTCTTACAGATAACTGGTCAGTCCTTTCTTTTAGATAACTGATCAGTCCGTTCTTACAGATAACTGGTCAGTCCGTTCTTACAGATAACTGGTCAGTCCGTTCTTATAGATAACTGGTCAGTCCATTCTTACAGATAACTGGTCAGTCCGTTCTTACAGATAACTGGTCAGTCCATTCTTACAGATAACTGGTCAGTCCGTTCATATAGATAACTGGTCAGTTTGTTCTTACAGATAACTGGTCAGTCCATTCTTACAGATAACTGGTCAGTCCATTCTTACAGATAACTGGTCAGTCCGTTCATATAGATAACTGGTCAGTTTGTTCTTACAGATAACTGGTCAGTCCATTCTTACAGATGACTGGTCAGTCCGTTCTTACAGATAACTGGTTAGTCTATTCTTACAGATAACTGGTCAGTCCTTTCTTACCGATAACTGGTCAGTCCGTTCTTACATATAACTGGTCAGTCCATTCTTACAGATAACTGGTTAATCCATTCTTACAGATAACTGGTCAGTCCGTTCTTACAGATAACTGGTCAGTCCTTTCTTACCGATAACTGGTCAGTCCGTTCTTACATATAACTGGTCAGTCCATTCTTACAGATAACTGGTTAATCCATTCTTACAGATAACTGGTCAGTCCATTCTTACAGATAACTGGTTAATCCATTCTTACAGATAACTGGTCAGTCCGTTCTTACAGATAACTGGCCAGTCCGTTCTTACAGATAACTGGTCAGTCCGTTCTTACAGATAACTGGTCAGTCCGTTCTTACAGATAACTGGTCAGTCCTTTCTTACAGATAACTGGTCAGTCCGTTCTTACAGATAACTGGTCAATCTGTTCTTACAGATAATTGGTTAGTCCGTTCTTACAGATAACTAGTCAGTCCGTTCATACAGATAACTGGTCAGTCCATTCTTACAGATAACTGGTTAGTCTGTTCTTACAGATAACTGGTCAGTCCTTTCTTACCGATAACTGGTCAGTCCGTTCTTACATATAACTGGTCAGTCCATTCTTACAGATAACTGGTTAATCCGTTCTTACAGATAACTGGTCAGTCCTTTCTTACAGATAACTGGTCAGTCCGTTCTTACAGAAAACTGGTCAGTCCGTTCTTACAGATAACTGGTCAGTCCGTTCTTACAGATAACTGGTCAGTCCTTTCTTACAGATAACTGGTCAGTCCTTTCTTACAGATAACTGGTCAGTCCGTTCTTACAGATAACTGGTCAGTCCGTTCTTACAGATAATTGGTCAGTCCGTTCTTACAGATAACTAGTCAGTCCGTTCTTACAGATAACTGGTCAGTCCATTCTTACAGATAACTGGTTAGTCTGTTCTTACAGATAACTGGTCAGTCCTTTCTTACCGATAACTGGTAAGTCCGTTCTTACATATAACTGGTCAGTCCATTCTTACAGATAACTGGTTAATCCGTTCTTACAGATAACTGGTCAGTCCGTTCTTACAGATAACTGGTCAGTCCTTTCTTACAGATAACTGGTCAGTCCGTTCTTACAGATAACTAGTTAATCCGTTCTTACAGATAACTGGTCAGTCCGTTCTTACAGATAACTGGTCAGTCCTTTCTTACAGATAACTGGTCAGTCCATTCTTACAGATAACTGGTCAGTTCGTTCTTACAGATAACTGGTCAGTCCGTTCTTACAGATAACTGGACAGTCCGTTCTTACAGATAACTAGTTAGTCCGTTCTTACAGATAACTGGACAGTCCGTTCTTACAGATAACTGGTTAATCCGTTCTTACAGATAACGGTCAGTCCGTTCTTACAGATAACTGGTCAGTCCTTTCTTACAGATAACTGGTCAGTCCGTTCTTACAGATAACTAGTTAGTCCATTCTTACAGATAACTGGTCAGTTCTTTCTTACAGATAACTTGTCAGTCCTTTCTTACAGATAACTGGTCAGTCCGTTCTTACAGATAACTAGTCAGTCCGTTCTTACAGATAACTGGTCAGTCCGTTCTTACAGATAACTGGTCAATTCGTTCTTACAGATAACTGGTCAGTCCTTTCTTACCGATAACTGGTCAGTACGTTCTTACAGATAACTGGTCAGTCCTTTCTTACAGATAACTGGTCAGTTCGTTCTTACAGATAACTGGTCAGTCCGTTCTTACAGATAACTGGTCAGTCCTTTCTTACAGATAACTGGTCAGTCCGTTCTTACAGATAACTGGTCAGTCCTTTCTTACAGATAACTGGTTAGTCCTTTCTTACACTGACCAGTCCGTTCTTACAGATAACTGGTCAGTCCGTTCTTACAGATAACTGGTCAGTCCGTTCTTACACTGGTCAGTCCGTTCTTACAGATAACTGGTCAGTCCTTTCTTTTAGATAACTGATCAGTCAGTTCTTACAGATAACTGGTCAGTCCGTTCTTACAGATAACTGGTCAGTCCGTTCTTATAGATAACGGGTCAGTCCATTCTTACAGATAACTGGTCAGTCCGTTCTTACAGATAACTGGTCAGTCCATTCTTACAGATAACTGGTCAGTCCGTTCATATTGATAACTGGTCAGTTTGTTCTTACAGATAACTGGTCAGTCCATTCTTACAGATAACTGGTCAGTCCATTCTTACAGATAACTGGTCAGTCCGTTCATATAGATAACTGGTCAGTTTGTTCTTACAGATAACTGGTCAGTCCATTCTTACAGATAACTGGTCAGTGCGTTCTTACAGATAACTGGTCAGTCCGTTCTTACAGATAACTGGTCAGTCCATTCCTACAGATAACTGGTCAGTCCATTCTTACATATAACTGGTCAGTCCGTTCTTACAGATAACTGGTTAGTCTATTCTTACAGATAACTGGTCAGTCCTTTCTTACCGATAACTGGTCAGTCCGTTCTTACATATAACTGGTCAGTCCATTCTTACAGATAACTGGTTAATCCATTCTTACAGATAACTGGTCAGTCCGTTCTTACAGATAACTGGTCAGTCCTTTCTTACCGATAACTGGTCAGTCCGTTCTTACATATAACTGGTCAGTCCATTCTTACAGATAACTGGTTAATCCATTCTTACAGATAACTGGTCAGTCCATTCTTACAGATAACTGGTTAATCCATTCTTACAGATAACTGGTCAGTCCGTTCTTACAGATATCTGGCCAGTCCGTTCTTACAGATAACTGGTCAGTCCGTTCTTACAGATAACTGGTCAGTCCGTTCTTACAGATAACTGGTCAGTCCTTTCTTACAGATAACTGGTCAGTCCGTTCTTACAGATAACTGGTCAATCTGTTCTTACAGATAATTGGTTAGTCCGTTCTTACAGATAACTAGTCAGTCCGTTCATACAGATAACTGGTCAGTCCATTCTTACAGATAACTGGTTAGTCTGTTCTTACAGATAACTGGTCAGTCCTTTCTTACCGATAACTGGTCAGTCCGTTCTTACATATAACTGGTCAGTCCATTCTTACAGATAACTGGTTAATCCGTTCTTACAGATAACTGGTCAGTCCTTTCTTACAGATAACTGGTCAGTCCGTTCTTACAGAAAACTGGTCAGTCCGTTCTTACAGATAACTGGTCAGTCCGTTCTTACAGATAACTGGTCAGTCCTTTCTTACAGATAACTGGTCAGTCCTTTCTTACAGATAACTGGTCAGTCCGTTCTTACAGATAACTGGTCAGTCCGTTCTTACAGATAATTGGTCAGTCCGTTCTTACAGATAACTAGTCAGTCCGTTCTTACAGATAACTGGTCAGTCCATTCTTACAGATAACTGGTTAGCCTGTTCTTACAGATAACTGGTCAGTCCTTTCTTACCGATAACTGGTAAGTCCGTTCTTACATATAACTGGTCAGTCCATTCTTACAGATAACTGGTTAATCCGTTCTTACAGATAACTGGTCAGTCCGTTCTTACAAATAACTGGTCAGTCCTTTCTTACAGATAACTGGTCAGTCCGTTCTTACAGATAACTAGTTAGTCCATTCTTACAGATAACTGGTCAGTTCTTTCTTACAGATAACTTGTCAGTCCTTTCTTACAGATAACTGGTCAGTCCGTTCTTACAGATAACTGGTCAGTCCGTTCTTACAGATAACTGGTCAGTCCGTTCTTACAGATAACTTGTCAGTCCTTTCTTACAGATAACTGGTCAGTCCGTTCTTACAGATAACTAGTCAGTCCGTTCTTACAGATAACTAGTCAGTCCGTTCTTACAGATAACTGGTCAGTCCTTTCTTACAGATAACTAGTCAGTCCGTTCTTACAGATAACTGGTCAGTCCGTTCTTACAGATAACTGGTCAATTCGTTCTTACAGATAACTGGTCAGTCCTTTCTTACCGATAATTGGTCAGTCCGTTCTTACAGATAACTGGTCAGTCCGTTCTTACAGATAACTGGTCAGTCCGTTCTTACAGATAACTGGTCAATTCGTTCTTACAGATAACTGGTCAGTCCTTTCTTACCGATAATTGGTCAGTCCGTTCTTACAGATAACTGGTCAGTCCGTTCTTACAGATAACTGGTCAGTCCGTTCTTACAGATAACTGGTCAGTCCGTTCTTACAGATAATTGGTCAGTCCGTTCTTACAGATAACTAGTCAGTCCGTTCTTACAGATAACTGGTCAGTCCATTCTTACAGATAACTGGTTAGCCTGTTCTTACAGATAACTGGTCAGTCCGTTCTTACAGATAACTGGTCAGTCCGTTCTTACAGATAACTGGTCAGTCCTTTCTTACAGATAACTAGTCAGTCCGTTCTTACAGATAACTAGTCAGTCCGTTCTTACAGATAACTAGTCAGTCCGTTCTTACAGATAATTGGTCAGTCCGTTCTTACAGATAACTGGTCAGTCCTTTCTTACAGATAACTAGTTAGTCCATTCTTACAGATAACTGGTCAGTCCGTTCTTACAGATAACTGGTCAATTCGTTCTTACAGATAACTGGTCAGTCCTTTCTTACCGATAATTGGTCAGTCCGTTCTTACAGATAACTGGTCAGTCCTTTCTTACCGATAATTGGTCAGTCCGTTCTTACAGATAACTGGCCAGTCCGTTCTTACAGATAACTGGTCAGTCCGTTCTTACAGATAACTGGTCAATTCGTTCTTACAGATAACTGGTCAGTCCTTTCTTACCGATAACTGGTCAGTCCATTCTTACAGATAACTGGTCAGTCCTTTCTTACAATCTGGAATCAATGTGTGTTGTTGTTCCTAATCTTTCTAAATCAATCTTGAAAAGACAATCAATGTTTAAAGGAGTAAATGTCTAGGTCAGAAATCTGAAGCCATACTGTTTTTTATAGTTATACTAGTACAGTAACATTCAATATTTCATTATCTGTTTCCTGATATCAAGTATTAAAGACTTGACTAGTATTTAATGATGAAAATAACGTCACAATGAAATGACAGCGGTGTTGTACAACTGTTCTAAGAAACGTTTGTACGAACAGTTTGTTATCTGAATTGTGTTTTCCGTTTTGTTTATCTTCGATCTGTGTCTTGTGCCCAATGTCGCGTTTGTCTCTGAATTGTTCATTCTTGAATTTCCCCGCGATTTTCTCTAACGTTTATTTGCAATATACATGACATTATATGTACTAGGATGAAAGGAGAAAAAAAATCACATTATTTACTCCCCTTTTCCTTAATCGTGCCATAATATTACTTCACAGAAGTTCTTAAGATGATCAAAGATATATTTAATGTTATAAATAAGATGATTTAAGTCTTCACCGATTATCTGACACCATAAATGTAGATGGGTACTTGACCTTTACGAAAGGTAAGCAAATAGAATGTGACATTGATCTTTGACATTATGACCTTGCAATTATTTGTCAGCATGCTTTACTGTTGTTTCAATATAACGTACTAGAGTAAGTGATTGTTTTCTTAAGCTCTATATCATGGCGAGAACACGTTACATTTCAGTGAAATGATGATGATGTCCCCTTTATACTGTGACAACAAGCTTAATTGGACGTTTATAGTGCTAGCTCATTGCAACAATAGTCTACATGTATACATGTTACACCCTCGGACACAGAAGCAGCAAATAACAATTTCATAGACTTTGGTTTTACCCGACCGGGGCTAGAACCCACATTCTACCACACTCCAGGTGAGCGTGCTCACCATTACATCAGCGATACAATCTAATGATATATGCTCTAGAGAAATGAATAAATCTTCATCACGACTTAATACAATTGAAATAAGAATGTACGATAGCAATAACTAAAATGACTAAATGTTGGACAATGTTGGTCTGTATGTTGTCTATTGGGATCAGATTAATGTCTAAATGTCCAAGACAATACTTACTGAATATTTGACAGATAAAAAAAATATACCATGACCTATAAACTGTCTATTTAATGAGTAAACGTGGGATGGAATCGATGTTGAGACGATAAAAAGGTATATATTCAATTTATATATCATTAAAGACACGAAGATTACATAAAAGATGATACCAACTAAGACATATGTCCACCGTTCTTAAGTAAAGACTGTACGACATATATATCACCTGATGTTCTAACACATATCTCCACCGTTCTTAAGTAAAGACTGTACGACATATATATCACCTGATGTTCTAAGACATATGTCCACCGTTCTTAAGTAAAGACTGTATGACATATATATCACCTGATGTTCTAAGACATATCTCCACCGTTCTTAAGTAAAGACTGTACGACATATATATCACCTGATGTTCTAAGACATATGTCCACCGTTCTTAAGTAAAGACTGTACGACATATATATCACCTGATGTTCTAAGACATATTTCTACCGTTCTTAAGTAAAGACTGTACGACATATATATCACCTAATGTTCTAAGACATATGTCCACCGTTCTTAAGTAAAGCCTGTACGACATATATATCACCTGATGTTCTAAGACATATCTCCACCGTTCTTAAGTAAAGACTGTACGACATAGATATCACCTGATGTTCTAAGACATATTTCTATCGTTCTTAAATAAGCTTATACGACATATATATCACCTGATGTTCTAAGACATATGTCCACCGTCCATAAGTAAAGACTGTACGACATATATATCACCTGATGTTCTAAGACATATTTCCACTGTTCTTAAGTAAAGACTGTACGACATATATCACCTGATGTTCTAAGACATATGTCCACCGTTCTTAAGTAAAGGCTGTACGACATATATATCACCTGATGTTCTAAGACAGATTTCTACCGTTCTTAAGTAAAGGCTGTACGACATATATATCACCTGATGTTCTAAGACATATTTCTACCGTTCTTAAGTAAAGGCTGTACGACATATATATCACCTGATGTTCGAAGACATATGTCCACCGTTCTTAAGTAAAGACTGTACGACATATATATCACCTGATGTTCTAAGACATATGTCCACCGTTCTTAAGTAAAGGCTGTACGACATATATATCACCTGATGTTCTAAGACATATGTCCACCGTCCTTAAGTAAAGACTGTACGACATATATATCACCTAATGTTCTAAGACATATTTCTATCGTTCTTAAATAAAGCTTATACGACATATAGATCACCTGATGTTCTAAGACATATGTCCACCGTCCTTAAGTAAAGACTGTACGACATATATATCACCTGATGTTCTAAGACATATTTCTACCGTTCTTAAGTAAAGACTGTACGATATATATATCACCTGATGTTCGAAGACATATTTCTACCGTTCTTAAGTAAAGGCTGTACGACATATATATCACCTGATGTTCTAAGACATATTTCTACCGTTCTTAAGTAAAGGCTGTACGACATATATATCACCTGATGTTCTAAGACATATTTCTACCGTTCTTAAGTAAAGACTGTACGACATATATATCACCTGATGTTCTAAGACATATTTCTACCGTTCTTAAGTAAAGACTGTACGACATATATATCACCTGATGTTCTAAGACATATGTCCACCGTTCTTAAGCAAAGACTGTACGACATATATATCACCTGATGTTCTAAGACATTTGTCCACCGTTCTTAAATAAAGACTGTACGACATATATATCACCTGATGTTCTAAGACATATTTCTACCGTTCTTAAGTAAAGGCTGTACGACATATATATCACCTGATGTTCTAAGACATATGTCCACCGTTCTTAAGTAAAGACTGTACGACATATATTTCAACTGATGTTCTAAGACATATGTCCACCGTTCTTAAGTAAAGGCTGTACGACATATATATCACCTGATGTTCTAAGACATATGTCCACCGTTCTTAAGTAAAGACTGTACGACATATATATCACCTGATGTTCTAAGACATATTTCTACCGTTCTTAAGTAAAGACTGTACGACATATATATCACCTGATGTTCGAAGACATATTTCTACCGTTCTTAAGTAAAGGCTGTACGACATATATATCACCTGATGTTCTAAGACATATGTCCACCGTTCTTAAGTAAAGACTGTACGACATATATATCACCTGATGTTCTAAGACATATGTCCACCGTTCTTAAGTTAAGGCTGTACGACATATATATCACCTGATGTTCTAAGACATATGTCCACCGTTCTTAAGTAAAGACTGTACGACATATATATCACCTGATGTTCTAAGACATATGTCCACCGTTCTTAAGTAAAGGCTGTACGACATATATATCACCTGATGTTCTAAGACATATGTCCACCGTTCTTAAGTAAAGGCTGTACGACATATATATCACCTGATGTTCTAAGACATATGTCCACCGTCCTTAAGTAAAGGCTGTACGACATATATATCACCTGATGTTCTAAGACATATGTCCACCGTTCTTAAGTAAAGACTGTACGACATATATATCACCTGATGTTCTAAGACATATGTCCACCGTTCTTAAGTAAAGACTGTACGACATATATATCACCTGATGTTCTAAGACATATGTCCACCGTCCTTAAGTAAAGACTGTACGACATATATATCACCTGATGTTCTAAGACATATGTCCACCGTCCTTAAGTAAAGACTGTACGACATATATATCACCTGATGTTCTAAGACATATTTCTACCGTTCTTAAGTAAAGGTTGTACGACATATATATCACCTGATGTTCTAAGACATATGTCCACCGTCCTTAAGTAAAGGCTGTACGACATATATATCACCTGATGTTCTAAGACATATGTCCACCGTTCTTAAGTAAAGGCTGTACGACATATATATCACCTGATGTTCTAAGACATATCTCCACCGTCTTTAAGTAAAGACTGTACGACATATATATCACCTGATGTTCTAAGACATATGTCCACCGTTCTTAAGTAAAGGCTGTACGACATATATATCACCTGATGTTCTAAGATATATTTCTACCGTTCTTAAGTAAAGACTCTACGACATATATATCACCTGATGTTCTAAGACATATGTCCACCGTTCTTAAGTAAAGGCTGTACGACATATATATCACCTGATGTTCTAAGACATATGTCCACCGTCCTTAAGTAAAGGCTGTACGACATATATATCACCTGATGTTCTAAGACATATTTCTACCGTTCTTAAGTAAAGACTGTACGACATATATATCACCTGATGTTCTAAGACATATTTCTACCGTTCTTAAGTAAAGGCTGTACGACATATATATCACCTAATGTTCTAAGACATATTTCTACCGTTCTTAAGTAAAGGCTGTACGACATATATATCACCTAATGTTCTAAGACATATTTCTATCGTTCTTAAGTAAAGACTGTACGACATATATATCACCTGATGTTCTAAGACATATGTCCACCGTTCTTAAGTAAAGACTGTATGACATATATATCACCTGATGTTCTAAGACATATTTCTATCGTTCTTAAGTAAAGGCTGTACGACATATATATCACCTGATGTTCTAAGACATATTTCTACCGTTCTTAAGTAAAGGCTGTACGACATATATATCACCTGATGTTCTAAGACATATTTCTACCGTTCTTAAGTAAAGACTGTACGACATATATATCACCTGATGTTCTAAGACATATGTCCACCGTCCTTAAGTAAAGACTGTACGACATATATATCACCTGATGTTCTAAGACATATTTCTACCGTTCTTAAGTAAAGGTTGTACGACATATATATCACCTGATGTTCTAAGACATATGTCCACCGTCCTTAAGTAAAGGCTGTACGACATATATATCACCTGATGTTCTAAGACATATGTCCACCGTTCTTAAGTAAAGGCTGTACGACATATATATCACCTGATGTTCTAAGACATATCCCCACCGTCTTTAAGTAAAGACTGTACGACATATATATCACCTGATGTTCTAAGACATATGTCCACCGTTCTTAAGTAAAGGCTGTACGACATATATATCACCTGATGTTCTAAGATATATTTCTACCGTTCTTAAGTAAAGACTCTACGACATATATATCACCTGATGTTCTAAGACATATGTCCACCGTTCTTAAGTAAAGGCTGTACGACATATATATCACCTGATGTTCTAAGACATATGTCCACCGTCCTTAAGTAAAGGCTGTACGACATATATATCACCTGATGTTCTAAGACATATTTCTACCGTTCTTAAGTAAAGACTGTACGACATATATATCACCTGATGTTCTAAGACATATTTCTACCGTTCTTAAGTAAAGGCTATACGACATATATATCACCTAATGTTCTAAGACATATTTCTACCGTTCTTAAGTAAAGGCTGTACGACATATATATCACCTAATGTTCTAAGACATATTTCTATCGTTCTTAAGTAAAGACTGTACGACATATATATCACCTGATGTTCTAAGACATATGTCCACCGTTCTTAAGTAAAGACTGTATGACATATATATCACCTGATGTTCTAAGACATATTTCTATCGTTCTTAAGTAAAGGCTGTACGACATATATATCACCTGATGTTCTAAGACATATCTCCACCGTTCTTAAGTAAGGCTGTACGACATATATATCACCTAATGTTCTAAGACATATTTCTACCGTTCTTAAGTAAAGACTGTACGACATATATATCACCTGATGTTCTAAGACATATTTCTACCGTTCTTAAGTAAAGGCTGTACGACATATATATCACCTAATGTTCTAAGACAGATTTCCACTGTTCTTAAGTAAAGGCTGTACGACATATATATCACCTAATGTTCTAAGACAGATTTCCACTGTTCTTAAGTAAAGGCTGTACGACATATATATCACCTGATGTTCTAAGACATATCTCCACCGTTCTTAAGTAAAGGCTGTACGACATATATATCACCTGATGTTCTAAGACATATCTCCACCGTTCTTAAGTAAAGACTGTACGACATATATATCACCTGATGTTCTAAGACATATGTCCACCGTTCTTAAGTAAAGACTGTACGACATATATATCACCTGATGTTCTAAGACATATTTCTACCGCTCTTAAGTAAAGGCTGTACGACATATATATCACCTGATGTTCTAAGACATATTTCTACCGTTCTTAAGTAAAGACTGTACGACATATATATCACCTGATGTTCTAAGACATATTTCTACCGTTCTTAAGTAAAGACTGTACGACATATATATCACCTGATGTTCTAAGACATATGTCCACCGTTCTTAAGTAAAGGCTGTACGACATATATATCACCTGATGTTCTAAGACATATGTCCACCGTTCTTAAGTAAAGGCTGTACGACATATATATCACCTGATGTTCTAAGACATATCTCCACCGTTCTAAAGTAAAGACTGTACGACATATATATCACCTGATGTTCTAAGACATATGTCCACCGTTCTTAAGTAAAGACTGTACGACATATATATCACCTGATGTTCGAAGACATATGTCCACCGTTCTTAAGTAAAGGCTGGACGACATATATATCACCTGATGTTCTAAGACATATGTCCACCGTTCTTAAGTAAAGACTGTACGACATATATATCACCTGATGTTCTAAGACATATGTCCACCGTTCTTAAGTAAAGGCTGTACGACATATATATCACCTGATGTTCTAAGACATATGTCCACCGTCCTTAAGTAAAGGCTGTACGACATATATATCACCTGATGTTCTAAGACATATGTCCACCGTTCTTAAGTAAAGACTGTACGACATATATATCACCTGATGTTCTAAGACATATGTCCACCGTCCTTAAGTAAAGGCTGTACGACATATATATCACCTGATGTTCTAAGACATAGGTCCACCGTTCTTAAGTAAAGGCTGTACGACATATATATCACCTGATGTTCTAAGACATATGTCCACCGTCCTTAAGTAAAGACTTTACGACATATATATCACCTGATGTTCTAAGACATATGTCCACCGTCCTTAAGTAAAGACTGTACGACATATATATCACCTGATGTTCTAAGACAGATTTTCACTGTTCTTAAGTAAAGGCTGTACGACATATATATCACCTGATGTTCTAAGACATATGTCCACCGTTCTTAAGTAAAGGCTGTACGACATATATATCACCTGATGTTCTAAGACATATGTCCACCGTCCTTAAGTAAAGGCTGTACGACATATATATCACCTGATGTTCTAAGACATATGTCCACCGTTCTTAAGTAAAGACTGTACGACATATATATCACCTGATGTTCTAAGACATATGTCCATCGTCCTTAAGTAAAGGCTGTACGACATATATATCACCTGATGTTCTAAGACATATGTCCACCGTTCTTAAGTAAAGACTGTACGACATATATATCACCTGATGTTCTAAGACATATGTCCACCGTCCTTAAGTAAAGGCTGTACGACATATATATCACCTGATGTTCTAAGACATATGTCCACCGTCCTTAAGTAAAGGCTGTACGACATATATATCACCTGATGTTCTAAGACATATGTTCACCGTCCTGAAGTAAAGACTGTACGACATATATATCACCTAATGTTCTAAGACAGATTTCCACTGTTCTGAAATAAAGGCTGTGCGACATATATATCACCTGATGTTCTAAGACATATGTCCACGTCCTTAAGTAAAGGCTGTACGACATATATATCACCTGATGTTCTAAGACATATTTCTACCGTTCTTAAGTAAAGACTGTACGACATATATATCACCTAATGTTCTAAGACAGATTTCCACTGTTCTGAAGTAAAGGTTGTACGACATATATATCACCTAATGTTCTAAGACATATGTCCACCGTTCTTAAGTAAAGACTGTACGACATATATATCACCTGATGTTCTAAGACAGATTTCCACTGTTCTTAAGTAAAGACTGTACGACATATATATCACCTGATGTTCTAAGACATATGTCCACCGTCCTTAAGTAAAGACTGTACGACATATATATCACCTAATGTTCTAAGACATATGTCCACCGTCCTTAAGTAAAGACTGTACGACATATATATCACCTGATGTTCTAAGACATATGTCCACCGTCCTTAAGTAAAGACTGTACGACATATATATCACCTAATGTTCTAAGACATATGTCCACCGTCCTTAAGTAAAGGTTGTACGACATATATATCACCTGATGTTCTAAGACAGATTTCCACTGTTCTTAAGTAAAGGCTGTACGACATATATATCACCTGATGTTCTAAGACAGATTTCCACTGTTCTTAAATAAAGGCTGTGCGACATATATATCACCTAATGTTCTAAGACATATGTCCACTGTTCTTAAGTAAAGATTGTACGACATATATATCACCTAATGTTCTAAGACATATGTCCACTGTTCTTAAGTAAAGACTGTACGACATATATATCACCTAATGTTCTAAGACATATGTCCACTGTTCTTAAGTAAAGACTGTACGACATATATATCACCTGATGTTCTAAGACAGATTTCCACTGTTCTTAAGTAAAGGCTGTACGACATATATATCACCTAATGTTCTAAGACATATGTCCACCGTCCTTAAGTAAAGGTTGTACGACATATATATCACCTGATGTTCTAAGACATATGTCCACCGTTCTTAAGTAAAGACTGTACGACATATATATCACCTGATGTTCTAAGACATATGTCCACCGTCCTTAAGTAAAGACTGTACGACATATATATCACCTGATGTTCTAAGACATATGTCCACCGTCCTTAAGTAAAGACTGTACGACATATATATCACCTAATGTTCTAAGACATATGTCCACCGTCCTTAAGTAAAGGTTGTACGACATATATATCACCTGATGTTCTAAGACAGATTTCCACTGTTCTTAAGTAAAGGCTGTACGACATATATATCACCTGATGTTCTAAGACAGATTTCCACTGTTCTTAAATAAAGGCTGTGCGACATATATATCACCTAATGTTCTAAGACATATGTCCACTGTTCTTAAGTAAAGACTGTACGACATATATATCACCTAATGTTCTAAGACAGATTTCCACTGTTCTTAAATAAAGGCTGTGCGACATATATATCACCTGATGTTCTAAGACATATGTCCACCGTCCTTAAGTAAAGGCTGTACGACATATATATCACCTGATGTTCTAAGACATATGTCCACTGTTCTTAAGTAAAGACTGTACGACATATATATCACCTAATGTTCTAAGACATATTTCTACCGTTCTTAAGTAAAGACTGTACGACATATATATCACCTGATGTTCTAAGACATATGTCCACCGTTCTTAAGTAAAGGCTGTACGACATATATATCACCTAATGTTCTAAGACATATTTCTATCGTTCTTAAGTAAAGACTGTACGACATATATATCACCTGATGTTCTAAGACATATGTCCACCGTTCTTAAGTAAAGACTGTATGACATATATATCACCTGATGTTCTAAGACATATTTCTATCGTTCTTAAGTAAAGGCTGTACGACATATATATCACCTGATGTTCTAAGACATATTTCTACCGTTCTTAAGTAAAGGCTGTACGACATATATATCACCTGATGTTCTAAGACATATTTCTACCGTTCTTAAGTAAAGACTGTACGACATATATATCACCTGATGTTCTAAGACATATGTCCACCGTCCTTAAGTAAAGACTGTACGACATATATATCACCTGATGTTCTAAGACATATTTCTACCGTTCTTAAGTAAAGGTTGTACGACATATATATCACCTGATGTTCTAAGACATATGTCCACCGTCCTTAAGTAAAGGCTGTACGACATATATATCACCTGATGTTCTAAGACATATGTCCACCGTTCTTAAGTAAAGGCTGTACGACATATATATCACCTGATGTTCTAAGACATATCCCCACCGTCTTTAAGTAAAGACTGTACGACATATATATCACCTGATGTTCTAAGACATATGTCCACCGTTCTTAAGTAAAGGCTGTACGACATATATATCACCTGATGTTCTAAGATATATTTCTACCGTTCTTAAGTAAAGACTCTACGACATATATATCACCTGATGTTCTAAGACATATGTCCACCGTTCTTAAGTAAAGGCTGTACGACATATATATCACCTGATGTTCTAAGACATATGTCCACCGTCCTTAAGTAAAGGCTGTACGACATATATATCACCTGATGTTCTAAGACATATTTCTACCGTTCTTAAGTAAAGACTGTACGACATATATATCACCTGATGTTCTAAGACATATTTCTACCGTTCTTAAGTAAAGGCTATACGACATATATATCACCTAATGTTCTAAGACATATTTCTACCGTTCTTAAGTAAAGGCTGTACGACATATATATCACCTAATGTTCTAAGACATATTTCTATCGTTCTTAAGTAAAGACTGTACGACATATATATCACCTGATGTTCTAAGACATATGTCCACCGTTCTTAAGTAAAGACTGTATGACATATATATCACCTGATGTTCTAAGACATATTTCTATCGTTCTTAAGTAAAGGCTGTACGACATATATATCACCTGATGTTCTAAGACATATCTCCACCGTTCTTAAGTAAGGCTGTACGACATATATATCACCTAATGTTCTAAGACATATTTCTACCGTTCTTAAGTAAAGACTGTACGACATATATATCACCTGATGTTCTAAGACATATTTCTACCGTTCTTAAGTAAAGGCTGTACGACATATATATCACCTAATGTTCTAAGACAGATTTCCACTGTTCTTAAGTAAAGGCTGTACGACATATATATCACCTAATGTTCTAAGACAGATTTCCACTGTTCTTAAGTAAAGGCTGTACGACATATATATCACCTGATGTTCTAAGACATATCTCCACCGTTCTTAAGTAAAGGCTGTACGACATATATATCACCTGATGTTCTAAGACATATCTCCACCGTTCTTAAGTAAAGACTGTACGACATATATATCACCTGATGTTCTAAGACATATGTCCACCGTTCTTAAGTAAAGACTGTACGACATATATATCACCTGATGTTCTAAGACATATTTCTACCGCTCTTAAGTAAAGGCTGTACGACATATATATCACCTGATGTTCTAAGACATATTTCTACCGTTCTTAAGTAAAGACTGTACGACATATATATCACCTGATGTTCTAAGACATATTTCTACCGTTCTTAAGTAAAGACTGTACGACATATATATCACCTGATGTTCTAAGACATATGTCCACCGTTCTTAAGTAAAGGCTGTACGACATATATATCACCTGATGTTCTAAGACATATGTCCACCGTTCTTAAGTAAAGGCTGTACGACATATATATCACCTGATGTTCTAAGACATATCTCCACCGTTCTAAAGTAAAGACTGTACGACATATATATCACCTGATGTTCTAAGACATATGTCCACCGTTCTTAAGTAAAGACTGTACGACATATATATCACCTGATGTTCGAAGACATATGTCCACCGTTCTTAAGTAAAGGCTGGACGACATATATATCACCTGATGTTCTAAGACATATGTCCACCGTTCTTAAGTAAAGACTGTACGACATATATATCACCTGATGTTCTAAGACATATGTCCACCGTTCTTAAGTAAAGGCTGTACGACATATATATCACCTGATGTTCTAAGACATATGTCCACCGTCCTTAAGTAAAGGCTGTACGACATATATATCACCTGATGTTCTAAGACATATGTCCACCGTTCTTAAGTAAAGACTGTACGACATATATATCACCTGATGTTCTAAGACATATGTCCACCGTCCTTAAGTAAAGGCTGTACGACATATATATCACCTGATGTTCTAAGACATAGGTCCACCGTTCTTAAGTAAAGGCTGTACGACATATATATCACCTGATGTTCTAAGACATATGTCCACCGTCCTTAAGTAAAGACTTTACGACATATATATCACCTGATGTTCTAAGACATATGTCCACCGTCCTTAAGTAAAGACTGTACGACATATATATCACCTGATGTTCTAAGACAGATTTTCACTGTTCTTAAGTAAAGGCTGTACGACATATATATCACCTGATGTTCTAAGACATATGTCCACCGTTCTTAAGTAAAGGCTGTACGACATATATATCACCTGATGTTCTAAGACATATGTCCACCGTCCTTAAGTAAAGGCTGTACGACATATATATCACCTGATGTTCTAAGACATATGTCCACCGTTCTTAAGTAAAGACTGTACGACATATATATCACCTGATGTTCTAAGACATATGTCCATCGTCCTTAAGTAAAGGCTGTACGACATATATATCACCTGATGTTCTAAGACATATGTCCACCGTTCTTAAGTAAAGACTGTACGACATATATATCACCTGATGTTCTAAGACATATGTCCACCGTCCTTAAGTAAAGGCTGTACGACATATATATCACCTGATGTTCTAAGACATATGTCCACCGTCCTTAAGTAAAGGCTGTACGACATATATATCACCTGATGTTCTAAGACATATGTTCACCGTCCTGAAGTAAAGACTGTACGACATATATATCACCTAATGTTCTAAGACAGATTTCCACTGTTCTGAAATAAAGGCTGTGCGACATATATATCACCTGATGTTCTAAGACATATGTCCACGTCCTTAAGTAAAGGCTGTACGACATATATATCACCTGATGTTCTAAGACATATTTCTACCGTTCTTAAGTAAAGACTGTACGACATATATATCACCTAATGTTCTAAGACAGATTTCCACTGTTCTGAAGTAAAGGTTGTACGACATATATATCACCTAATGTTCTAAGACATATGTCCACCGTTCTTAAGTAAAGACTGTACGACATATATATCACCTGATGTTCTAAGACAGATTTCCACTGTTCTTAAGTAAAGACTGTACGACATATATATCACCTGATGTTCTAAGACATATGTCCACCGTCCTTAAGTAAAGACTGTACGACATATATATCACCTAATGTTCTAAGACATATGTCCACCGTCCTTAAGTAAAGACTGTACGACATATATATCACCTGATGTTCTAAGACATATGTCCACCGTCCTTAAGTAAAGACTGTACGACATATATATCACCTAATGTTCTAAGACATATGTCCACCGTCCTTAAGTAAAGGTTGTACGACATATATATCACCTGATGTTCTAAGACAGATTTCCACTGTTCTTAAGTAAAGGCTGTACGACATATATATCACCTGATGTTCTAAGACAGATTTCCACTGTTCTTAAATAAAGGCTGTGCGACATATATATCACCTAATGTTCTAAGACATATGTCCACTGTTCTTAAGTAAAGATTGTACGACATATATATCACCTAATGTTCTAAGACATATGTCCACTGTTCTTAAGTAAAGACTGTACGACATATATATCACCTAATGTTCTAAGACATATGTCCACTGTTCTTAAGTAAAGACTGTACGACATATATATCACCTGATGTTCTAAGACAGATTTCCACTGTTCTTAAGTAAAGGCTGTACGACATATATATCACCTAATGTTCTAAGACATATGTCCACCGTCCTTAAGTAAAGGTTGTACGACATATATATCACCTGATGTTCTAAGACATATGTCCACCGTTCTTAAGTAAAGACTGTACGACATATATATCACCTGATGTTCTAAGACATATGTCCACCGTCCTTAAGTAAAGACTGTACGACATATATATCACCTGATGTTCTAAGACATATGTCCACCGTCCTTAAGTAAAGACTGTACGACATATATATCACCTAATGTTCTAAGACATATGTCCACCGTCCTTAAGTAAAGGTTGTACGACATATATATCACCTGATGTTCTAAGACAGATTTCCACTGTTCTTAAGTAAAGGCTGTACGACATATATATCACCTGATGTTCTAAGACAGATTTCCACTGTTCTTAAATAAAGGCTGTGCGACATATATATCACCTAATGTTCTAAGACATATGTCCACTGTTCTTAAGTAAAGACTGTACGACATATATATCACCTAATGTTCTAAGACAGATTTCCACTGTTCTTAAATAAAGGCTGTGCGACATATATATCACCTGATGTTCTAAGACATATGTCCACCGTCCTTAAGTAAAGGCTGTACGACATATATATCACCTGATGTTCTAAGACATATGTCCACTGTTCTTAAGTAAAGACTGTACGACATATATATCACCTAATGTTCTAAGACATATTTCTACCGTTCTTAAGTAAAGACTGTACGACATATATATCACCTGATGTTCTAAGACATATGTCCACCGTTCTTAAGTAAAGGCTGTACGACATATATATCACCTGATGTTCTAAGACATATGTCCACCGTCCTTAAGTAAAGGCTGTACGACATATATATCACCTGATGTTCGAAGACATATGTCCACCGTTCTTAAGTAAAGGCTGGACGACATATATATCACCTGATGTTCGAAGACATATGTCCACCGTTCTTAAGTAAAGGCTGGACGACATATATATCACCTGATGTTCTAAGACATATGTCCACCGTTCTTAAGTAAAGATTGTACGACATATATATCACCTGATGTTCTAAGACATATGTCCACCGTTCTTAAGTAAAGGCTGTACGACATATATATCACCTGATGTTCTAAGACATATGTCCACCGTCCTTAAGTAAAGGCTGTACGACATATATATCACCTGATGTTCTAAGACATATGTCCACCGTTCTTAAGTAAAGACTGTACGACATATATATCACCTGATGTTCTAAGACATATGTCCACCGTCCTTAAGTAAAGGCTGTACGACATATATATCACCTGATGTTCTAAGACATATGTCCACCGTTCTTAAGTAAAGGCTGTACGACATATATATCACCTGATGTTCTAAGACATATGTCCACCGTCCTTAAGTAAAGACTGTACGACATATATATCACCTGATGTTCTAAGACATATGTCCACCGTCCTTAAGTAAAGACTGTACGACATATATATCACCTGATGTTCTAAGACAGATTTTCACTGTTCTTAAGTAAAGGCTGTACGACATATATATCACCTGATGTTCTAAGACATATGTCCACCGTTCTTAAGTAAAGGCTGTACGACATATATATCACCTGATGTTCGAAGACATATGTCCACCGTTCTTAAGTAAAGGCTGGACGACATATATATCACCTGATGTTCTAAGACATATGTCCACCGTTCTTAAGTAAAGATTGTACGACATATATATCACCTGATGTTCTAAGACATATGTCCACCGTTCTTAAGTAAAGGCTGTACGACATATATATCACCTGATGTTCTAAGACATATGTCCACCGTCCTTAAGTAAAGGCTGTACGACATATATATCACCTGATGTTCTAAGACATATGTCCACCGTTCTTAAGTAAAGGCTGTACGACATATATATCACCTGATGTTCTAAGACATATGTCCACCGTCCTTAAGTAAAGACTGTACGACATATATATCACCTGATGTTCTAAGACATATGTCCACCGTCCTTAAGTAAAGACTGTACGACATATATATCACCTGATGTTCTAAGACAGATTTTCACTGTTCTTAAGTAAAGGCTGTACGACATATATATCACCTGATGTTCTAAGACATATGTCCACCGTTCTTAAGTAAAGGCTGTACGACATATATATCACCTGATGTTCTAAGACATATGTCCACCGTCCTTAAGTAAAGGCTGTACGACATATATATCACCTGATGTTCTAAGACATATGTCCACCGTTCTTAAGTAAAGACTGTACGACATATATATCACCTGATGTTCTAAGACATATGTCCACCGTCCTTAAGTAAAGGCTGTACGACATATATATCACCTGATGTTCTAAGACATATGTCCACCGTTCTTAAGTAAAGACTGTACGACATATATATCACCTGATGTTCTAAGACATATGTCCACCGTCCTTAAGTAAAGGCTGTACGACATATATATCACCTGATGTTCTAAGACATATGTCCACCGTCCTTAAGTAAAGGCTGTACGACATATATATCACCTGATGTTCTAAGACATATGTTCACCGTCCTGAAGTAAAGACTGTACGACATATATATCACCTAATGTTCTAAGACAGATTTCCACTGTTCTTAAATAAAGGCTGTGCGACATATATATCACCTGATGTTCTAAGACATATGTCCACGTCCTTAAGTAAAGGCTGTACGACATATATATCACCTGATGTTCTAAGACATATTTCTACCGTTCTTAAGTAAAGACTGTACGACATATATATCACCTAATGTTCTAAGACAGATTTCCACTGTTCTTAAGTAAAGGCTGTACGACATATATATCACCTAATGTTCTAAGACATATGTCCACCGTTCTTAAGTAAAGACTGTACGACATATATATCACCTGATGTTCTAAGACAGATTTCCACTGTTCTTAAGTAAAGACTGTACGACATATATATCACCTGATGTTCTAAGACATATGTCCACCGTCCTTAAGTAAAGACTGTACGACATATATATCACCTAATGTTCTAAGACATATGTCCACCGTCCTTAAGTAAAGACTGTACGACATATATATCACCTGATGTTCTAAGACATATGTCCACCGTCCTTAAGTAAAGACTGTACGACATATATATCACCTAATGTTCTAAGACATATGTCCACCGTCCTTAAGTAAAGGTTGTACGACATATATATCACCTGATGTTCTAAGACAGATTTCCACTGTTCTTAAGTAAAGGCTGTACGACATATATATCACCTGATGTTCTAAGACAGATTTCCACTGTTCTTAAATAAAGGCTGTGCGACATATATATCACCTAATGTTCTAAGACATATGTCCACTGTTCTTAAGTAAAGATTGTACGACATATATATCACCTAATGTTCTAAGACATATGTCCACTGTTCTTAAGTAAAGACTGTACGACATATATATCACCTAATGTTCTAAGACATATGTCCACTGTTCTTAAGTAAAGACTGTACGACATATATATCACCTGATGTTCTAAGACAGATTTCCACTGTTCTTAAGTAAAGGCTGTACGACATATATATCACCTAATGTTCTAAGACATATGTCCACCGTCCTTAAGTAAAGGTTGTACGACATATATATCACCTGATGTTCTAAGACATATGTCCACCGTTCTTAAGTAAAGACTGTACGACATATATATCACCTGATGTTCTAAGACATATGTCCACCGTCCTTAAGTAAAGACTGTACGACATATATATCACCTGATGTTCTAAGACATATGTCCACCGTCCTTAAGTAAAGACTGTACGACATATATATCACCTAATGTTCTAAGACATATGTCCACCGTCCTTAAGTAAAGGTTGTACGACATATATATCACCTGATGTTCTAAGACAGATTTCCACTGTTCTTAAGTAAAGGCTGTACGACATATATATCACCTGATGTTCTAAGACAGATTTCCACTGTTCTTAAATAAAGGCTGTGCGACATATATATCACCTAATGTTCTAAGACATATGTCCACTGTTCTTAAGTAAAGACTGTACGACATATATATCACCTAATGTTCTAAGACAGATTTCCACTGTTCTTAAATAAAGGCTGTGCGACATATATATCACCTGATGTTCTAAGACATATGTCCACCGTCCTTAAGTAAAGGCTGTACGACATATATATCACCTGATGTTCTAAGACATATGTCCACTGTTCTTAAGTAAAGACTGTACGACATATATATCACCTAATGTTCTAAGACATATTTCTACCGTTCTTAAGTAAAGACTGTACGACATATATATCACCTGATGTTCTAAGACATATGTCCACCGTTCTTAAGTAAAGGCTGTACGACATATATATCACCTGATGTTCTAAGACATATGTCCACCGTCCTTAAGTAAAGGCTGTACGACATATATATCACCTGATGTTCTAAGACATATTTCTACCGTTCTTAAGTAAAGACTGTACGACATATATATCACCTGATGTTCTAAGACATATGTCCACCGTCCTTAAGTAAAGGCTGTACGACATATATATCACCTGATGTTCTAAGACATATTTCTACCGTTCTTAAGTAAAGACTGTACGACATATATATCACCTGATGTTCTAAGACATATGTCCACCGTCCTTAAGTAAAGGCTGTACGACATATATATCACCTGATGTTCTAAGACATATGTCCACCGTCCTTAAGTAAAGGCTGTACGACATATATATCACCTGATGTTCTAAGACATATGTCCACCGTTCTTAAGTAAAGACTGTACGACATATATATCACCTGATGTTCTAAGACATATGTCCACCGTCCTTAAGTAAAGGCTGTACGACATATATATCACCTGATGTTCTAAGACATATGTCCACCGTTCTTAAGTAAAGGCTGTACGACATATATATCACCTGATGTTCTAAGACATATGTCCACCGTCCTTAAGTAAAGACTGTACGACATATATATCACCTGATGTTCTAAGACATATGTCCACCGTCCTTAAGTAAAGACTGTACGACATATATATCACCTGATGTTCTAAGACAGATTTCCACTGTTCTTAAGTAAAGGCTGTACGACATATATATCACCTGATGTTCTAAGACATATGTCCACCGTTCTTAAGTAAAGGCTGTACGACATATATATCACCTGATGTTCTAAGACATATGTCCACCGTCCTTAAGTAAAGGCTGTACGACATATATATCACCTGATGTTCTAAGACATATGTCCACCGTTCTTAAGTAAAGACTGTACGACATATATATCACCTGATGTTCTAAGACATATGTCCACCGTCCTTAAGTAAAGGCTGTACGACATATATATCACCTGATGTTCTAAGACATATTTCCACCGTTCTTAAGTAAAGACTGTACGACATATATATCACCTGATGTTCTAAGACATATGTCCACCGTCCTTAAGTAAAGGCTGTACGACATATATATCACCTGATGTTCTAAGACATATGTCCACCGTCCTTAAGTAAAGGCTGTACGACATATATATCACCTGATGTTCTAAGACATATGTTCACCGTCCTTAAGTAAAGACTGTACGACATATATATCACCTAATGTTCTAAGACAGATTTCCACTGTTCTTAAATAAAGGCTGTGCGACATATATATCACCTGATGTTCTAAGACATATGTCCACCGTCCTTAAGTAAAGGCTGTACGACATATATATCACCTGATGTTCTAAGACATATTTCTACCGTTCTTAAGTAAAGACTGTACGACATATATATCACCTAATGTTCTAAGACAGATTTCCACTGTTCTTAAGTAAAGGCTGTACGACATATATATCACCTAATGTTCTAAGACATATGTCCACCGTTCTTAAGTAAAGACTGTAC
This sequence comes from Bathymodiolus septemdierum, assembly GCA_963383655.1. Lineage (NCBI taxonomy): Eukaryota > Metazoa > Mollusca > Bivalvia > Mytilida > Modiolidae > Bathymodiolus > Bathymodiolus septemdierum. Next base: position 126,954,737 of record OY726519.1, on the reverse strand, counting down.
GACATATATATCACCTGATGTTCTAAGACAGATTTCCACTGTTCTTAAGTAAAGACTGTACGACATATATATCACCTGATGTTCTAAGACATATGTCCACCGTCCTTAAGTAAAGACTGTACGACATATATATCACCTAATGTTCTAAGACATATGTCCACCGTCCTTAAGTAAAGACTGTACGACATATATATCACCTGATGTTCTAAGACATATGTCCACCGTCCTTAAGTAAAGACTGTACGACATATATATCACCTAATGTTCTAAGACATATGTCCACCGTCCTTAAGTAAAGGTTGTACGACATATATATCACCTGATGTTCTAAGACAGATTTCCACTGTTCTTAAGTAAAGGCTGTACGACATATATATCACCTAATGTTCTAAGACAGATTTCCACTGTTCTTAAATAAAGGCTGTGCGACATATATATCACCTAATGTTCTAAGACATATGTCCACTGTTCTTAAGTAAAGATTGTACGACATATATATCACCTAATGTTCTAAGACATATGTCCACTGTTCTTAAGTAAAGACTGTACGACATATATATCACCTAATGTTCTAAGACATATGTCCACTGTTCTTCAGTAAAGACTGTACGACATATATATCACCTGATGTTCTAAGACAGATTTCCACTGTTCTTAAGTAAAGGCTGTACGACATATATATCACCTAATGTTCTAAGACATATGTCCACCGTCCTTAAGTAAAGGTTGTACGACATATATATCACCTGATGTTCTAAGACATATGTCCACCGTTCTTAAGTAAAGACTGTACGACATATATATCACCTGATGTTCTAAGACATATGTCCACCGTCCTTAAGTAAAGACTGTACGACATATATATCACCTGATGTTCTAAGACATATGTCCACCGTCCTTAAGTAAAGACTGTACGACATATATATCACCTAATGTTCTAAGACATATGTCCACCGTCCTTAAGTAAAGGTTGTACGACATATATATCACCTGATGTTCTAAGACAGATTTCCACTGTTCTTAAGTAAAGGCTGTACGACATATATATCACCTGATGTTCTAAGACAGATTTCCACTGTTCTTAAATAAAGGCTGTGCGACATATATATCACCTAATGTTCTAAGACATATGTCCACTGTTCTTAAGTAAAGACTGTACGACATATATATCACCTAATGTTCTAAGACAGATTTCCACTGTTCTTAAATAAAGGCTGTGCGACATATATATCACCTGATGTTCTAAGACATATGTCCACCGTCCTTAAGTAAAGGCTGTACGACATATATATCACCTGATGTTCTAAGACATATGTCCACTGTTCTTAAGTAAAGACTGTACGACATATATATCACCTAATGTTCTAAGACATATTTCTACCGTTCTTAAGTAAAGACTGTACGACATATATATCACCTGATGTTCTAAGACATATGTCCACCGTTCTTAAGTAAAGGCTGTACGACATATATATCACCTGATGTTCTAAGACATATGTCCACCGTCCTTAAGTAAAGGCTGTACGACATATATATCACCTGATGTTCTAAGACATATTTCTACCGTTCTTAAGTAAAGACTGTACGACATATATATCACCTGATGTTCTAAGACATATGTCCACCGTCCTTAAGTAAAGGCTGTACGACATATATATCACCTGATGTTCTAAGACATATTTCTACCGTTCTTAAGTAAAGACTGTACGACATATATATCACCTGATGTTCTAAGACATATGTCCACCGTCCTTAAGTAAAGGCTGTACGACATATATATCACCTGATGTTCTAAGACATATTTCTACCGTTCTTAAGTAAAGACTGTACGACATATATATCACCTAATGTTCTAAGACATATGTCCACCGTCCTTAAGTAAAGGCTGTACGACATATATATCACCTGATGTTCTAAGACATATTTCTACCGTTCTTAAGTAAAGACTCTACGACATATATATCACCTGATGTTCTAAGACATATCTCCACCGTCCTTAAGTAAAGGCTGTACGACATATATATCACCTGATGTTCTAAGACAGATGTCCACCGTCCTTAAGTAAAGGCTGTACGACATATATATCACCTGATGTTCTAAGACAGATTTCCACTGTTCTTAAGTAAAGGCTGTACGACATATATATCACCTGATGTTCTAAGACATATCTCCACCGTTCTTAAGTAAAGGCTGTACGACATATATATCACCTGATGTTCTAAGACAGATTTCCACTGTTCTTAAGTAAAGGCTGTACGACATATATATCACCTGATGTTCTAAGACAGATGTCCACCGTTCTTAAGTAAAGACTGTACGACATATATATCACCTGATGTTCTAAGACAGATTTCCACTGTTCTTAAGTAAAGGCTGTACGACATATATATCACCTGATGTTCTAAGACAGATGTCCACCGTTCTTAAGTAAAGACTGTACGACATATATATCACCTGATGTTCTAAGACATATCTCCACTGTTCTTAAGTAAAGGCTGTACGACATATATATCACCTGATGTTCTAAGACAGATTTCCACTGTTCTTAAGTAAAGGCTGTACGACATATATATCACCTGATGTTCTAAGACAGATTTCCACTGTTCTTAAGTAAAGGCTGTACGACATATATATCACCTGATGTTCTAAGACATATCTCCACTGTTCTTAAGTAAAGGCTGTACGACATATATATCACCTGATGTTCTAAGACAGATTTCCACTGTTCTTAAATAAAGGCTGTGCGACATATATATCACCTGATGTTCTAAGACAGATTTCCACTGTTCTTAAATATAGACTGTACGACATATATATCACCTGATGTTCTAAGACATATGTCCACCGTTCTTTAGTAAAGACTGTACGACATATATATCACCTGATGTTCTAAGACATATGTCCACCGTTCTTAAGTAAAGACTGTACGACATATATATCACCTGATGTTCTAAGATATATCTCCACTGTTCTTAAGTAAAGGCTGTACGACATATATATCACCTGATGTTCTAAGACAGATTTCCACTGTTCTTAAGTAAAGGCTGTACGACATATATATCACCTGATGTTCTAAGACATATGTTCACCGTCCTTAAGTAAAGGCTGTACGACATATATATCACCTGATGTTCTAAGACATATGTTCACCGTCCTTAAGTAAAGGCTGTACGACATATATATCACCTGATGTTCTAAGACATATGTTCACCGTCCTTAAGTAAAGACTGTACGACATATATATCACCTGATGTTCTAAGACATATCTCCACCGTCCTTAAGTAAAGGCTGTACGACATATATATCACGTGATGTTCTAATCACATCGATTCAGACTTTTGTTTGCCAGCTATACAATCAATGAGTTATTACGACCCGTATGTTCTAAAGCTGGATGATTGTCTCTAATATTACAATTACACAATTACAATATTGTAAAAACTTTGGACATCATGTGACCTGCTTTAACTACATAGTAAAAGACAAAATACATACACACAACAACGATAGAGGTAAAGTTGGGCTAAAAAGATTTGTATTCCTTCAATACATGATTAATTCACTAAGCAGTAGCATTGTCGTCTAATCAGGTTTGACAGGAAGATAAACTTGATGTGATTTCTATCCATTTGCAAAGGGTTTGAACACCGTAGTTCAATAACTTGTGCATCTTTAATCAGGACGCTGAGTAAATATTTATATCAAAATAGTGTTATTATTACTCAAACACGAGCTGATCACAAGTTCACTTGCTTTCACTGAGAAGGCAAAACATCGAGTACAGCGAGTACAGCGAATTAGCATGGTTGACTGAATACAAGCCAGACAGTAGCAAGGTTGACTGAATACAATCCAAAGAGTACCACGGGTGACTGAATACAAGCCAAACAGTACCAAGGTTAACTGAATACAAGTCAAGCAGTACCATGGTTGACTGAATACAAGCCAAACAGTACCACGGTTGACTGAATACAAGCCAAACAGTACTCCGGTCGACTGAATACAAACCAAACAGTACCACAGGTGACTGAATACAAGCCAAACAGTACCACGGTTGACTAAATACAAGCCAAACTTACCACGATTGACTGAATACAAGCCAAACAGTACCACGGGTGACTGAATACAAGCCAAACTGTACAAAGGTTTACTGAATACAAGCCAAACAGTACCGTGACCATGGTGGACTGAATACAAGCCAAACAGTACCACGGTTGACTGAATACAAGCTAAACAGTACCACGGGTGACTGAATACAAGCTAAACAGTACCACGGGTGACTGAATACAAGCCAGACAGTACACGGTGGACTGAATACAAACCAAACAGTACCACGGGTGACTGAATACAAGCCAAACAGTACCAAGTTTAACTGAATACAAGCCAAACAGTACACGGCGGACTGAATACAAACCAAGCATTACCACGGGTGACTGAATACAAGCCAAACAGTACTATGGCGGACTGAATACAAACCAAACAGTACCACAGGTGACTGAATACAAGCCAAACAGTACCACGGTTGACTAAAAATAACAGTTGTATTTGTAGTACGTTTGGTAAGAACTACATATCTAAAAAAAACTTCTTCCTCGTTTTACAGAATGTGTAGTTTGCAGTGGACTTGTATCATATTAAATGAAACCGATGTAAAACACTTATTTGTCTGTATAACCACTCTATTACTCCATGACGTTTGCTAAAATACTGAGATTCGACGGTTTCTACTGGCTATAAGAAATCATGACCTTCATGAATTATTCTTAAGACAAAAGTAGACGGAAATCTCATAATTCACTATGACCACCATAAATCCTTTTAAGACTTTTAATTAGGAGATTGATATCAATCAATAATAATCTATATGACGAATATGGCTGTCTAATTAGAAAGTCTTAACAGTTTATAGTGGCTCTAGAACATAGTAATAATTAGAAAGTCTTAATAGTTTATAATGGCTCTAGAACATAGTAATAATTAGAAAGTCTTAACAGTTTATAGTGGCTCTAGAACATAGTAATAATTAGAAAGTCTTAACAGTTTATAGTGGCTCTAGAACATAGTAATAATTAGAAAGTCTTAACAGTTTATAGTGGCTCTAGAACATAGTAATAATTAGAAAGTCTTAACAGTTTATAGTGGCTCTAGAACATAGTAATAATTAGAAAGTCTTAACAGTTTATAGTGGCTCTAGAACATAGTAATAATTAGAAAGTCTTAACAGTTTATAGTGGCTCTAGAACATAGTAATAATTAGAAAGTCTTAACAGTTTATAGTGGCTCTAGAACATAGTAATAATTAGAAAGTCTTAACAGTTTATAGTGGCTCTAGAACATAGTAATAATTAGAAAGTCTTAACAGTTTATAGTGGCTCTAGAACATAGTAATAATTAGAAAGTCTTAACAGTTTATAGTGGCTCTAGAACATAGTAATAATTAGAAAGTCTTAACAGTTTATAGTGGCTCTAGAACATAGTAATAATTAGAAAGTCTTAACAGTTTATAGTGGCTCTAGAACATAGTAATAATTAGAAAGTCTTAACAGTTTATAGTGGCTCTAGAACATAGTAATAATTAGAAAAGTTAAAAGATATGTATGCCGTAGTTGGTGTGGTTGTTGATTATAACTGTTCTGCAAATATAAATCTAAAATGTCAATTGTCATCAGTATATGCAAAACTCGTAATGGACATCACCATATACCACTTCCTTATAGTAATACGGTTCTCAAATAAAGTAAAGGTATACAAAAGGTAGTGACGAACCGACGATGAGTTAGTACATTGATGTATTGGACATCAATCATTCCCACTCCGAGGACACTTCTAATTAGTCACATGTTGTTAGTCGTTGCTCACTGAGATTTATAGAACGGGTAGCCTGTCGTGATATGAAACGCTTGAAGACACTAAAGGAGTAATTTGAAGCCGTAAATCAGAGGACAGACAATACAATGGCCAAAGATAAAAAGATAAACAATGGTCGACCAAACACTACACACCGGGACTGAAATCAGGTATTCCGGAAGGGTAACAATATAAGGGACTGAAAGCATGTGTTCCGGAAGGGTACCAATACGGGACTAAAATCAGGTGTTCCGGAAGGGTAACAATACGGGACTGAAATCAGGTGTTCCGGAAGGGTAACAATACGGGACTGAAACCAGGTGTTCCGGAAGGGTAACAATATCCGTCTCACTAGTGGAGCCTGTCATGTTAACGACGTGGACATCACCTGATAGAAAATCATGTTGGACACCAGTAAAAGTAAGTAAGGAAATTACCTAACACGTTACACCAGACACGTTATTGTTTTAATATGTCTCTCCGTCTTGGTTAATCATACGTTACAAAATAGGGGGTTGTCTTACAGTTTGTTTTTATTTAGCGAGCTTTAATAACATACTTTCTTCAATTTACTTTGTTATTATAGAAATATTTCAGCACTTTATTCTACAATATCGGCCTTACGATTAACGTAAACAAAAATATTTCCATTAGTGAAGTGCTTGGGAATGAAAATACTCTTGCGAGACTGTAGGAATTATCATTGTGATATTTGATGTTTATCAAATCTACAGCTAATGCTTGAAACACCTTGTCCTGATTGTAATAAAAACGTAGATAATCTAATTTAGTAGTGTTAATGACGCGTTTCTGCTGGTACGCTCAAGGTCGAAAGATTGGAATCCAAGTAATTTTTAAAAATGGGAGCAAATAAACCCAAGGGAGCAACAGCTAAAAATTGACTAAGATTTATCAATGCATGAGGGAGATTGACCTTATTTTTGTAAAACATAAAACATAATATACACCTCACTACCGATCGGAATCGTCCAATCAAACGAAAATGATGAAAGTCACAGAATACATAGCTTGATCCAACTACCATACGATAGCGACCACGACGGTCGCTTAACAACGCAGGCAAATTCTCCAGGTTATAGAATCCCCAACAGTGAAACATTATATCGTTGAAGATAAAAATCTAAATACCATACAAAATGTTTAACTACTGCCATTTAATGTGGTTATCACACCATCAACTTCATAAAAAAACTCTTTGAAATATTTTAGACATTGTATCTTCTCGTCCGTTAAAATCGGTCAACACCTGAAATCGGTCACCATTTTGGAATGCACTGTCACGTGAGTTCAGATGTCGATGACGTCATTTATCCTGCAAATTGCGTCCAGAAATAGATAATCGATTTACTTTCACTTTGATTAAGCTAACAATGAGATTTAAACAGATAAGAAAAGATATCTATAGACTTTGGTGCCAAAATGGTGCCATTTAACTACTATCATTTTGACTTAATAATGAAAGTCAAATATTTCCAAAAAAACACAGTCCGTAATGGATAATTTACATATCCTGTGTTTGTTTACATTCCACTGCGCATCTTGACCTATGTTTACAACTCCATTAGGCAACGGATATGGCATTGTTTTCGTTTTGAAATTAAGTAATTCTTTAGACAATTTTCAGATTTTTACAAAACATATGCAAACAAAAAAAGGTCAGCGAGCCGACATTTCTTCATCAAATTAAGCGATGTTTTGGTATTTTATTTGGCTTAAGTGCCCAAGTAAACATGGCATTTATCTTTGATATAAATACCAATTTGAATGAGAATTATAAGGAAATGTCTTAACTGACCGATTTACGGTCACAGGTGGATAAATATTTATTAATTCTTGTTTGTTTTAAGTAGACTGCAAATGCATTGTCAAGTGTCAAATGGTTCAACAAAGAATGTATCCATTAACTAGCATTATGTAAGCCAACATCCCATTTTAGTCTCTGTCAATAGTAAAAATATCATGACAGCATTAACACATAATAGACGGAAGCAATATGCTTCAAGATTATTCGTATTTATTCTCCTTCCTTATAATAATACTTCACCATGATAGATAGCTTTATTTAACACAATAAAGAAATCCATATGTCTGTAAAAACATCATGGACGTGTTTTAAAAATATTACTCATTCACTCCAAGTTATTCCGTAATGTTGTGTTGTTGCACGAAAAACGTAATTCATAATTAGCCTACATGTTGTTTGTTGTTACTTAGAGATAGCAAAACAAAAACGTGGGGTCTACGTCATCGTGACTTTATTGACAGTTACAAAGTATCTGTGTCACAGATGACCAGGAATATTAGTGACCGTTACAAAGTATCTGTGTCACAGATGACCAGGAATATTAGTGACCGTTACAAAGTATCTGTGTCACAGATGACCAGGAATATTAGTGACCGTTACAAAGTATCTGTGTCACAGATGACCAGGAATATTAGTGACCGTTACAAAGTATCTGTGTCACAGATGACCAGGAATATTAGTGACCGTTACAAAGTATCTGTGTCACAGATGACCAGGAATATTAGTGACCGTTACAAAGTATCTGTGTTACAGATGACCAGGAATGCTAGTATGAAAGAATATGCTCCGTTTGCCGTAATCTGAGATTCCAATTGGAATTGTTACGGTAGTGTGAGATTTTTTGTTTTCCGTTTTGCGACAATCCCGTCTTCCTTCCCAATTTCATGACTTATCACCAGATGTTTAAACAAGAGTAACAAGACGGGTGCGACTGGTGCAGCAGGAACTTTCCGTCCTTTCTTTGTGTTGAATATCGTATTTGTCTTGACAACAGCTTTGGTGTTGAAGAACAATGTGAATTGACAAATATCATAGAAATATTTAAAGCTATAAAATATGAACATGCTTATTCAAAATACTATTAATCACACAGGCACTTGTCTGGATCAACGATACGTATTCTACGACTGATTTTCTGGACAGAGCTCAGCTGCGAACGCAAAAGCTACTGAAACAAGGCTAAGTTGATCATAGGTTGAAGTCATTGCTACAGAAATTCTACGTCATCAAAAACTGATTGACCGTTACGAAATATTCATATCTCAAATGGCAATATATATTCTCCCTTTTACATATATTTTTTTTACTTTCTTCTATCATCAATAAGACGGTTACCGGACTGGGCTATAGGAGTATAACGACGGTTGTCTTTACCCCCGGTTGTTTGGTGGCAATATGAGTATAACGACGGTTGTCTTTACCCCCGGTTATTTGGTGGCTATATGAGTATAACGACAGTTGTCTTTACCCCCGGTTATTTGGTGGCTATATGAGTATAACGACAGTTGTCTTTACCCCCGGTTGTTTGGTGGCTATATGAGTATAACGACAGTTTTCTTTACCCCCGGTTGTTTGGTGGCTATATGAGTATAACGACGGTTGTCTTTACCCCCCGGTTGCTTGGTGGCTATATGAGTATAACGACGGTTGTCTTTACCCCCCGGTTGCTTGGTGGCTATATGAGTATAACGACAGTTGTCTTTACCCCCGGTTGCTTAGTGGCTATATGAGTATAACGGCAGTTGTCTTTACCCCCCGGTTGCTTGGTGGCTATATGAGTATAACGGCAGTTGTCTTTACCCCCTGGTTGTTTGGTGGTTATATGAGTATAACGACAGTTGTCTTTACCCCCGGTTGCTTTGTGGCTATATGAGTATAACGGCAGTTGTCTTTACCCCCGGTTGTTTGATGGCTATATGAGTATAACGGCAGTTGTCTTTACCCCCGGTTGTTTGATGGCTATATGAGTATAACGACGGTTGTCTTTACCCCCGGTTGTTTGGTGGCTATATGAGTATAACGACGGTTGTCTTTACCCCCGGTTGTTTGGCGGCTATATGAGTATAACAGCAGTTGTCTTTACCCCCGGTTGTTTGGTGGCTATATGAGTATAACGACGGTTTTCTTTACCCCCGCTTGTTTGGTGGCTATATGAGTTTAGCGATAGTTGTCTTTACCCCCGTTTGCTTGGTGGCTATATGAGTATAACGACGGTTGTCTTTACCCCCGGTTGTTTGGTGGCTATATGAGTATAACGACGGTTGTCTTTACCCCCGGTTGTTTGGCGGCTATATGAGTATAACAGCAGTTGTCTTTACCCCCGGTTGTTTGGTGGCTATATGAGTATAACGACGGTTTTCTTTACCCCCGCTTGTTTGGTGGCTATATGAGTTTAGCGATAGTTGTCTTTACCCCCGGTTGTTTGGTGGCTATATGAGTATAACGGCAGTTGTCTTTACCCCCGCTTGTTTGGTGGCTATATGGGTATAACGGCAGTTGTCTTTACCCCCGGTTGTTTGGTGGCTATATGAGTATAACGGCAGTTGTCTTTACCCCCGGTTGTTTGATGGCTATATGAGTATAACGACGGTTGTCTTTACCCCCGGTTGTTTGGTGGCTATATGAGTATAACGACGGTTGTCTTTACCCCCGGTTGTTTGGCGGCTATATGAGTATAACAGCAGTTGTCTTTACCCCCGGTTGTTTGGTGGCTATATGAGTATAACGACGGTTTTCTTTACCCCCGCTTGTTTGGTGGCTATATGAGTTTAGCGATAGTTGTCTTTACCCCCGTTTGCTTGGTGGCTATATGAGTATAACGACGGTTGTCTTTACCCCCGGTTGTTTGGTGGCTATATGAGTATAACGACGGTTGTCTTTACCCCCGGTTGTTTGGCGGCTATATGAGTATAACAGCAGTTGTCTTTACCCCCGGTTGTTTGGTGGCTATATGAGTATAACGACGGTTTTCTTTACCCCCGCTTGTTTGGTGGCTATATGAGTTTAGCGATAGTTGTCTTTACCCCCGGTTGTTTGGTGGCTATATGAGTATAACGGCAGTTGTCTTTACCCCCGCTTGTTTGGTGGCTATATGGGTATAACGGCAGTTGTCTTTACCCCCGGTTGCTTGGTGGCTATATGAGTATAACGACAGCTGTCTTTACCCCCGGTTGTTTGGTGGCAATATGAGTATAACGACAGTTGTCTTTACCCCCGGTTGTTTGGTGGCTATATGAGTATAACGGCAGTTGTCTTTACCCCCGGTTGTTTGGTGGCTATATGAGTATAACGACAGTTGTCTTTACCCCCGGTTATTTGGTGGCTATATGAGTATAACGACAGTTGTCTTTACCCCCGGTTATTTGGTGGCTATATGAGTATAACGACGGTTGTCTTTACCCCCGGTTGTTTGGTGGCTATATGAGTATAACGACAGTTGTCTTTACCCCCGGTTATTTGGTGGCTATATGAGTATAACGGCAGTTGTCTTTACCCCCGGTTGTTTGGAGGCTATATGAGTATAACGACAGTTGTCTTTACCCCCGGTTGTTTGGAGGCTATATGAGTATAACGACAGTTGTCTTTACCCCCGGTTATTTGGTGGCTATATGAGTATAACGACGGTTGTCTTTACCCCCGGTTGTTTGGTGGCTATATGAGTATAACGACAGTTGTCTTTACCCCCGGTTATTTGGTGGCTATATGAGTATAACGACAGTTGTCTTTACCCCCGGTTGTTTGGTGGCTATATGAGTATAACGACAGTTGTCTTTACCCCCGGTTATTTGGTGGCAATATGAGTATAACGACAGTTGTCTTTACCCCCGGTTGTTTGGTGGCTATATGAGTATAACGGCAGTTGTCTTTACCCCCGGTTGTTTGGTGGCTATATGAGTATAACGACAGTTGTCTTTACCCCCGGTTATTTGGTGGCTATATGAGTATAACGACAGTTGTCTTTACCCCCGGTTATTTGGTGGCTATATGAGTATAACGACGGTTGTCTTTACCCCCGGTTGTTTGGTGGCTATATGAGTATAACGACAGTTGTCTTTACCCCCGGTTATTTGGTGGCTATATGAGTATAACGGCAGTTGTCTTTACCCCCGGTTGTTTGGAGGCTATATGAGTATAACGACAGTTGTCTTTACCCCCGGTTGTTTGGAGGCTATATGAGTATAACGACAGTTGTCTTTACCCCCGGTTATTTGGTGGCTATATGAGTATAACGACGGTTGTCTTTACCCCCGGTTGTTTGGTGGCTATATGAGTATAACGACAGTTGTCTTTACCCCCGGTTATTTGGTGGCTATATGAGTATAACGACAGTTGTCTTTACCCCCGGTTGTTTGGAGGCTATATGAGTATAACGACAGTTGTCTTTACCCCCGGTTGTTTGGAGGCTATATGAGTATAACGACGGTTGTCTTTACCCCCGGTTGTTTGGTGGCTATATGAGTATAACGACGGTTGTCTTTACCCCCGGTTGTTTGGTGGCTATATGAGTATAACGACAGTTGTCTTTACCCCCGGTTATTTGGTGGCTATATGAGTATAACGACAGTTGTCTTTACCCCCGGTTGTTTGGAGGCTATATGAGTATAACGACAGTTGTCTTTACCCCCGGTTGTTTGGAGGCTATATGAGTATAACGACAGTTGTCTTTACCCCCGGTTATTTGGTGGCTATATGAGTATAACGGCAGTTGTCTTTACCCCCGGTTGTTTGGTGGCTATATGAGTATAACGGCAGTTGTCTTTACCCCCGGTTGTTTGATGACTATATGAGTATAACAACAGTTGTCTTTACCCCCGGTTGTTTGGTGGCTATATGAGTATAACGACGGTTGTCTTTACCCCCGGTTGTTTGATGGCTATATGAGTATAACGACAGTTGTCTTTACCCCCGGTTGTTTGATGGCTATATGAGTATAACGACGGTTGTCTTTACCCCCGGTTGTTTGGTGGCTATATGAGTATAACGACGGTTGTCTTTACCCCCGGTTGTTTGGTGGCTATATGAGTATAACGACAGTTGTCTTTACCCCCGGTTGCTTGGTGGCTATATGAGTATAACGGCAGTTGTCTTTACCCCCGGTTATTTGGTGGCTATATGAGTATAACGGCAGTTGTCTTTACCCCCGGTTGTTTGGAGGCTATATGAGTATAACGACAGTTGTCTTTACCCCCGGTTGTTTGGTGGCTATATGAGTATAACGACAGTTGTCTTTACCCCCGGTTATTTGGTGGCTATATGAGTATAACGACAGTTGTCTTTACCCCCGGTTGTTTGGTGGCTATATGAGTATAACGACAGTTGTCTTTACCCCCGGTTATTTGGTGGCTATATGAGTATAACGACGGTTGTCTTTACCCCCGGTTGTTTGGTGGCTATATGAGTATAACGACAGTTGTCTTTACCCCCGGTTGTTTGGTGGCTATATGAGTATAACGACAGTTGTCTTTACCCCCGGTTGTTTGGTGGCTATATGAGTATAACGACAGTTTTCTTTACCCCCGATTGTTTGGTGGCTATATAAGTATAACGACGGTTGTCTTTACCCCCGGTTGTTTGGTGGCTATATGAGTATAACGACAGTTGTCTTTACCCCCGGTTGTTTGGTGGCTATATGAGTATAACGACAGTTGTCTTTACCCCCGGTTATTTGGTGGCTATATGAGTATAACGACAGTTGTCTTTACCCCCGGTTGTTTGGTGGCTATATGAGTATAACGACAGTTTTCTTTACCCCCGGTTGTTTGGTGGCTATATGAGTATAACGACAGTTGTCTTTACCCCCGGTTGTTTGGTGGCTATATGAGTATAACGACAGTTGTCTTTACCCTCGGTTGTTTGGTGGCTATATGAGTATAACGACAGTTGTCTTTACCCCCGGTTATTTGGTGGCTATATGAGTATAACGACAGTTGTCTTTACCCCCGGTTATTTGGTGGCTATATGAGTATAACGACAGTTGTCTTTACCCCCGGTTGTTTGGTGGCTATATGAGTATAACGACAGTTGTCTTTACCCCCGGTTATTTGGTGGCTATATGAGTATAACGACAGTTGTCTTTACCCCCGGTTGTTTGGTGGCTATATGAGTATAACGACAGTTGTCTTTACCCCCGGTTGTTTGGAGGCTATATGAGTATAACGACAGTTGTCTTTACCCCCGGTTGTTTGGTGGCTATATGAGTATAACGACAGTTGTCTTTACCCCCGGTTGTTTGGTGGCTATATGAGTATAACGGCAGTTGTCTTTACCCCCGGTTGTTTGGTGGCTATATGAGTATAACGACAGTTGTCTTTACCCCCGGTTGTTTGGAGGCTATATGAGTATAACAACAGTTGTCTTTACCCCCGGTTGTTTGGTGGCTATATGAGTATAACGACGGTTGTCTTTACCCCCGGTTGTTTGATGGCTATATGAGTATAACGACAGTTGTCTTTACCCCCGGTTATTTGGTGGCTATATGAGTATAACGACAGTTGTCTTTACCCCCGGTTGTTTGGAGGCTATATGAGTATAACGACAGTTGTCTTTACCCCCGGTTATTTGGTGGCTATATGAGTATAACGACAGTTGTCTTTACCCCCGGTTGTTTGGAGGCTATATGAGTATAACGACAGTTGTCTTTACCCCCGGTTGTTTGGTGGCTATATGAGTATAACGACAGTTGTCTTTACCCCCGGTTGTTTGGTGGCTATATGAGTATAACGACAGTTGTCTTTACCCCCGGTTGTTTGGTGGCTATATGAGTATAACGACAGTTGTCTTTACCCCCGGTTGTTTGGTGGCTATATGAGTATAACGACAGTTGTCTTTACCCCCGGTTGTTTGGTGGCTATATGAGTATAACGACAGTTGTCTTTACCCCCGGTTGTTTGGTGGCTATATGAGTATAACGACGGTTGTCTTTACCCCCGGTTATTTGGTGGCTATATGAGTATAACGACGGTTGTCTTTACCCCCGGTTGTTTGGTGGCTATATGAGTATAACGACAGTTGTCTTTACCCCCGGTTATTTGGTGGCTATATGAGTATAACGACAGTTGTCTTTACCCCCGGTTGTTTGGTGGCTATATGAGTATAACGGCAGTTGTCTTTACCCCCGGTTGCTTGGTGGCTATATGAGTATAACGACAGTTGTCTTTACCCCCGGTTGTTTGGTGGCTATATGAGTATAACGGCAGTTGTCTTTACCCCCGGTTATTTGGTGGCTATATGAGTATAACGACAGTTGTCTTTACCCCCGGTTGTTTGGTGGCTATATGAGTATAACGACAGTTGTCTTTACCCCCGGTTGTTTGGTGGCTATATGAGTATAACGACGGTTGTCTTTACCCCCGGTTGTTTGGTGGCTATATGAGTATAACGACAGTTGTCTTTACCCCCGGTTATTTGGTGGCTATATGAGTATAACGACAGTTGTCTTTACCCCCGGTTGTTTGGTGGCTATATGAGTATAACGGCAGTTGTCTTTACCCCCGGTTATTTGGTGGCTATATGAGTATAACGACAGTTGTCTTTACCCCCGGTTGTTTGGTGGCTATATGAGTATAACGACAGTTGTCTTTACCCCCGGTTGTTTGGTGGCTATATGAGTATAACGACGGTTGTCTTTACCCCCGGTTGTTTGGTGGCTATATGAGTATAACGACAGTTGTCTTTACCCCCGGTTATTTGGTGGCTATATGAGTATAACGACAGTTGTCTTTACCCCCGGTTGTTTGGTGGCTATATGAGTATAACGGCAGTTGTCTTTACCCCCGGTTATTTGGTGGCTATATGAGTATAACGACAGTTGTCTTTACCCTCGGTTGTTTGGTGGCTATATGAGTATAACGACAGTTGTCTTTACCCCCGGTTGTTTGGTGGCTATATGAGTATAACGACAGTTGTCTTTACCCCCGGTTGTTTGGTGGCTATATGAGTATAACGACAGTTGTCTTTACCCCCGGTTATTTGGTGGCTATATGAGTATAACGACAGTTGTCTTTACCCCCGGTTGTTTGGTGGCTATATGAGTATAACGGCAGTTGTCTTTACCCCCGATTGTTTGGTGGCTATATGAGTATAACAACAGTTGTCTTTACCCCCGGTTGTTTGGTGGCTATATGAGTATAACGACAGTTGTCTTTACCCCCGGTTGTTTGGTGGCTATATGAGTATAACGGCAGTTGTCTTTACCCCCGGTTATTTGGTGGCTATATGAGTATAACGACAGTTGTCTTTACCCCCGGTTATTTGGTGGCTATATGAGTATAACGACAGTTGTCTTTACCCCCGGTTATTTGGTGGCTATATGAGTATAACGACAGTTGTCTTTACCCCCGGTTGTTTGGTGGCTATATGAGTATAACGACAGTTGTCTTTACCCCCGGTTATTTGGTGGCTATATGAGTATAACGACAGTTGTCTTTACCCCCGTTGTTTGGTGGCTATATGAGTATAACGACAGTTGTCTTTACCCCCGGTTATTTGGTGGCTATATGAGTATAACGACAGTTGTCTTTACCCCCGGTTATTTGGTGGCTATATGAGTATAACGACAGTTGTCTTTACCCCCGGTTGTTTGGTGGCTATATGAGTATAACGACAGTTGTCTTTACCCCCGGTTGTTTGGTGGCTATATGAGTATAACGACAGTTGTCTTTACCCCTGGTTATTTGGTGGCTATATGAGTATAACGACAGTTGTCTTTACCCCCGGTTGTTTGGTGGCTATATGAGTATAACGACAGTTGTCTTTACCCCCGGTTATTTGGTGGCTATATGAGTATAACGGCAGTTGTCTTTACCCCCGGTTGTTTGGTGGCTATATGAGTATAACGACAGTTGTCTTTACCCCCGGTTGTTTGGTGGCTATATGAGTATAACGACAGTTGTCTTTACCCCCGGTTGTTTGGTGGCTATATGAGTATAACGGCAGTTGTCTTTACCCCCGGTTGTTTGGTGGCTATATGAGTATAACGACAGTTGTCTTTACCCCCGGTTGTTTGGTGGCTATATGAGTATAACGACAGTTGTCTTTACCCCCGGTTATTTGGTGGCTATATGAGTATAACGACAGTTGTCTTTACCCCCGGTTGTTTGGTGGCTATATGAGTATAACGGCAGTTGTCTTTACCCCCGGTTGTTTGGTGGCTATATGAGTATAACGACAGTTGTCTTTACCCCCGGTTGTTTGGTGGCTATATGAGTATAACGACAGTTGTCTTTACCCCCGGTTGTTTGGTGGCTATATGAGTATAACGGCAGTTGTCTTTACCCCCGGTTGTTTGGTGGCTATATGAGTATAACGACAGTTGTCTTTACCCCCGGTTGTTTGGTGGCTATATGAGTATAACGACAGTTGTCTTTACCCCCGGTTGTTTGGAGGCTATATGAGTATAACGGCAGTTGTCTTTACCCCCGGTTAATTGGTGGCTATATGAGTATAACGACAGTTGTCTTTACCCCCGGTTGTTTGGAGGCTATATGAGTATAACGGCAGTTGTCTTTACCCCCGGTTGTTTGGTGGCTATATGAGTATAACGACAGTTGTCTTTACCCCCGGTTGTTTGGTGGCTATATGAGTATAACAACAGTTGTCTTTACCCCCGGTTGTTTGGTGGCTATATGAGTATAACGACAGTTGTCTTTACCCCCGGTTGTTTGGTGGCTATATGAGTATAACGACAGTTGTCTTTACCCCCGGTTATTTGGTGGCTATATGAGTATAACGACAGTTGTCTTTACCCCCGGTTGTTTGGTGGCTATATGAGTATAACGACAGTTGTCTTTACCCCCGGTTGTTTGGTGGCTATATGAGTATAACGGCAGTTGTCTTTACCCCCGGTTGTTTGGTGGCTATATGAGTATAACGACAGTTGTCTTTACCCCTGGTTATTTGGTGGCTATATGAGTATAACGACAGTTGTCTTTACCCCCGGTTATTTGGTGGCTATATGAGTATAACGACAGTTGTCTTTACCCCCGGTTGTTTGGTGGCTATATGAGTATAACGACAGTTGTCTTTACCCCCGGTTATTTGGTGGCTATATGAGTATAACGACAGTTGTCTTTACCCCCGGTTATTTGGTGGCTATATGAGTATAACGACAGTTGTCTTTACCCCCGGTTATTTGGTGGCTATATGAGTATAACGACAGTTGTCTTTACCCCCGGTTATTTGGTGGCTATATGAGTATAACGACAGTTGTCTTTACCCCCGGTTGTTTGGTGGCTATATGAGTATAACGACAGTTGTCTTTACCCCCGGTTGTTTGGTGGCTATATGAGTATAACGACAGTTGTCTTTACCCCCGGTTATTTGGTGGCTATATGAGTATAACGACAGTTGTCTTTACCCCCGGTTATTTGGTGGCTATATGAGTATAACGACAGTTGTCTTTACCCCCGGTTATTTGGTGGCTATATGAGTATAACGACAGTTGTCTTTACCCCCGGTTATTTGGTGGCTATATGAGTATAACGACAGTTGTCTTTACCCCCGGTTGTTTGGTGGCTATATGAGTATAACGACAGTTGTCTTTACCCCCGGTTATTTGGTGGCTATATGAGTATAACGGCAGTTGTCTTTACCCCCGGTTATTTGGTGGCTATATGAGTATAACGACAGTTGTCTTTACCCCCGGTTGTTTGGTGGCTATATGAGTATAACGACAGTTGTCTTTACCCCCGGTTATTTGGTGGCTATATGAATATAACGACAGTTGTCTTTACCCCCGGTTATTTGGTGGCTATATGAGTATAACGACAGTTGTCTTTACCCCCGGTTATTTGGTGGCTATATGAGTATAACGACAGTTGTCTTTACCCCCGGTTATTTGGTGGCTATATTAGTATAACGACAGTTGTCTTTACCCCCGGTTATTTGGTGGCTATATGAGTATAACGGCAGTTGTCTTTACCCCCGGTTGTTTGGTGGCTATATGAGTATAACGACAGTTGTCTTTACCCCCGGTTGTTTGGTGGCTATATGAGTATAACGACAGTTGTCTTTACCCCCGGTTATTTGGTGGCTATATGAGTATAACGACGGTTGTCTTTACCCTCGGTTGTTTGGTGGCTATATGAGTATAACGACAGTTGTCTTTACCCCCGGTTGTTTGGTGGCTATATGAGTATAACGACAGTTGTCTTTACCCCCGGTTATTTGGTGGCTATATGAGTATAACGACAGTTGTCTTTACCCCCGGTTGTTTGGTGGCTATATGAGTATAACGGCAGTTGTCTTTACCCCCGGTTGTTTGGTGGCTATATGAGTATAACGACAGTTGTCTTTACCCCCGGTTATTTGGTGGCTATATGAGTATAACGACAGTTGTCTTTACCCTCGGTTGTTTGGTGGCTATATGAGTATAACGGCAGTTGTCTTTACCCCCGGTTGTTTGGTGGCTATATGAGTATAACGACAGTTGTCTTTACCCCCGGTTATTTGGTGGCTATATGAGTATAACGGCAGTTGTCTTTACCCCCGGTTGTTTGGAGGCTATATGAGTATAACGGCAGTTGTCTTTACCCCCGGTTGTTTGGTGGCTATATGAGTATAACGGCAGTTGTCTTTACCCCCGGTTGTTTGGTGGCTATATGAGTATAACGGCAGTTGTCTTTACCCCCGGTTGTTTGGTGGCTATATGAGTATAACGACAGTTGTCTTTACCCCCGGTTATTTGGTGGCTATATGAGTATAACGACGGTTGTCTTTACCCCCGGTTATTTGGTGGCTATATGAGTATAACGACAGTTGTCTTTACCCCCGGTTATTTGGTGGCTATATGAGTATAACGGCAGTTGTCTTTACCCCCGGTTGTTTGGAGGCTATATGAGTATAACGGCAGTTGTCTTTACCCCCGGTTGTTTGGTGGCTATATGAGTATAACGACAGTTGTCTTTACCCCCGGTTATTTGGTGGCTATATGAGTATAACGACAGTTGTCTTTACCCCCGGTTGTTTGGTGGCTATATGAGTATAACGACGGTTGTCTTTACCCCTGGTTATTTGGTGGCTATATGAGTATAACGGCAGTTGTCTTTACCCCCGGTTGTTTGGTGGCTATATGAGTATAACGGCAGTTGTCTTTACCCCCGGTTGTTTGGTGGCTATATGAGTATAACGACAGTTGTCTTTACCCCCGGTTATTTGGTGGCTATATGAGTATAACGACAGTTGTCTTTACCCCCGGTTGTTTGGTGGCTATATGAGTATAACGACAGTTGTCTTTACCCCCGGTTGTTTGGTGGCTATATGAGTATAACGGCAGTTGTCTTTACCCCCGGTTGTTTGGTGGCTATATGAGTATAACGACAGTTGTCTTTACCCCCGGTTATTTGGTGGCTATATGAGTATAACGGCAGTTGTCTTTACCCCCGGTTGTTTGGTGGCTATATGAGTATAACGACAGTTGTCTTTACCCCCGGTTATTTGGTGGCTATATGAGTATAACGACAGTTGTCTTTACCCCCGGTTGTTTGGTGGCTATATGAGTATAACGACAGTTGTCTTTACCCCCGGTTATTTGGTGGCTATATGAGTATAACGGCAGTTGTCTTTACCCTCGGTTGTTTGGTGGCTATATGAGTATAACGACGGCTGTCTTTACCCTCGGTTGTTTGGTGGCTATATGAGTATAACGACAGTTGTCTTTACCCCCGGTTATTTGGTGGCTATATGAGTATAACGACAGTTGTCTTTACCCCCGGTTATTTGGTGGCTATATGAGTATAACGACAGTTGTCTTTACCCCCGGTTATTTGGTGGCTATATGAGTATAACGACAGTTGTCTTTACCCCCGGTTGTTTGGTGGCTATATGAGTATAACGACAGTTGTCTTTACCCCCGGTTATTTGGTGGCTATATGAGTATAACGACAGTTGTCTTTACCCCCGGTTATTTGGTGGCTATATGAGTATAACGACAGTTGTCTTTACCCCCGGTTATTTGGTGGCTATATGAGTATAACGACAGTTGTCTTTACCCCCGGTTATTTGGTGGCTATATGAGTATAACGGCAGTTGTCTTTACCCCCGGTTATTTGGTGGCTATATGAGTATAACGACAGTTGTCTTTACCCCCGGTTATTTGGTGGCTATATGAGTATAACGACAGTTGTCTTTACCCCCGGTTATTTGGTGGCTATATGAGTATAACGACAGTTGTCTTTACCCCCGGTTGTTTGGTGGCTATATGAGTATAACGACAGTTTTCTTTACCCCCGATTGTTTGGTGGCTATATGAGTATAACGACAGTTGTCTTTACCCCCGGTTGTTTGGTGGCTATATGAGTATAACGACAGTTGTCTTTACCCCCGGTTGTTTGGTGGCTATATGAGTATAACGACAGTTGTCTTTACCCCCGGTTGTTTGGTGGCTATATGAGTATAACGGCAGTTGTCTTTACCCCCGGTTGTTTGATGGCTATATGAGTATAACAACAGTTGTCTTTACCCCCGGTTGTTTGGTGGCTATATGAGTATAACGACAGTTGTCTTTACCCCCGGTTATTTGGTGGCTATATGAGTATAACAGCAGTTGTCTTTACCCCCGGTTATTTGGTGGCTATATGAGTATAACGACAGTTGTCTTTACCCCCGGTTATTTGGTGGCTATATGAGTATAACGACAGTTGTCTTTACCCCCGGTTATTTGGTGGCTATATGAGTATAACGACAGTTGTCTTTACCCCCGGTTATTTGGTGGCTATATGAGTATAACGACAGTTGTCTTTACCCCCGGTTATTTGGTGGCTATATGAGTATAACGACGGTTGTCTTTACCCTCGGTTGTTTGGTGGCTATATGAGTATAACGACAGTTGTCTTTACCCCCGGTTGTTTGGTGGCTATATGAGTATAACGACAGTTGTCTTTTCCCCCGGTTATTTGGTGGCTATATGAGTATAACGACGGTTGTCTTTACCCTCGGTTGTTTGGTGGCTATATGAGTATAACGACAGTTGTCTTTACCCCCGGTTGTTTGGTGGCTATATGAGTATAACGACAGTTGTCTTTACCCCCGGTTGTTTGGAGGCTATATGAGTATAACGACAGTTGTCTTTACCCCCGGTTATTTGGTGGCTATATTAGTATAACGACAGTTGTCTTTACCCCCGGTTGTTTGGTGGCTATATGAGTATAACGGCAGTTGTCTTTACCCCCGGTTGTTTGGTGGCTATATGAGTATAACGACAGTTGTCTTTACCCCCGGTTATTTGGTGGCTATATGAGTATAACGACGGTTGTCTTTACCCCCGGTTGTTTGGTGGCTATA
The DNA here is from genome assembly GCA_963383655.1 of Bathymodiolus septemdierum. Classification (NCBI taxonomy): domain Eukaryota; kingdom Metazoa; phylum Mollusca; class Bivalvia; order Mytilida; family Modiolidae; genus Bathymodiolus; species Bathymodiolus septemdierum. Next base: position 126,932,788 of record OY726519.1, on the reverse strand, counting down.
TGAGTATAACGACAGTTGTCTTTACCCCCGGTTGTTTGGTGGCTATATGAGTATAACGGCAGTTGTCTTTACCCCCGGTTGTTTGGTGGCTATATGAGTATAACGACAGTTGTCTTTACCCCCGGTTATTTGGTGGCTATATGAGTATAACGACAGTTGTCTTTACCCCCGGTTGTTTGGTGGCTATATGAGTATAACGACAGTTGTCTTTACCCCCGGTTATTTGGTGGCTATATGAGTATAACGACGGTTGTCTTTACCCCCGGTTGTTTGGTGGCTATATGAGTATAACGACAGTTGTCTTTACCCCCGGTTATTTGGTGGCTATATTAGTATAACGACAGTTGTCTTTACCCCCGGTTGTTTGGTGGCTATATAAGTATAACGACAGTTGTCTTTACCCCCGGTTATTTGGTGGCTATATGAGTATAACGACGGTTGTCTTTACCCCCGGTTGTTTGGTGGCTATATGAGTATAACGACAGTTGTCTTTACCCCCGGTTATTTGGTGGCTATATTAGTATAACGACAGTTGTCTTTACCCCCGGTTATTTGGTGGCTATATGAGTATAACGACAGTTGTCTTTACCCCCGGTTGTTTGGTGGCTATATGAGTATAACGACAGTTGTCTTTACCCCCGGTTGCTTGGTGACTATATGAGTATAACGGCAGTTGTCTTTACCCCCGGTTGTTTGGTGGCTATATGAGTATAACGACAGTTGTCTTTACCCCCGGTTGTTTGGTGGCTATATGAGTATAACGGCAGTTGTCTTTACCCCCGGTTGTTTGGTGGCTATATGAGTATAACGACAGTTGTCTTTACCCCCGGTTATTTGGTGGCTATATGAGTATAACGACAGTTGTCTTTACCCCCGGTTGTTTGGTGGCTATATGAGTATAACGACGGTTGTCTTTACCCCTGGTTGTTTGGTGGCTATATGAGTATAACGACAGTTGTCTTTACCCCCGGTTGTTTGGTGGCTATATGAGTATAACGACAGTTGTCTTTACCCCCGGTTATTTGGTGGCTATATGAGTATAACGACAGTTGTCTTTACCCCTGGTTATTTGGTGGCTATATGAGTATAACGGCAGTTGTCTTTACCCCCGGTTATTTGGTGGCTATATGAGTATAACGACAGTTGTCTTTACCCCCGGTTGTTTGATGGCTATATGAGTATAACGACGGTTGTCTTTACCCCCGGTTATTTGGTGGCTATATGAGTATAACGACAGTTGTCTTTACCCTCGGTTGTTTGGTGGCTATATGAGTATAACGACGGTTGTCTTTACCCTCGGTTGTTTGGTGGCTATATGAGTATAACGACAGTTGTCTTTACCCCCGGTTGTTTGGTGGCTATATGAGTATAACGACAGTTGTCTTTACCCCCGGTTATTTGGTGGCTATATGAGTATAACGACGGTTGTCTTTACCCTCGGTTGTTTGGTGGCTATATGAGTATAACGACAGTTGTCTTTACCCCCGGTTGTTTGGTGGCTATATGAGTATAACGACAGTTGTCTTTACCCCCGGTTGTTTGGAGGCTATATGAGTATAACGACAGTTGTCTTTACCCCCGGTTATTTGGTGGCTATATTAGTATAACGACAGTTGTCTTTACCCCCGGTTGTTTGGTGGCTATATGAGTATAACGGCAGTTGTCTTTACCCCCGGTTATTTGGTGGCTATATGAGTATAACGACGGTTGTCTTTACCCCCGGTTGTTTGGTGGCTATATGAGTATAACGACAGTTGTCTTTACCCCCGGTTATTTGGTGGCTATATTAGTATAACGACAGTTGTCTTTACCCCCGGTTGTTTGGTGGCTATATAAGTATAACGACAGTTGTCTTTACCCCCGGTTATTTGGTGGCTATATGAGTATAACGACAGTTGTCTTTACCCCCGGTTGTTTGGTGGCTATATGAGTATAACGACGGTTGTCTTTACCCCCGGTTGTTTGGTGGCTATATGAGTATAACGACAGTTGTCTTTACCCCCGGTTATTTGGTGGCTATATTAGTATAACGACAGTTGTCTTTACCCCCGGTTATTTGGTGGCTATATGAGTATAACGACAGTTGTCTTTACCCCCGGTTGTTTGGTGGCTATATGAGTATAACGACAGTTGTCTTTACCCCCGGTTGCTTGGTGACTATATGAGTATAACGGCAGTTGTCTTTACCCCCGGTTGTTTGGTGGCTATATGAGTATAACGACAGTTGTCTTTACCCCCGGTTGTTTGGTGGCTATATGAGTATAACGGCAGTTGTCTTTACCCCCGGTTGTTTGGTGGCTATATGAGTATAACGACAGTTGTCTTTACCCCCGGTTATTTGGTGGCTATATGAGTATAACGACAGTTGTCTTTACCCCCGGTTGTTTGGTTGCTATATGAGTATAACGACGGTTGTCTTTACCCCCGGTTATTTGGTGGCTATATGAGTATAACGACAGTTGTCTTTACCCCCGGTTGTTTGGTGGCTATATGAGTATAACGACAGTTGTCTTTACCCCCGGTTATTTGGTGGCTATATGAGTATAACGACAGTTGTCTTTACCCCCGGTTGTTTGGTGGCTATATGAGTATAACGACAGTTGTCTTTACCCCCGGTTGTTTGGTGGCTATATGAGTATAACGACAGTTGTCTTTACCCCCGGTTATTTGGTGGCTATATGAGTATAACGACAGTTGTCTTTACCCCTGGTTATTTGGTGGCTATATGAGTATAACGGCAGTTGTCTTTACCCCCGGTTATTTGGTGGCTATATGAGTATAACGACAGTTGTCTTTACCCCCGGTTGTTTGGTGGCTATATGAGTATAACGACAGTTGTCTTTACCCCCGGTTGTTTGGTGGCTATATGAGTATAACGACAGTTGTCTTTACCCCCGGTTGTTTGGTGGCTATATGAGTATAACGGCAGTTGTCTTTACCCCCGGTTGTTTGGTGGCTATATGAGTATAACGGCAGTTGTCTTTACCCCCGGTTATTTGGTGGCTATATGAGTATAACGACAATTGTCTTTACCCCCGGTTATTTGGTGGCTATATGAGTATAACGGCAGTTGTCTTTACCCCCGGTTATTTGGTGGCTATATGAGTATAACGACAGTTGTCTTTACCCCCGGTTGTTTGGTGGCTATATGAGTATAACGACAGTTGTCTTTACCCCCGGTTGTTTGGTGGCTATATGAGTATAACGACAGTTGTCTTTACCCCCGGTTGTTTGGTGGCTATATGAGTATAACGGCAGTTGTCTTTACCCCCGGTTGTTTGGTGGCTATATGAGTATAACGGCAGTTGTCTTTACCCCCGGTTATTTGGTGGCTATATGAGTATAACGACAGTTGTCTTTACCCCCGGTTGTTTGATGGCTATATGAGTATAACGACAGTTGTCTTTACCCCCGGTTATTTGGTGGCTATATGAGTATAACGACAGTTGTCTTTACCCCCGGTTGTTTGGAGGCTATATGAGTATAACGACAGTTGTCTTTACCCTCGGTTGTTTGGTGGCTATATGAGTATAACGACAGTTGTCTTTACCCCCGGTTGTTTGGTGGCTATATGAGTATAACGACAGTTGTCTTTACCCCCGGTTGTTTGGTGGCTATATGAGTATAACGACAGTTGTCTTTACCCCCGGTTGTTTGGTGGCTATATGAGTATAACGACAGTTGTCTTTACCCCCGGTTATTTGGTGGCTATATGAGTATAACGGCAGTTGTCTTTACCCCCGGTTGTTTGGTGGCTATATGAGTATAACGACAGTTGTCTTTACCCCCGGTTATTTGGTGGCTATATGAGTATAACGACAGTTGTCTTTACCCCCGGTTATTTGGTGGCTATATGAGTATAACGGCAGTTGTCTTTACCCCCGGTTGTTTGGTGGCTATATGAGTATAACGACAGTTGTCTTTACCCCCGGTTGTTTGGTGGCTATATGAGTATAACGGCAGTTGTCTTTACCCCCGGTTGCTTGGTGACTATATGAGTATAACGGCAGTTGTCTTTACCCCCGGTTGTTTGGTGGCTATATGAGTATAACGGCAGTTGTCTTTACCCCCGGTTGTTTGGTGGCTATATGAGTATAACGGCAGTTGTCTTTACCCCCGGTTGCTTGGTGACTATATGAGTATAACGGCAGTTGTCTTTACCCCCGGTTGTTTGGTGGCTATATGAGTATAACGGCAGTTGTCTTTACCCCCGGTTGCTTGGTGACTATATGAGTATAACGACAGTTGTCTTTACCCCCGGTTGTTTGGTGGCTATATGAGTATAACGACGGTTGTCTTTACCCCCGGTTGTTTGGTGGCTATATGAGTATAACGACGGTTGTCTTTTCCCCGACATGTCACAAGCAGCGAACGTTGTGACAACATTGTGAATGGTGATGTCTTATAAGAAACAGGAACTGTTTACTATTCATGAGCACATGGATTCAAAACACGGTTTTTCGGAGTCCGCGTTGTTCATCCTTATTTATTTATTTTCTGTATTGTGGTTCTTTTTTTTTGTTTTCCGTCTATGTCTTGTTGCCAATGTTGCCCGCGTTTCTGGATTGTGCATTCTGAATTGCCCCCTGGCTTTTCTCCAATGTGTAACATTTTCTTTGTATTATCATATTCATTTTAATTATTTCTTCAAATTGCCTTATAAGTATTCAGATCATTAAGCATTTCTTCAAATTTCATCATATATATTTAGGTCATTAAGTATTTCATCAGATTTATTCTAAAATTCCTTTGTCTAAGATGTGAACCAGGTGCTGAATTAGTTACAGTTAATTTGATGACTTAGCAAATAATTGCCCGGTTAGGAATTGATGATGACCAAATATGTAGTAGGGCTTGGTAGGGCAAATAGACAGTATATAAGTGAGAGCATGGAGAGAGTAAAAATAGGAGAGAAACGGAAGACTAAGATTGTTGAGCCTGAGTTGATTTATATCTCATGTTGTTAAATTGATTGCTATATGTTTTCTTAATACAGTTGAATTTTTTATCGACTTAGTGTTTACTTGGAATATTATTCAGACTACACAAGGATCCATTTATTTATGTGACCAGAATATTCCTTAATCACGTTACCAATTAGATTTAAAGAAGATTCTGTAAAGTGTGTCATTTGGTGTCTGTCGTCATACAAGCATTATTGGTATTGGTTGTCTGTATATGGTTGAGCATCACGACAGGAAATTAACCTCACACTGTAAACCAGACCCAGTAACACACAATTTGGCTTGTTCGCACGCACTTTTTCGTCACAAATGTTTATTTTCTGACCAGTTCAATTATAACATAATGTCGAGTAGCTAAGTTCTGACAGAGTTATTTAAGATTAAGATTGAGGATATTTGTCCACTCACCCTTTTGCTAAGTATCTCAAATTATTTTGGCGAATTCATGTGAATTTTTGTCTATAAACAGCATTATGCCAAGTACTAATGTGAAATGTGCTCTTGAGACATGCTTCAAACATGAAGGTGAATGAGTTTATTATATATACAGACAGAAATGTTATGTTTCGATGACTTCGAGTGCATTTCTATAAAACTTTCATTATATTGTAATTATCCACTTTACGTAATCGATGGCGCATATTCCGCAACACATTTACACGATCAATACAAAAATACAAAAGGAAAAGTATCACATTCCTGAGGTGTTCAATTACTCCAATGCAAGTTCATAAATAATTTCACATTTGTCTTTAAGTAATCGTTTATCTTGTGTTTCAGCGGAACACCAAAATTAATAATTTGGAATATGATAAGCTCACAGTAATTTAGTTCTTTATGTTTCAAACAAAAATGCATGACTTTCTAAAAAGAGAGAACAAAGCTGAATATTTTAATTTGTTTTTTTAGCTTGATACGTAAATATCTTGTTTTAAATCTTCTAATGAACATATCCTTGTTATTAACCTCAATTAAATTCACATCTCAATTAAACCTTACGTGTAAATTAATTCCATGTATATTTCAAGTGAATTTAAGTGTTAATTAAGTTTTAATTGACACTTAAATATAATTGAGAGTTGTGCGACCCAGTCTAGATCATCTTTATTTAAAATGTTATTGATTATTTAAGAATTGAAAGCATTCTTTTGAAGTTTCATTGGGGTATGAAAGCGTTGACCGAAGTATATTTTCAATGAAGCGCGATAAGCGCTTCATGTTGAAAATGTAGTTCGATCAACGCTTTCATACCCCAATGAAACTTCAAAAGAATGCATTCAATTCTTATAATTATATTTAGATCACACCAAAATTTAATATATGTAGTTGAATTTTTCGTTGTGAATTTTATTTGTGTTAGATTATTTGCTGTTGGAAATTACTACGCAATTGATTGTTTACATCTGACGTCGTCATGGAGACACGTGCAAGTTCGGATTTGATTGATTGATTGATTGATTGATTGGTGTTTAACGTCCAGCGAGTTCGTTTTGAGTTTCATTGGGATGTGAAACATCTCTTTTATAATCAGTGACCACTTCTTAGCCAATCATATTGTAACATTTCAATGAAAAACGGAAGTAATGTAATTATCATTAATTACAGGTAATATGTAAATACTATCTATTAAATATATGAATATCTTATTAAGAATTAAGCTCACTCTATCTCAACATCTTCCTGATCCTTAATTATAGCTATTAACATTCAATCAATTTGTTAAACGGTACTCTTCAAAGGAAACCCGTATCCTTGTCCAACTCTTTATTTCTCCACTTGTCCTGTATTGATAGTGGTTTAAATGCAAATTGTGAGATTTTATTGAGAAAAAAACCCAACAACAAACAAATACATAAAATATACAATATATCAATAATATATCATCCCAGATTCTGTTTCTGCTTTTACTCATCTATATGCTTTGTTTTTTGTCCGAGCGGAGTAGAGCAACTTGACCATTTAATGGGAGTATTATGCTCAAAGTGACAGTCAGTACAAAAAATAACAACATAAATGCACTTTACAAACAACATATTTTGCAGGAGCTCTAATTACCAGATGTTTCGTTCTTCTGGTTTATTTAACCCTTGTCTGTGTAGATCTTCTGATTTGTGTACTATTTGTTTGTCTTGTTATCTAGTTTATAACTATATAGTATTAAGTTCCGCTGATGGTGTTAGTATCGTTAAACAGTAACGGTTGTCACTAGTGGGACATGAACTTCTGACCTTTCTGTGGCACCAGAGTTCACCCCCGTGTTTTAGTGGGGCATGAACTTCTGACCTTTCTGTGGCACCAGAGTTCACCCCCGTGTTTTAGTGGGGCATGAACTTCTGACCTTTCTGTGGCACCAGAGTTCACCCCCGTGTTTTAGTGGGACATGAACTTCTAACCCTTCTGTGGCACCAGAGTTCACCCCCGTGTTTTAGTGGGGCTCGTAATGCTCAGTCTTTAGTTTTCTGTATAGTGCTTTGTAGATAATTGTCCTTTTATTCCTTTTCTGTTCGCCATTGGATTGTCTGTCCTTCTACGATTTACGGTTTCTGATTACCCCCGTCGGTGTCTTCTACGATTTACGGTCTGATTATCCCTGTCGGTGTCTTCTACGATTTACGGTCTGATTACCCCCGTCGGTGTCTTCTACGATTTACGGTCTGATTACCCCCGTCGGTGTCTTCTACGATTTACGGTCTGATTACCCCCGTCGGTGTCTTCTACGATTTACGGTCTGATTACTCCCGTCGGTGTCTTCTACGATTTACGGTTTCTGATTACCCCCGTCGGTGTCTTCTACGATTTACGGTTTCTGATTACCCCCGTCGGTGTCTTCTACGATATACGGTCTGATTACCCCCGTCGGTGTCTTCTACGATTTACGGTCTGATTACCCCCGTCGGTGTCTTCTACGATATACGGTCTGATTACCCCCGTCGGTGTCTTTTACGATTTACGGTTTCTGATTACCCCCGTCGGTGTCTTCTACGATATACGGTTTCTGATTATCCCTGTCGGTGTCTTCTACGACTTACGGTTTCTGATTACCCCCGTCGGTGTCTTCTACGATTTACGGTCTGATTACCCCCGTCGGTGTCTTCTACGATTTACGGTCTGATTACCCCCGTCGGTGTCTTCTGTGATTTACGGTCTGATTACCCCCGTCGGTGTCTTCTACGATTTACGGTCTGATTACCCCCGTCGGTGTCTTCTACGACTTACGGTCTGATTACCCCCGTCGGTGTCTTCTACGATTTACGGTCTGATTACCCCCGTCGGTGTCTTCTACGATTTACGGTCTGATTACCCCCGTCGGTGTCTTCTACGATTTACGGTCTGATTACCCCCGTCGGTGTCTTCTGTGATTTACGGTCTGATTACCCCCGTCGGTGTCTTCTACGATTTACGGTCTGATTACCCCCGTCGGTGTCTTCTACGATTTACGGTCTGATTACCCCCGTCGGTGTCTTCTACGATTTACGGTCTGATTACCCCCGTCGGTGTCTTCTACGATTTACGGTCTGATTACCCCCGTCGGTGTCTTCTGTGATTTACGGTCTGATTACCCCCGTCGGTGTCTTCTACGATTTACGGTCTGATTACCCCCGTCGGTGTCTTCTACGATTTACGGTCTGATTACCCCCGTCGGTGTCTTCTACGATTTACGGTCTGATTACCCCCGTCGGTGTCTTCTACGATTTACGGTCTGATTACCCCCGTCGGTGTCTTCTGTGATTTACGGTCTGATTACCCCCGTCGGTGTCTTCTACGATTTACGGTCTGATTACCCCCGTCGGTGTCTTCTACGATTTACGGTCTGATTACCCCCGTCGGTGTCTTCTACGATTTACGTGTTTTCTAACTTTTCTTCCAATGACATTTAATAAAATCTAATTAAAGTAAAATCATGACACATAATTTATTAATATAGTGGTTTTATTCAATAGACATGATAAATAATCAATATAAACACAATTTAAGCAGTCATTTGATAACACCAATCTGAATACAGTAGTAAGAAAAATCACAATTAGAATCCACAAAGCAACTCTAGCCATACATGTTATGTTATGTGTTTCAACGCCACGTAAGATTTCAGTTATATCAAGAAAAGTTTGTATAAACCAATGGGGCAATCAGAAGCCATAAATCAGAAGCCAATAAACCAATCAGAAGCCATACATCGAAGAAGGACAGACCATACAATGGTCAAAAGAAAAAGGACAAATAATGGTCTAAAAAGCACTACACAGAAACTAAAGATTGAGCAACATGAACCCCACTAAAAACTAGGAGTGAACTCGTGTTCTCCGGAAGGGTTAACAGTTCCTGTTATATCAAAGAGGTCAAAGAACCCAGTGTACTCCGTGGACACTAGTTGATATGACATATGCCACTGATTAATTAAGAACAGAAAATATTTCGCTGTGAACGGCATCCATAAATTATGAAATAAATATATTGTGAAAATATCTTAATACAATAAAAGGCACGATAACAGTTCATTTACCTTCATTTAACTGGTGTTATATTTTGTTGTCTATTCTATTAACTGGTATTATTTTGTCTATTCAGATTGTCACTTTCTACTTTTCCCTCTAATTGACATTCTATCTTTATCTTACACAACACGATCACCGAAACTTAATATGGAGAGTAACTATCAGCTTTCTTCAATAATAAAAAGCAGTTAAATACATTGAAGAAGACTTACATGCACAAATGGTCACAATGTAAGTTGATTACTACGTACTGATATGATATACTGACACGGTTTTGTCTTTATTTACAAGAGAACTAGAGCTTGTTGAAACTTTTATAGGATATGTACACGATATTATCGATCAGTACATGATATTATCGATCAGTACATGATATTATCGATCAGTACACGATATTATCGATAAGTACATGATATTATCGATCAGTACATTATATTATTGATCAGTACACGATATTATCGATCAGTACATGATATTATCGATCAGTACATGATATTATCGATCAGTACATGATATTAGCAATCAGTACATGATATTATCGATCAGTACACGATATTATCGATCAGTACATGATATTATCAATCTGTTACTACGAACAAATATCTCAAGTTATGTAACAATATTAATCATAGTAATATTACTAGCTTCTACAATTAATTATGAACAGTTTAAACAGTGACGGTCAACAATGCCATCAATATTAACAAAGAGAACAATTATTTCGCACTTCAAATAATTTAACTTTAGTAATTTATGCTAAAACTTGGGACAGGCACACGAATGTGGTGGAATTAAACCGGGTAATTGGATTCCAACTCTCCCCCTCTTCATAATTAATTTGTTACATCAATTAGAACGAAATTGACATATTTCAACTTGAAGATATTATCTTGATATCAGACTTGATTTTAAACGTAGATGTGAATATTTGTTAGCCAATTCACCTCTCAGGTCTTAGTGAGTTCACTAGAAAACTTACAAAAAACATATTGTTGATTGAAAACTAAGACGATCATTAAATCAGTTGAACATGGAAAAGTTTGAGGATATGAAAGAGGTAACGTAACCAGAAGTGGTAAATCGATGAAAGACAGGCTTCCTTCTTCTACAGGCAGCTCTACACTTATCACTACGTCTACCTATAAAACAGCTTCCTTCTTCTACAGGCAGCTCTACACTTATCACTACGTCTACCTATAAAACAGCTTCCTTCTTCTACAGGCAGCTCTACACTTATCACTACGTCTACCTATAAAACAGCTCCCTTCTTCTACAGGCAGCTCTACACTTATCACTACGTCTACCTATAAAACAGCTTCCTTCTTCTACAGGCAGCTCTACACTTATCACTACGTCTACCTATAAAACAGCTCCCTTCTTCTACAGGCAGCTCTACACTTATCACTACGTCTACCTATAAAACAGCTTCCTTCTTCTACAGGCAGCTCTACACTTATCACTACGTCTACCTATAAAACAGCTCCCTTCTTCTACAGGCAGCTCTACACTTATCACTACGTCTACCTATAAAACAGCTTCCTTCTTCTACAGGCAGCTCTACACTTATCACTACGTCTACCTATAAAACAGCATCCTTCTTCTACATGCAGCTCTACAATCCTTCCTAAAGTTTGCATTACAAAAAGAATATATAACAGGATTGACGGCACAGTTTAACAAGTAAGACCGATACAATGATTCATATAACATGTCATATTCTCCATTGTAAATCAAAGGAAAAACAGGGTATATAGACCTCTGTATTACAACGGCTAGAAATGGGAGAAAACTGAGTATATAAATAGCTGTTACCACCAATAACATGAGAGTTGTCTTACCTAAACGATGTGTTCTAAGACTTCTTTTAGATGGTCTCATTTTACTTTTAGTTGATCCGTTCTGTGATGGCTCTCCTGTATGACTTTGAGTATGTGATATGATTGGTTTGTGATATTCATCTTTATTTTCTCCTGTTTTCGATTCACATATTGATAAACTCGGAGAACTCTGTTTGCGATTAGTTGGTTTATTTTCATGTAAATTGCTCGTCGATGGAAATTCAAGATTAGGAGATTTTGGTATGGCATAATTACATTCTTTGATTTCTAGAAAACTTTTGTTTTGGTTATAAATCTTCTGGTTCGATTCTTCTTCTTCTTTGTTATTTTTACAATCTTGTTCGGGAAGGAAAACACGTTCTTTCTCCTGTATAACATTACAAGGAACCAGCCCATCAATATTTAGAAAACCATTTGGCTTCAAAGTATTGAATTCTAGTTGTTGCTTAAGATGTTCAGATTCTGCTTTATTTTGATTGATATTTATTGATGATGCTGGTTCGTACTGGAAACAGCTTGACTCTTCCGTCCTGCAGCAGACATTCAAACTCCTAGTAGAACTGTGGACGCTTGTCAATTGCAGAGCATTGGTGGGTTGACATTGAGAAGAGGGGTGTTCAATATGTATGTCTGGTACTTCAGATCGACTACTTATTAAACTTGTAAATTTCTTACGTTTCATCATCTTCACAACAATACAAACGTAGCATGACAGTAAAATAAAATAAATCCCACATGTAGAAAAACACATATACGAGTAGTAAATCAATGGATATACTGTTAATAAGTGTGAATCATCTATTTCACAAATTTGTAAAGAAATGTTCCGACTTGGAGTATTCACTATCACAGTTCTTGGTCCGTATATTACCAACGACAGCCATGTAAAACTCACAGATACAATTAATGCTAAAAATGCCATTCGCTTTGCCCGAACTGTTGTGATTTGCTTGCCGTGTGGCCTGCATACTCGTTTATACCTATCTATAGCAATGGCGGCTAAAATAACAGCGGCGGCACCGTTGCACGTGTATGTCGTAAACCGTGACATTTTACAGACAGGTCCAATATGAAAAACAAAAGGGTTTAACAACATGACAATCTCTGTTGGTAATGTCACAGTACAGTTTATCAAGTCAAACACAGCTAAAACCAAAATGAAGATGGTTGTAGAATTTTTCCGTAGTTTCTTGGAGTACACAAAGAAGACGATGACATTACCGGGTATTCCTATGACAAACAGTAGACTAGTATATATTAATCCATAATAATTAACAGTAGTTTTGACAACTAAATTACCATCTGTAGAATTGATATCCGTGGTATTAACTAGACTAGAATTACCAGCTGCTTCCGTGACAACACTCATTCTTGTTCTGTTACAAAGTGCTTATTTCTGAGCTGCTTTATCTGATTTGTACACCGGGTCTCCCGTGAATTCTGAATAACAAAGTAGCTGATGAAGAGACGGAATCTGTCATTATAACTGCATCAGTTTATCTAGTATAACGTAGGACGGTGTAATAGGTAGAAGGATCAATAATGCTACTAGCATGATGCAAATAAACCATTCCAACATTCACTGATTATTTAATAAATATTATAAAATCAACTTAGCTTGAACCCGTCCTCAATGACACAAAAGTAATATATCTTCAGGAAAGTGTGTTGATTTTTTGTCTTTAATTCTCACTTAACCTTTTATATCAGATACAACACATTAGTCTCTGTTATCATGGTACACAACTGGGAATCATTAAAACAATGAAAAATAGTTTTAATTTAATTTAAAACGTGATGAAAACAGATGAAAACATGTAATTACTAGTATTGTTAAATACATTTTATATCGACTTCTATAAATTATATTATAACCAAATTACTTTTCAATCAATAACGGCTTTTAATGATGTATGCGTCTGTCCTCTAATCACATCGATCTATTACCTATCTATATATACTTCTACTAAAATGATATCATTTTTTTAACTAATGTCATCAAACATTCGATTGATTGATTGATTATTGCTATTGATTGTGACAAGTAATATATTTATATATTGTAACATCTTTATCGGTATCGTTGCACAATCTTCTAGACTTCTATAATTTATTTTGTTTGTGCTGCATCGTCATGTCTCGACGACCCGTTACTCATTAATTTTTCTGGTTGGTAGATTCCCTTAGACTTTATATATATACGTCTGAAAATTAAACTAAACAGTGTTAGAATTAGATTTTAGAGCTATATATATATATATAAAAGACTATAGAAATTAGGGAAGGGATGGGTCAACCGTGTCGATGACTATATTGACTACCACTGAAAAAAGTATGTAGAGTTGGGTAGGGACGAACTTTTTAGTCCGTTGTAGCTGTTACAAAGCGCCTACTCTTTCTCGAAATCTACAAAAGATGTCTTTAGCGTGCAGGGAGCATGGCATTCTCTAAACACGTTACCCACTATGACCCACGGTCTGGTTTTCCGTATTATAATCTGACAACGCACAACTCAAGAGGGCTCCCTCTATGCACCACCCGTGGGCGCGCTGAGCAGCTCTGTGGGTTTAATCCCTGGGAATCTTCATCAGTACCCATTCATACATATGACAATTAATATTACGTGTCGCCATGAAATACAATTTAACATGGCTAACGTGATTACATGGCTCCTCAAAATGATATTACTTTGTAAATTACTTCCCACGGAAATAATTACTTCCTAGAAATAATTTCCTTCCATGTAATAATTTCTGTTCTGTTTCTTGTTATATCACCCAGAGGTTTGAAATGGACATGATGACCTCAAAAATCAATTAATTAAACAGAAATAATTCTATTGTTTGCATATTTCATTAATTGTTCAAAAATTGATTTGTTTAGATTTGTTTTTACTGCATATTAGTTCATGATATCACGATACAACATTATAACTTGACATCCATTAAGTATCAGAAATAACTCAATGTTATTCTTTATACAATAGCTCTTATTCACGAATTAATTCTCATTTCTCTCCGAACTTTGACATTTTGCCGACAGTACAGGAGTTTAAATGTCATAACTCAAACGCTATGCTCGAGCTTGCAGTTTGTATTCAGACTTTGCACAACGTCGTAGTATTTTGAGTACTAACTATCATAAATCAAGGGTTTTTAAAGAATCGTCTCTTCTTATCTTTCAAAACATTTTTCAAAAGATATCAACACCTTGTTGAAAGTATTCTGTCAATTACGTACAGAGGACGAAAGACAGTATCAGTAATCAGATTTTGGTTCAAACTTGATAATTATTTCCTTGTTATGTCTTAGCATAGTCTTGTATGCTATGTTATGTCTTAGCATAGTCTTGTATGCTATATTATGTCTTAGCATAGTCTTGTATGCTATGCTATGTCTTAGCATAGTCTTGTATGTTATGCTATGTCTTAGCATAGTCTTGTATGCTATGTTATGTCTTAGCATAGTCTTGTATGCTATGTTATGTCTTAGCATAGTCTTGTATGCTATGTTATGTCTTAGCATAGTCTTGTATGCTATGTTATGTCTTAGCATAGTCTTGTATGCTATATTATGTCTTAGCATAGTCTTGTATGCTATGCTATGTCTTAGCATAGTCTTGTATGTTATGCTATGTCTTAGCATAGTCTTGTATGCTATGTTATGTCTTAGCATAGTCTTGTATGCTATGTTATGTCTTAGCATAGTCTTGTATGCTATGTTATGTCTTAGCATAGTCTTGTATGCTATGTTATGTCTTAGCATAGTCTTGTATGCTATGTTATGTCTTAGCATAGTCTTGTATGCTATGTTATGTCTTAGCATAGTCTTGTATGCTATGCTATGTCTTAGCATAGTCTTGTATGCTATGTTATGTCTTAGCATAGTCTTGTATGCTATGTTATGTCTTAGCATAGTCTTGTATGCTATGTTATGTCTTAGCATAGTCTTGTATGCTATGTTATGTCTTAGCATAGTCTTGTATGCTATGTTATGTCTTAGCATAGTCTTGTATGCTATGTTATGTCTTAACATAGTCTTGTATGCTATCCAATAATTAAATGATGGTTGAGGACATCGTCTCTCCTTAATAGAACTAATATTATCAATCATTTTTGTTTACTGAAGTGGCTGTAACAAGCCAGGAAATTGAGCAGTCATGTATTTGTGCTAGGGTATCATTACCAAGCCAGGAAATTGAGCAGTCATGTATTTGTATTAGGGTATCGTTACCAAGCTTGTAACAAGCCAGGAAAGTGTGCAGTCATGTATTTGTGTTAGGGTATCGTTACCAAGCCTGTAACAAGCCAGGAAAGTAAGCAGTCATGTATTTGTGTTAGGGTATCGTTACCAAGACTGTAACAAGCCAGGAAATTGAGCAGTCATGTATTTGTATTAGGGTATCGTTACCAAGCTTGTAACAAGCCAGGAAAGTGTGCAGTCATGTATTTGTATTAGGGTATCGTTACCAAGCTTGTAACAAGCCAGGAAAGTGTGCAGTCATGTATTTGTGTTAGGGTATCGTTACCAAGCCTGTAACAAGCCAGGAAAGTAAGCAGTCATGTATTTGTGTTAGGGTATCGTTACCAAGACTGTAACAAGCCAGGAAAGTGAGCAGTTATGTTTTTGTGTTAGGGTATCGTTACCAAGCTTGTAACAAGCCAGGAAAGTAAGCAATCATGTATTTGTGTTAGGGTATCGTTACCAAACCTGTAACAAGCCAGGAAAATGAGCAGTCATGTATTTGTGTTAGGGTATCGTTACCAAGCCTGTAACAAGCCAGGAAAGTAAGCAATCATGTATTTGTGTTAGGGTATCGTTACCAAGCCTGTAACAAGCCAGGAAAGTAAGCAGTCATGTATTTGTGTTAGGGTATCGTTACCAAGCCTGTAACAAGCCAGGAAAGTAAGCAGTCATGTATTTGTGTTAGGGTATCGTTACCAAGCCTGTACCAAGCCAGGAAAGTAAGCAATCATGTATTTGTGGTAGGGTATCGTTACCAAACCTGTGCCAAGCCAGGAAAGTAAGCAGTCATGTATTTGTGTTAGGGTATCGTTACCCAGCCTGTAACAAGCCAGGAAAGTAAGCAGTCATGTATTTGTGTTAGGGTATCGTTACCAAGCCTGTAACAAGCCAAGAAAGTAAGCAGTCATGTATTTGTGTTAGGGTATCGTTACCAAGCCTGTAACAAGCCAGGAAAGTAAGCAGTCATGTATTTGTGTTAGGGTATCGTTACCAAGACTGTACCAATCCAGGAAAGTAAGCAGTCATGTATTTGTGTTAGGGTATCGTTACCAAGCCTGTAACAAGCCAGGAAAGTGAACAGTCATGTATTTGTGTTAGGGTATCGATACCAAGTCTGTAACAAGCCAGGAAAGTAAGCAGTCATGTATTTGTGTTAGGGTATCGTTACCAAGCCTGTAACAAGCCAGGAAAGTAAGCAATCATGTATTTGTGTTAGGGTATCGTTACCAAGCCTGTAACAAGCCAGGAAAGTGAGCAGTTATGTTTTTGTGTTAGGGTATCGTTACCAAGCTTGTAACAAGCCAAGGAAAGTAAGCAATCATGTATTTGTGTTAGGGTATCGTTACCAAACCTGTAACAAGCCAGGAAAATGAGCAGTCATGTATTTGTGTTAGGGTATCGTTACCAAGCCTGTAACAAGCCAGGAAAGTAAGCAATCATGTATTTGTGTTAGGGTATCGTTACCAAGCCTGTAACAAGCCAGGAAAGTAAGCAGTCATGTATTTGTGTTAGGGTATCGTTACCAAGCCTGTAACAAGCCAGGAAAGAAAGCAGTCATGTATTTGTGTGAGGGTATCGTTACCAAGCCTGTAACAAGCCAGGAAAGTAAGCAATCATGTATTTGTGTTAGGGTATCGTTACCAAACCTGTACCAAGCCAGGAAAGTAAGCAGTCATGTATTTGTGTTAGGGTATCGTTACCCAGCCTGTAACAAGCCAGGAAAGTAAGCAGTCATGTATTTGTGTTAGGGTATCGTTACCAAGCCTGTAACAAGCCAGGAAAGTAAGCAGTCATGTATTTGTGTTAGGGTATCGTTACCAAGCCTGTAACAAGCCAGGAAAGTAAGCAGTCATGTATTTGTGTGAGGGTATCGTTACCAAGCCTGTAACAAGCCAGGAAAGTAAGCAGTCATGTATTTGTGTTAGGGTATCGTTACCAAGCCTGTAACAAGCCAGGAAAGTAAGCAGTCATGTATTTGTGTTAGGGTATCGTTACCAAGCCTGTAACAAGCCAGGAAAGTAAGCAGTCATGTATTTGTGTTAGGGTATCCATTTTGCCTCTTTCTACCATTGTTCTACTGTATTATGGAACTGTTCCGATACTTTATCGTCAAGCCATCAATATCATGTCCCAATACAGTCTCCATCACCATGTCCTCAGCATAACTTTACAGGTTCATATAGGTTAAGTCGAAATCATCAGATGAAATATGTATGGTCGACACCATGGTTGGGTTAAAGGTTACGAAATATATGGGTCACAAATGACCACATGTATATTCCGTTTGACGTAATCACAATCATGTCTATTACTCATTCATGACAGGTGTCATTAGTGAAACAAGAAACGCTTACCCTTCTAGAGCACCTGAGTTACCCTTCTAGAGCACCTGAGTTACCCTTCTAGAGCACATGAGTTACCCTTCTAGAGCACCTGAGTTACCCTTCTAGAGCACATGAGTTACCCTTCTAGAGCACCTGAGTTACCCTTCTGGAGCACCTGAGTTACCCTTCTAGAGCACCTGAGTTACTCTTCTAGAGCACATGAGTTACCCTTCTAGAGCACCTGAGTTACCCTTCTAGAGCACCTGAGTTACCCTTCTAGAGCACCTGAGTTACCCTTCTAGAGCACATGAGTTACCCTTCTAGAGCACCTGAGTTACCCTTCTAGAGCACCTGAGTTACCCTTCTAGAGGACATGAGTTACCCTTCTAGAGCACCTGATTTCACCCCTGTTTTTCGTGTTGCTCGAACTTTATTTTTCTGTGTAGTGTTTTGTTGTTCATTGTTTGTCCTTTTTTGTTTTGACCATTGTACTGCTGGTCCTTTCTTGATTTACGGCTACTGATTGACCATTGTACTGCTGGTCCTTTCTTGATTTACGGCTACTGATTGACCATTGTACTGCTGGTTCTTTCTTGATTTACGGTTACTGATTGACCATTGTACTGCTGGTCCTTTCTTGATTTACGGCTACTGATTGACCCTTGTACTGCTGGTCCTTTCTTGATTTACGGCTACTGATTGACCATTGTACTGCTGGTCCTTTCTTGATTTACGGTTACTGATTGACCATTGTACTGCTGGTCCTTTCTTGATTTACGGCTACTGATTGACCATTGTACTGCTGGTCCTTTCTTGATTTACGGTTACTGATTGACCATTGTACTGCTGGTCCTTTCTTGATTTACGGCTACTGATTGACCATTGTACTGCTGGTCCTTTCTTGATTTACGGCTACTGATTGACCATTGTACTGCTGGTCCTTTCTTGATTTACGGCTACTGATTGACCATTGTACTGCTGGTCCTTTCTTGATTTACGGCTACTGATTGACCATTGTACTGCTGGTCCTTTCTTGATT
The DNA here is from genome assembly GCA_963383655.1 of Bathymodiolus septemdierum. Taxonomy (NCBI): domain Eukaryota; kingdom Metazoa; phylum Mollusca; class Bivalvia; order Mytilida; family Modiolidae; genus Bathymodiolus; species Bathymodiolus septemdierum. Next base: position 126,913,883 of record OY726519.1, on the reverse strand, counting down.
TACGGCTACTGATTGACCATTGTACTGCTGGTCCTTTCTTGATTTACGGCTACTGATTGACCATTGTACTGCTGGTCCTTTCTTGATTTACGGCTACTGATTGACCATTGTACTGCTGGTCCTTTCTTGATTTACGGCTACTGATTGACCATTGTACTGCTGGTCCTTTCTTGATTTACGGCTACTGATTGACCATTGTACTGCTGGTCCTTTCTTGATTTACGGCTACTGATTATTCCTTTGGTATCTTCAAACTTTTCTTATCACCTGGGTTTGTTACAAGAGAAACACGAAGATTGGCACTAGTGGCGAAAGACCTGACAACCCTTCCGGAGCACATGAGTTGCCCCACGGTTTTTTGTGAGGTTCTTATTGCTCAGTGTTTAGTTTTCTGTGTAGCGTGTTGTAGATCATTATTGTAATTTCCATAATTGAATAATTTTGATTAATAATATTACAATGGCAAATGATTTGTTTGTCCAGAATCCTGTAATCTATGTAAGGTTTTAACAAAAGTAAAACGATGGGTGTCACTAGTAGAGCAGGAACTGCTTACCCTTGCGAAGCACCTGAGTTCACCCCGCTTTTTAGTGGGGTTCGTGTTGCTCGATCTTTAGTTTTCTGTGTAATGTTTGTCATTGTTTGTACTTTTGTTCTTTTTCTTTTGGTCATTGTATTGTCTATCCTTCATAGATTTACGGCTTCTGATTACCCCTTTGTATCTTTTGGTCTTTGTATTGTCTATCCTTCATAGATTTACGGCTTCTGATTACCCCTTTGTATCTTTTGGTCTTTGTATTGTCTATCCTTCATAGATTTACGGCTTCTGATTACCCCTTTGTATCTTTTGGTCATTGTATTGTCTATCCTTCATAGATTTACGGCTTCTGATTACCCCTTTGATATCTTTTGGTCTTTGTATTGTCTATCTTTCATAGATTTACGGCTTCTGATTACCCCTTTGTATCTTTTGGTCATTGTATTGTCTATCCTTCATAGATTTACGGCTTCTGATTACCCCTTTGTATCTTTTGGTCATTGTATTGTCTATCCTTCATAGATTTACGGCTTCTGATTACCCCTTTGTATCTTTTGGTCATTGTATTGTCTATCCTTCATAGATTTACGGCTTCTGATTACCCCTTTGATATCTTTTGGTCTTTGTATTGTCTATCTTTCATAGATTTACGGCTTCTGATTACCCCTTTGTATCTTTTGGTCATTGTATTGTCTATCCTTCATAGATTTACGGCTTCTGATTACCCCTTTGTATCTTTTGGTCATTGTATTGTCTATCCTTCATAGATTTACGGCTTCTGATTACCCCTTTGTATCTTTTGGTCATTGTATTGTCTATCCTTCATAGATTTACGGCTTCTGATTACCCCTTTGGTATCTTTTGGTCTTTGTATTGTCTATCCTTCATAGATTTACGGCTTCTGATTACCCCTTTGTATCTTTTGGTCATTGTATTGTCTATCCTTCATAGATTTACGGCTTCTGATTACCCCTTTGTATCTTTTGGTCATTGTATTGTCTATCCTTCATAGATTTACGGCTTCTGATTACCCCTTTGATATCTTTTGGTCTTTGTATTGTCTATCCTTCATAGATTTACGGCTTCTGATTACCCCTTTGTATCTTTTGGTCATTGTATTGTCTATCCTTCATAGATTTACGGCTTCTGATTACCCCTTTGTATCTTTTGGTCATTGTATTGTCTATCCTTCATAGATTTACGGCTTCTGATTACCCCTTTGTATCTTTTGGTCATTGTATTGTCTATCCTTCATAGATTTACGGCTTCTGATTACCCCTTTGGTATCTTTTGGTCTTTGTATTGTCTATCCTTCATAGATTTACGGCTTCTGATTACCCCTTTGTATCTTTTGGTCTTTGTATTGTCTGTCCCTCATAGATTTACGGCTTCTGATTACCCCTCTTTGGCATCATCAAACTTTTCTTATCATAATATGAAGAAGTTTGCACATTACATAAAGTTGGAGAATGCCAAAATAGAAAAATATCGTTTTCTTAAGGAAGATTGACACTTTATAATTAATACCTACAATAATATACCTTATTCATTCAAATGACTAGTGATAGACGTACACACAAGTGACTAACTCACCACCTACTTAAAATCAAGTATCAAATAAGGGTAATAACAAAATTACCGAACTCCGAACAATCTTACAAGGGGAAAGTCAAAACTCATAATTATATAAACAGACAAAATCAGTCAACAACCGGAAAACTGTGAAAACCGTAATGACCCTGACTTGGTACAGGCATTTCTAAAGAAATGGTGGGTTGAATCAGATTTTAAAGCGTCAAACCTCCCGCTCTCATTACGGTTCAAAGGTTCCGGCTGTCACTATAACAGTATTTAAATACAGGAACAAAATAGGTAAAATAGTTGTCAAAGCAGTACCATATTCGATGACGTAAATGTCAAAAATATCTTTACGTCACACATTGATAAAAAAATATCCTTGACATTTTTCTTGACTTCTTTATCTTTATACATTTTCACTATATGAAAATGCATCGTTTATAATCGTTTCTGCAGAGACGGAATATATTTCGACAAGATCTTGGTATCGGAATATAAACTTTTTAAGAGATCAAATGAAGAATAAAAAGTGTAAGAAAAACCTCATGTATATGTAGTTTGTTTAATTTGTTTTGGTCTAAAAAAAAATCAGGATACCTACAATTTTATAACCATAAAAAAAAATCGTGTCTCTGGATGAAACTATATTTCGCTACCACTTCAAAATTACAGGTTTCACAAAAAAAGAACTGCCTGAAGTTAAATAGTTGATCTCCTTATCTTCTACAGCCTGTTATCTATTATTTATATAACGTGGCTGTCTGTCTGTTTATGTTTCACTGTCATAGGGTACTTCTATAAACTCTTGTATAAACAATCAAGATTTCTGAGTGTTTCACAAGTCTTACCTATCAACATTTGTATACTTGTAAATCATCAGGATCTTAATGAAAGCTTTTCTTTTTTCTTTCTTTTTACATAGAAAGATAAATGGATATAAACAATTAAGATAATGATTAATGGCGGCAAAAGTTTGTTTTTTTACAAAGGAGCTTCCGGTATAACTTAATACACTCCTTTCTAAATATCACGTTAAAGAAAGAGTATATGATAGGGTTTATAGCACAGTTAGCTAAGTATGACCTCAAGAATAAATGATATACAGTTTCACTGCCTTGAGACAGATTCTTCCATCGCTCAGGATAAACTGATCGGTGACTGGCTAATCCTAAAAATGGCGAAAAACATAGAATATATACAATTGTTACAATAAACAACATTATCGTTGTTTTACCGATACGTATGGCACGTGTATCTAACACTTTCTTCTTTGTCCTGAGTAAAGTCGACGAGGCAGATATAAATGCCAGTCTGACAGCACGCGGTGATCGCTTTCGCTTTGTTTCTGCATCTTTGCCGTGCGACAGATCGGTTGTTTTGTCGTCGTCTGTCCACACATCGTCGTCGTTTTCATTTATATCGTTATGAGACACGTCATGTATTACATCGTTGTCTTCGTCGCTTATAGATTTCATCGACTTTGTTCGAAATTTCCAACGTCGACAAACCTGCGCTCCAATAATAGAATAAATGACAACAAGAACTATAAATATAACTGAAGTACACGAGCACTGTACCAACAGGTAAGCCAGAGGGTATTTAGTGGTACGATATTGGTTCTCGATCAAACAGAACTTCAGTTGAACGGATGCCGTTATAGACCGACTTTCTGTACCATAGATAATGAGAGACGGCCAACAAGTGGCAACAGATGTTATTACAATGACTATAGATATTATTTTAGCTGTGCTGGGATCCATTGGTTTACTCCAAGGTTGACAAATTCTCTGGTACCGATCCGCTGCAATAGCAATTAATAACAGCGCTCCGCCACTGTTACATACATATGTAGCGAAACGAAAAACTTTGCACACGACACTATAGTCAAAAGTAAAGGGATTTAGCATTGTTGTCAATTCAAATGGAAATGTTAAGCTGCAGTTTATCAAATCTAGAATCGCTAAAGTGATGATAAATATTCTTGTGGAGCTTTTCTTCCATCTTGTCAGATATATGTAAAAGACGGTAGCATTACCAGGTATACCAATTAACATCAATAAACAGGTATAGATTATTGAAGGTAGATAGATGAGTCTCTGTTTGTGTGATAATATCTCCAAGATTGTGAGTGTGCGTGATGGAGGAGATGTATTAAAATCAGAATCTTGAGAATCGTCCAGTATTGATGAATTCATTATTCATGTCATACCTACAAAAGATGCTATACGATTAATATTTATAATTTGTGTCAAAAAAGTCTGCGAGGTCAAAATATTCACGTTCATCTCCGTCTGACTTATAATCTATCATCTTTAATAAAGGACAGTATGACCAAACTGAATAGCACACACGCTCCAAGAAAATAATAATACAAGCAAAAGAGAAAATGGAACTTAGCTGAGCCACTAATTGTTTCGTCTAGTTTGGAAATGCTTAAATTGTTATATAGTCATAACTTAAGCCACTAGTGGAGCAGGAACTGCCTACACTTCCGGATCACCTGAGTTCACCCCCGGTTTTTAGTGGGGTTCGTGTTACTCGATCTTTAGTTTTATATGTATGTTTTGTCCTTTTGTACTTTTTCTTTTGGCCATTGTGTTGTCTGTTCTTCTTCGATATACGGACTCTGATTGTCCCTTTGGTATCTTCAAACTTTTCTTAAGCAGCACACCCCAGATTTATACCCATAAATCTGGAAGACGTTCTCGTAGTCCGGGAGGGGGCTAATGACTATGCATGTGTTTCTACAATCCGGGTTAATTTTTCTAAAATTGGTTTGGAAGAGGGATAATATTTACATTCCAAATGAAAGAGTGTGATATATTGGCCAAGCATATATACTATATATAGATTAATTACACCATATATAAGAATGCTGGATTCTGATTGGTTAATAGCCGTGAATTTGTTTTTACAAATTCAGGCCTTGGGTTGTGAATTTGCAGAATTTTTACTTCATGTAGGTGTATTTGCATAAGATTTAACTTTTTTTTATGGTATTTGCAAAATCGTATTTGCCGTTTTTACCCTTCATCGAGACGCTTGTAACAAAATTTGTAAAACGTTATCAGTTGTGCATTTTATGTAACATCATTCGGTAGAATTAAACAGATACATCATGTTAAGTCCTGAAAACGACAAACAAAAGGTGTTATTTATTTAGCCAGTATTCTAAATAATATTCGGTGTAATTAAACAGATATATCATGTTTGGGAGGGGTATTTGCTAAAAAAATACCAGTCTTGAGACTAAATTTCCCTCGTCTTTCGGCTCGGGAAATTTTTCGTCTCTCGACTGGTATTTTTCGCAAATACCCCTCCCAAACATGATATATCTGTATAGTACACCTTTAGGTTCTGTATTTTTAGATTCAATCTTCTAAATGTCACAGGCGTTATTTGTGGATGGGATAGTAATTGATTCAATCTTCTAAATGTCACAGGTAGTATTTGTGGATGGGATAGTAATGGATTCAATCTTCTAAATGTCACAGGTGTTATTTGTGGATGGGATAGTAATTAATTCAATCTTCTAAATGTCACAGGTGTTATTTGTGGATGGGATAGTAATGGATTCAATCTTCTAAATGTCACAGGTAGCATTTGTGAATGGGATAGTAATGGATTCAATCTTCTAAATGTCACAGGTGTTATTTGTGGATGGGATAGTAATGGATTCAATCTTCTAAATGTCATAGGTGTTATTTGTGGATGGGATAGTAATTGATTCAATCTTCTAAATGTCACAGGTAGTATTTGTGGATGGGATAGTAATGGATTCAATCTTCTAAATGTCACAGGTGTTATTTGTGGATGGGATAGTAATGGATTCAATCTTCTAAATGTCACAGGTGTTATTTGTGGATGGGATAGTAATGGATTCAATCTTCTAAATGTCACAGGTGTTATTTGTGGATGGGATAGTAATGGATTCAATCTTCTAAATGTCACAGGTAGTATTTGTGAATGGGATAGTAATGGATTCAATCTTCTAATGTCATAGGTGTTATTTGTGGATGGGATAGTAATGGATTCAATCTTCTAAATGTCACAGGTAGTATTTGTGGATGGGATAGTAATGGATTCAATCTTCTAAATGTCACAGGTGTTATTTGTGGATGGGATAGTAATTGATTCAATCTTCTAAATGTCGCAGGTGTTATTTGTGGATGGGATAGTAATGGATTCAATCTTCTAAATGTCACAGGTAGTATTTGTGAATGGGATAGTAATGGATTCAATCTTCTAAATGTCACAGGTGTTATTTGTGGATGGGATAGTAATGGATTCAATCTTCTAAATGTCACAGGTAGTATTTGTGGATGGGATAGTAATGGATTCAATCTTCTAAATGTCATAGGTGTTATTTGTGGATGGGATAGTAATGGATTCAATCTTCTAAATGTCACAGGTGTTATTTGTGGATGGGATAGTAATGGATTCAATCTTCTAAATGTCACAGGTAGCATTTGTGAATGGGATAGTAATGGATTCAATCTTCTAAATGTCACAGGTAGTATTTGTGGATGGGATAGTAATGGATTCAATCTTCTAAATGTCATAGGTGTTATTTGTGGGTGGGATAGTAATGGATTCAATTCCGTGAAATAACACAATAAACGGCACAGCGCGGCGCTTAAAGGCTAGTATATAGCTTTAGTAATACATGTGCTAGTTTTATTAAAATGTTATATAAATAAGTCATCTATCTTTTTTCCAGTACTAACAAATATGTTTTAATGTTCATTCTACGTCAAGTTAACCAGACTGTGCACACATTTACAAAGCAATATTTGGAAAAGACAGCATGAATACCACATTTTATTTTTTTATTTACTTAATGAAATCAATAATGATCTAAAAACACGCAGATTTCAACTTCATGCACGCAGTTCAATGTGTAAAGATCCGTGGTTCAAATTCCCTTAATAATGCAGATGCAAATGCTTACACGAAAAAAATAGTGTTAAATGATTAGACTTGTTAGAAAATATGCGAAATAAAATGTAATTAAAATTGAAAACATTAGATAACCTGTGAATTATATACAAGCTTAAGTAAAAATATACTTACCCTTTTTATTAAGTTAATAACACAACTACTCCAACAATGTTTCTAAAGTAGATATCTACAACAATATGTACAACAGGAAGGAAATATAGAAATTAGGATAAGATGTGTCATTAATAACGCTCCACACCTGTTTTAACTCCTCTAGTAAAAATTTACATAAACTAAATAAGTCTGAATAAAACCTCACCTCATTAGCATGATTAAAGGAATAGTAAATAGCATCTGGAAGCTCACTGGTAACAGATAAATATAATTATATTACACTCTTCCTTTGACAGATTTTAATCAAAAGGTTTGTAAACAATAATTTAACGTAATTAATATGAAGCATGGCTTTAATTAAACATTTGTAAAAGGCCGTTTATATCATAATTGATAATTATATTTCTAGATCAATTAGTGAAGTAAATAAACGTTAGTGAAAACTGAAAGAGCAATCAAGAATAGACAATCCATAGACACAGGAAATGTGTACACAAGACACATAACGAAGACAAACAGAATAAACAAAACTTTCGAGAAGGTTATGAGCTACACGGACGTAGAAAAGGTTATGAGCTACACAGACGTAGAAAAGGTTATGAGCTACACAGACGTAGAAAAGGTTATGAGCTACACGGACGTAGAAAAGGTTATGAGCTACACAGACGTAGAAAAGGTTATGAGCTACACAGACGTAGAAAAGGTTATGAGCTACACGGACGTAGAAAAGGTTATGAGCTACACGGACGTAGAAAAGGTTATGAGCTACACGGACGTAGAAAAGGTTATGAGCTACACAGACGTAGAAAAGGTTATGAGCTACACGGACGTAGAAAGGGTTATGAGCTACACGGACGTAGAAAAGGTTATGAGCTACACAGACGTAGAAAAGGTTATGAGCTACACGGACGTAGAAAGGGTTATGAGCTACACGGACGTAGAAAAGGTTATGAGCTACACGGACGTAGAAAAGGTTATGAGCTACACGGACGTAGAAAAGGTTATGAGCTACACGGACGTAGAAAAGGTTATGAGCTACACGGACGTAGAAAAGGTTATGAGCTACACAGACGTAGAAAAGGTTATGAGCTACACGGACGTAGAAAAGGTTATGAGCTACACGGACGTAGAAAAGGTTATGAGCTACACAGACGTAGAAAAGGCTATGAGCTACACAGACGTAGAAAAGGTTATGAGCTACACGGACGTAGAAAGGGTTATGAGCTACACGGACGTAGAAAAGGTTATGAGCTACACGGACGTAGAAAAGGTTATGAGCTACACGGACGTAGAAAGGGTTATGAGCTACACGACGTAGAAAAGGTTATGAGCTACACAGACGTAGAAAGGGTTATGAGCTACACGGACGTAGAAAAGGTTATGAGCTACACGGACGTAGAAAAGGTTATGAGCTACACGGACGTAGAAAAGGTTATGAGCTACACAGACGTAGAAAAGGTTATGAGCTACAAGGACGTAGAAAAGGTTATGAGCTACACAGACGTAGAAAAGGTTATGAGCTACACAGACGTAGAAAAGGTTATGAGCTACACGGACGTAGAAAAGGTTATGAGCTACACGGACGTAGAAAAGGTTATGAGCTACACGGACGTAGAAAAGGTTATGAGCTACACGGACGTAGAAAAGGTTATGAGCTACACGGACGTAGAAAAGGTTATGAGCTACACGGACGTAGAAAAGGTTATGAGCTACACGGACGTATAAAAGGTTATGAGCTACACAGACGTAGAAAAGGTTATGAGCTACACGGACGTAGAAAAGGTTATGAGCTACACGGACGTAGAAAAGGTTATGAGCTACACAGACGTAGAAAAGGTTATGAGCTACACAGACGTAGAAAAGGTTATGAGCTACACGGACGTAGAAAGGGTTATGAGCTACACGGACGTAGAAAAGGTTATGAGCTACACGGACGTAGAAAAGGTTATGAGCTACACGGACGTAGAAAAGGTTATGAGCTACACGGACGTAGAAAGGGTTATGAGCTACACGGACGTAGAAAAGGTTATGAGCTACACGGACGTAGAAAAGGTTATGAGCTACACAGACGTAGAAAAGGTTATGAGCTACACGGACGTAGAAAAGGTTATGAGCTACACGGACGTAGAAAAGGTTATGAGCTACACGGACGTAGAAAGGGCTATGAGCTACACGGACGTAGAAAATGCTATAAGCTACACGAACGTAGAAAAGGTTATGAGCTACACGGACGTAGAAAAGGTTATGAGCTACACGGACGTAGAAAAGGTTATGAGCTACACGGACGTAGAAAAGGTTATGAGCTACACGGACGTAGAAAAGGTTATGAGCTACACGGACGTAGAAAAGGTTATGAGCTACACGGAAGTAGAAAGGGTTATGAGCTACACGGACGTAGAAAAGGTTATGAGCTACACAGACGTAGAAAAGGTTATGAGCTACACGGACGTAGAAAAGGTTATGAGCTACACGGACGTAGAAAGGGTTATGAGCTACACGGAAGTAGAAAGGGTTATGAGCTACACGGACGTAGAAAAGGTTATGAGCTACACGGACGTAGAAAAGGTTATGAGCTACACGGACGTAGAAAAGGTTATGAGCTACACGGACGTAGACTCGGGTGCTGACAAGGGTAATAAATTCCTGTTGGAAGATGTTTCTGGTGTTTGTTTAAAAAAATCTGGTGTACATAATTTCTTTGAGCTCAGACACTTGGTGCTGAAAAGGTAATGTTTGTCAAAAAAAACATTGGCGACTGGAACATCTCATATAGGTCTTCCACGCGCCTGTGTTATGTTCTCATCCATAATCATTGAGGTTTAATCTAGGAATAAAGTGGTAGGGATGTGTCAATCAGGACAACGGCTTAATCTAGGAATAAAGGGGAAGGGATGTGTCAATCCGGACAACGGTTTAATCTAGGTATAAAGAGGAAGGGGTGTGTCAATCAGGACAACGATTTAATCTAGGTATAAAGAGGTAGGGATGTGTCAATCAGGACAACGGTTTAATCTAGGTATAAAGAGGAAAGGATGTGTCAATCGGGACAACGGTTTAATTTAAGTATAAAGAGGAAGGGATGTGTCAATCGGGAAAATGGTTTAATCTGGGAATAAAGAGGAAGGGATGTGTCAATCGGGACAAACGGTTTAATCTAGGTATAAAGAGGAAGGGATGTGTCAATCGGGACAACAGTTTAATCTAGGTATAAAGAGGAAGGGAGGTGTCAATCGGGAACAACGGTTTAATCTAGGTATAAAGAGGAAGGGATGTGTCAATCAGGACAACGGTTTAATCCAGGTATAAAGAGGAAGGGATGTGTTAATCAGGACAACGGTTTAATCTAGGTATAAAGAGGAAGGGATGTGTCAATCAGGACAACGGTTTAATCTAGGTATCAAGAGGAAGGGGTGTGTCAATCAGGACAACGGTTTAATCTAGGTATCAAGAGGAAGGGGTGTGTCAATCAGGACAACGGTTTAATCTAGGTATAAAGAGGAAGGGATGTGTCAATCGGGACAACGGTTTAATCTAGGTATAAAGAGGAAGGGGTGTGTCAATCAGGACAACGATTTAATCTAGGTATAAAGAGGTAGGGATGTGTCAATCAGGACAACGGTTTAATCTAGGTATAAAGAGGAAGGGATGTGTCAATCGGGACAACGGTTTAATTTAAGTATAAAGAGGAAGGGATGTGTCAATCGGGAAAATGGTTTAATCTGGGAATAAAGAGGAAGGGATGTGTCAATCGGGACAAACGGTTTAATCTAGGTATAAAGAGGAAGGGATGTGTCAATCGGGACAACAGTTTAATCTAGGTATAAAGAGGAAGGGAGGTGTCAATCGGGAACAACGGTTTAATCTAGGTATAAAGAGGAAGGGATGTGTCAATCAGGACAACGGTTTAATCCAGGTATAAAGAGGAAGGGATGTGTTAATCAGGACAACGGTTTAATCTAGGTATAAAGAGGAAGGGATGTGTCAATCAGGACAACGGTTTAATCTAGGTATCAAGAGGAAGGGGTGTGTCAATCAGGACAACGGTTTAATCTAGGTATCAAGAGGAAGGGGTGTGTCAATCAGGACAACGGTTTAATCTAGGTATCAAGAGGAAGGGGTGTGTCAATCGGGACAACGGTTTAATCTAGGTATAAAGAGGAAGGGGTGTGTCAATCAGGACAACGATTTAATCTAGGTATAAAGAGGTAGGGATGTGTCAATCAGGACAACGGTTTAATCTAGGTATAAAGAGGAAGGGATGTGTCAATCGGGACAACGGTTTAATTTAAGTATAAAGAGGAAGGGATGTGTCAATCGGGAAAATGGTTTAATCTGGGAATAAAGAGGAAGGGATGTGTCAATCGGGACAAACGGTTTAATCTAGGTATAAAGAGGAAGGGATGTGTCAATCGGGACAACAGTTTAATCTAGGTATAAAGAGGAAGGGAGGTGTCAATCGGGAACAACGGTTTAATCTAGGTATAAAGAGGAAGGGATGTGTCAATCAGGACAACGGTTTAATCCAGGTATAAAGAGGAAGGGATGTGTTAATCAGGACAACGGTTTAATCTAGGTATAAAGAGGAAGGGGTGTGTCAATCAGGACAACGGTTTAATCTAGGTATCAAGAGGAAGGGGTGTGTCAATCAGGACAACGGTTTAATCTAGGTATCAAGAGGAAGGGGTGTGTCAATCAGGACAACGGTTTAATCTAGGTATCAAGAGGAAGGGGTGTGTCAATCGGGACAACGGTTTAATCTAGGTATAAAGAGGAAGGGATGTGTCAATCGGGACAACGGTTTAATCTAGGTATAAAGAGGAAGGGATGTGTCAATCGGGACCACGGTTTAATCTAGGTATAAAGAGGAAGGGGTGTGTCAATCAGGACAACGATTTAATCTAGATATAAAGAGGTAGGGATGTGTCAATCAGGACAACGGCTTAATCTAGGTATAAAGAGGAAGGGATGTGTCAATCGGGACAACGGTTTAACTTAAGTATAAAGAGGAAGGGATGTGTCAATAGGGACAATGGTTTAATCTGGGAATAAAGAGGAAGGGATGTGTCAATCGGGACAAACGGTTTAATCTAGGTATAAAGAGGAAGGGATGTGTCAATCGGGACAACAGTTTAATCTAGGTATAAAGAGGAAGGGAGGTGTCAATCGGGACAACGGTTTAATCTAGGTATAAAGAGGAAGGGATGTGTCAATCGGGACAACGGTTTAATCTAGGTATAAAGAGGAAGGGGTGTGTCAATCGGGACAACGGTTTAATCTAGATATAAAGAGGTAGGGATGTGTCAATCGGGACAACGTTTAATCTAGATATAAAGAGGTAGGGATGTGTCAATCGGGACAACGTTTAATCTAGGTATAAAGAGGTAGGGATGTGTCAATCGGGACAACGGTTTAATCTAGGTATAAAGAGGTAGGGATGTGTCAATCAGGACAACGGTTTAATCTAGGTATAAAGAAGAAGGGATGTGTCAATCAGGACAACGGCTTAATCCAGGTATAAAGAGGAAGGGATGTGTCAATCAGGACAACGGTTTAATCTAGATATAAAGAGGAAGGGGTGTGTCAATCAGGACAACGGTTTAATCTAGGTATCAAGAGGAAAGGATGTGTCAATCAGGACAACGGTTTAATCTAAGTATCAAGAGGAAGGGGTGTGTCAATCAGGACAACGGTTTAATCTAAGTATCAAGAGGAAGGGGTGTGTCAATCGGGACAACGGTTTAATCTAGGTATAAAGAGGAAGGGATGTGTCAATCAGGACAACGGTTTTCGACTGCTACTGGAAATATATGGATATGTGGGTAGAGACGAAACATTTGATCAAGTTCTTTAGTAGCGGTTACAACACGTCTACTCTTGATCAGAATCTACAATAGTGGTCTTTAACGTACAGGGAGTGTGGCACTCTCTAAACACGTCACTCTAGTCCACAGATAGGTTTTCGTGGCACTCTCTAAACACGTCACTATAGTCCACAGATAGGTTTTCGTGGCACTCTCTAAACACGTCACTATAGTCCACAGATAGGTTTTCGTGACACTCTCTAAACACGTCACTATAGTCCACAGATAGGTTTTCGTGGCACTCTCTAAACACGTCACTATAGTCCACAGATAGTTTTTCGTGGCACTCTCTAAACACGTCACTATAGTCCACAGATAGGTTTTCGTGGCACTCTCTAAACACATTAGTCACTCTAGTCCACAGATAGGTTTTCGTGGCACTCTCTAAACACATTAGTCACTATAGTCCACAGATAGGTTTTCGTATTATAACCTGACTTCCAGCAACGAGAGGGTCACCATATCCGCCACATGTGGACGCGCTGTGGGTTTGGGCCCTGGCATCCTTCACCAGTACCCAGAGGTGGGGAGATGACAGCATGTTGAATGTGAATTTGCTCTCTAAAAAGTTGTAACACTTGTCCAGGACCACCGACTGACTGCGCATGCAGTAGTTCTTAGAAAAGCTTTAGCCAATCAGATGCCAGGTCGGCCAACTGATATTTAATGAGGCCCTGTGCTAGTTAAGTTATGAGGCTCCTTGCTTGGGCCCTGAAGGAGATAGACTTTGTGGTACACTCCCATAGACTATCAACTCTATCATTATGTCTGGAATCGCTCTGAAACAGAACACCTTCAAATCTAAAATTGCACCATATAAGCAAAAATCCATCGTACAAATTTTGTTTGGCAGAAAGATGCCCCCCTCCCCCTGGCCAGCGGGGCCCGGTGCTTAAGCACACCTAAGCACAATGGTAAATCCGGTATTGATGGCAATGTTGTATTTCAAATGGTTTGAAAAGTAACAACACAGCTTCAGGATCACTAGAACATCTCTGGCAAGTCTCTGTAGTAGTTCTGGAGATGATGAAAATGTGATAAGCTTACGACATACGGACAAACGGACGCACCTTTCCTGGCAAAAAATCACTTGAGCCTCTGGCTTAGGTGAGATAAATGGTAATTAAATCTTTGACTGGACATGCAACATTTTTTATCAAATGGATTTTTCATAATTGTTTTTACTAAGGCACGGACCATTTAACTTGCAGGGCGGGGTTATGGTTTTTTTTTCTAAAAAAATATTCTGATTCCCTATGTTGCTGACACAAATATTCTGATTTTGGTGGAGGACAAAAAAATAATCTGATTCAGAGTTTTTGTCATATAACCTAATGTTGTATTCTGGAAAAAAATTCGCGCTTCGCGTGACAAAAAAAAAAAAATATTCTAACTCTCGTGTTGTCAGAAAAACATTTTCTGAACGAAACAAAAAACCATACCCCCCCCCCCCCCCCCCCCCCCCCTGCAAGTTAAATGGTCGGTCCCTAAATGTAAATGCAAAATAATTAATTTATGAAAAATAATAATAATAAACAAGATAAGATAAGTTTTATTTATAGTCGGCATTTTAAATAAAAATACAACAGAAGCCCTAGTGGGCTTTTGACGGACATACACAACACAAAAATAAATAACAGTTAAAAACAACAAAAGTATGCACACATATTAATTAATTTAAATAAAATCACTCACAGTAGCAAAATATAGCAAATAAGTTAAAGTACACATAGAGCACAGACAAGGTAAGCATATACAATAGTAAAAAAGTTAATCAAGAACAGTAATAAAAGCTTATGATCTAAAAAATAAAGCTGGTGTTATGAGCTAAAAGCATGTTATACTGCTAAAAAATAAACAAATATAAATAATATAAAAATTGAAAAGACCTTGATGATATTAAAATTGTTTACATGCATTACATTTGCATTCATTGCCATCCATGATAATCAAATGTTTTTAAATTGGTTAAAATTGGCAATTTTTCTAAAATCATCAGGTAGGTCATTCCATAAAACAGCAGCTGTATATTTAAAAGAGTTCTTACCATAGATAGTAGTCTTTACTCTAGGTATCTCTACAATATTAGAATATCTAAAACTACATAAAATAAATTACTATTTTTTAAAACAACTAAATCATTTAAACATGGTGGAGACAGTTTATACAATATTTTAAAACATTCTAATGCCATAGTGCGCATTCTCCTTATTTGTAGAGATGGTACTTTTGCTATATGTAAAAGTTCTTCATATGTGTTATTGTAATCTTCGGGGTCCGACCTATAATCCGACAGTCCGATAGTCCGACAGTCCGATAGTCCGACGGTCCGAAAGTCCGACAGTGCGATAGTCCGACAGTCCGACAGTCCGATAGTCCGACAAATGCTATATTTCTTTGAAAGTTAACACTATAACATGTGTAATATGGGGCCAGAAACCGAACCGTTTACTCACCAAAGAAAGGTCCAGAACATCGGAAACACGATATCATAGACGGACAAACAATTGGCAGGGCCACACAAGAGCTAAAAAAAACACATATATGAACAACGCGGACTCCATAAAAACCTGGATCCAATCGTGATGAACCGGTAGTGTAAGTATCCCGTATATTTTTTAGTAGCGACTACTTCAGGCTTTATTTAAGTAGCGTGTAGCCGAGTCCAGCCAAGAAAAGTCACTATTAAAAAGAAAGATGAAATAAATGAATACACAAAAAAAAGAAATACAAAAAAAAAGGAAAAGCCAAAAGGAGAGCGTACCAGTGTCCCCCGCCCTTTATCATGGAATATTTATGTTAAAAAGCAATGTCGACACACCAATAGAGCTGGATACAATAATGTGTGCGAATTGATTGATTGATTGATTGATTGCTTAAGGTCCAGCAAGCGATATTTCAGTCATATTCAGGATGAAAAAAGTTTGTAAGCAAAAAATCAGAAAGAAGGGACTCTGGGATGGGTCAACATGGGCAACGGCTTAACACGGGAACTTGTTTTTCTGTCTCTTCCGACGACAAGTTGGTTCTATTTTTATTCCCCGGGATTCCGACGGGTGACCCTGCTATAGTCGCCTTCTACGACAAACGCATATATAAAAAGTTACGATTGAAGGAATTGTCCCTAAGTGACCCCTTATATCACGGAAAGAAACAGCTACGGAATATGACAAAATAAACAACTGTGCCATGATACGCCCCCTTCCCCCTCTTTTATGACAATTGAAGGTCGGTTGCGCAGCGTGAGAACAGTAATTAATATTCTGCACTTTTTTAAACCAATTAATTGTATATACATGTACCATATGAAAACTGGCGTTTTCCAAACTGACTAAAATCACACCTCTCACTTGCTCCCCCTTTTATCAATACAATGTATGTCACGACGTGACCTATCAGTAAAAGGGGGAACAAGTGAGAGATGTTATCGTACGAGGCGTGGACGGACGGACGAACAGCGGTATGCCATAATAAGCCCGTATTTTGACGGGCGTATAAAAATGAATGGCCCATATCCTGAAATTACGAATATATCATTTTTGGCCAAATTATTTTTCAAAACTTTCATCAGTTTAAAGCATTTGTCGGACTATCGGACCGTCGGACTGTCGGACTATAGCTACGGCCCCGTAATCTTCATAAATAAAACGTAAAACTCTTTCCTGTATTTTCTCGAGTTTTATAGCATTTGCTTTTGAACAAAAGTGCCAAGCCAAAGGACAAAAATTAAAATTAGACAATATAAAAGAATGAAAAATTGTTAGCTTAATATTAAGCTTAGATAAAAAAAACCCCAACCAATACGCTTTAGTACACTCAATTGCTGTGAAGCTTTACGACAGATATTTTTTTTTATATGTTTATCATAATTTAGCTGATAGTCTATATCAATACCCAGTAATTTTACAACTTCATCACATGATATATTAGCAGACTCAATATTAAAAACAGGTTCTTTTGCATACGTTTTCTTGCCAACAGCAATAGCTTGAAATTTATCTGGGTTGGCTTGCATACAATTAATATTAAACCATTCAATTAAAATAGAGCTTTCTTTTTCTAGAACATTAATTAAGGTATTATAATCTTGATCTGCATATGATAAGGTGTTGTCGTCAGCATAGTTGTACAATGTACCATGTTCAATGAAGTAAAAAATATCGTTTATAAAAATGTTAAAAAGCAAGGGTCCCATTATGGATCTTTGGGGAACACCTTTCTGTAAAATTTGCCAACCACTGACCACCCCCTAAAGTTTGATTTGTTGCTTACGGCCTGTCAAATAATTTTCTATTAATTTTACTGATTGGGATGACAGTCCATAAGCAGCCAATTTACTGAGAAAAGTGTTATGTGGCAGACAATCAAAAGCTTTCGAAAGAACCATCAAAATAGCTGCCACATAACAATTCTTGTCGAGAGCTGATTTCCAATCTTCAAGGAATCTCAGTAGTGTGGTCTGACATCCATGGCCCTTTCTGAAGGCACATAAAAAATCATGAAAAATATTATTAAAAAATTCAATTAACTGATCTGATAGCACCATTTCATAGATTTTTGAAATTGTTTGCAGAATACTGACAGGATGATAGTTTTAATTGTCTAGAGGATCATTTTTCTTGCGCAGAGGTACAACTTGTGCTTCTTTTAGTCTGCTTGGAAATTGGCTGTGTTTTATTGTGTTATTTAAAAGTGTGGTGAGATGTTTATTGAGTACAGGTGAACCAGCTTTGATAAGTTTACATGATATTTGGTCAACACCAGTAGCTTTCTTGATATTTATTTTGTTGACCAGTTTAGTTATAGTGTTTGTGTTTGTTGGTTTGAAATCAAAGACAAAGTTGTTTTTTGGAGCGTTTTTTCTGATACGGTCTATGCTAGGGTGGTTGTTTTCATCAACGATAATTCCTTTAGGGACGGGCCATTTAACTTTCAGGGGGATTTTTTTTTCTAAAAAAATATTCTGATTCCCAATGTTGCTGAAAAAAATATTCTGATTTCGGTGGAGGAAAAAAAAAATCTGATTCAGAGTTTTTGTCATATAGCCTAATGTTAAAATTTAAGGAACAAAATTTCGCGCTTTGCGCGACAAAAAAATTAATATTCTAACTCTCGTGTTGCAAGTTAAATGGTCGGTCCCTTACCAATATCATTTGCAACATTTACAAGCGGTGTTTGTTTAGAACATGTTTATCAATGACCTTAGAGACTTCACATTCAAAGTGATCATATTCTGTATCTATATCTGTAACATTATCACACGATTCATTTAAAAGATGAATCTTATCCAAATCATTAACATATGCATCAACATCACAATTTTTAAAACCTCTATAAGGTTGCTTTATATTTTCACAAATTGGTACAATACCTTTGATAAATGTACTAATTAAATGATGACAGTCACTTACACCAGTGACAGTGTTAAAATTCAGTGACTTAAAACAAGATTTACTTTTGTTGGTAAGTATAACATCTACTAATGATGGATTGCAGTCTTTCTTGAAACGTTACAAGTAGGCTCCTTGATAATATTTGTCAGATCAAAAAGATCACACAGTTCATCAAGTGTTTGTGATTTTTCAGTACATAGCATGTCATAATTTAAATCTCCTATAACAATTAAATTTTGATAGTATTTGATATCTTTGTCCAATAATGTACTCATGTGTTTAGTAAATAAATTGTTTGGCATAGATGGCGGCCTATATAATGCAAATATTAACCACTTTACTTTATCTAATGTTACTTTATAAAATAAAACAATGTTTTCTAGTGTCTTACATTCGATATCGAATCTTCGTTTCGCTGGTATGTCAGTCCTCATAAAGATGGCTATTCCACCACCACTATCTGTACGGTCCCTCCTCTGCAGCTTGTAGCCATCAACTTCAAACAGAGAATCTTTATATGTTGAATCTATTTTTGTTTCTGATACAATAAGACAGTCTACAACTTTATCAAATAGTAGTTCTTTTATCTCATCAAACTTATACCTCATGCTAAGATGACAAATACAAACTTTAATTGAAACGTCGATAATGTCCCCGCCAAAATTTTGAAACTAAAAAAAAATATACGAGAATCAAATCGCATAACCTGAGAGATCGAGTAATATTGATATAATCGAGCTGAAAATTAAAAAATATATATAGTTGGAAAAAGGGGAATAACTCGATATAAAACGTTTTCCCGACTTGTGTTTCAAGCGTGTAATAGATAAATTGACATTGACAACGAACTTGGAAACGTGGTTTTGAAACCTTGTAGCAGGATGACAGCTCTTAGTATGGGTGCCTTCGGCGCCTATCGCCTGCAATATAGTCAATATTTAAAGGACCAGGAGGAAAAGGCGAGGAAAGAAAGCCAAGAACCTGAAACCGTGTGGGTAACGAAACGATACATTCCAACAGATTTACGAACTACAGCTCCCGTTCCTCGACACAAATTATTCGCTCCAAAACAACTTCCTCAACCAGAGCAGCACTGGGTTCCTCCGACAGATCCACCCCTCAAAGGATTTGAACGGAAATCATTGCCAATTATTTTTAAGTCACACCCTAGCACACGTAGTGAACAATATTCTACACTGCGTCAAATGTTGCCCTCAAAGGGAAGTTATGGTAGTTTTGGACCCCCTCGTTGGGGGACTGGTAATGGTGTTCCAGTTGTGTATGAATCAAGACCACCAAGGAGATTTCCAATGATCAACAGTCCCATGACCATGTATGTATGATACTTAATTGTCGAAATTTTGTTCAATTCTGTGTATTTATTAGAGATGGAAGTCGAATGCATTTGTTTATTGTTATAGACATGTATATTTATTGTTCAGACAGACTTTCCTTGAAGTCAAAAAGAGAGGGGCAAATCGATAGAACTAGGTTAACTATTTTTGATTGTTTGACCCTGTGCATTACTTGAAAATATGGGTAGAAATTATAATCTACTTTGGTGGACCCCGGAAGTCAGATATTGTAATAATCAACGTGCATGACCCATAATCTTTCATTTCGTTACCATGACAACAAAAGGTTAGGATAAGGGTTAGGGTCTGCTATAGTAGAAGTACTCCTGAATGTTACAAGTGTTGAAACAGATTCATTTCCATTGTTTTATAAATTTGGCTTATTAATTACATATGATTTTCTAAGCCATTTCATGACAAAAATAACTTTGTTTGTTTATACTAAATTAATTTGATACGGTAAAGGTAAAGGTAACATTCATTTAGGAATCAATACCAACTATATACAAGTGTAGTTTAAATATGAAATAAAGCAAGTACTCCAAAGTAAGCCAAGGCTAAAATACAATTGTAAGTTGATATTCTTCTAATGATGACCCATGAAAGCATTACCGCTTATTTCCAATGGGATCCTTAAGATAAATCAGATAATCGTTAATTTTCCTCAATAGTTTAATAGATACTGGTAAACATGTTCTTTACAATGACTGGTTTACTGTTGGTTTATTCACAGTTTGCCTTTGTTGTCAGATATTTAAAAAAATTCCATTTCACTTTAGTCCATTTATATCATATATGGTGAGTGTTTGTTTATCAATAATTAATTGATGCTGATCAATGAAAGTTGTTACCAATAATTGTATTTGTATTTAATTTAAGTCAAATAAACTGTCACAGATCAAGTTTTAGTACTTGCTGGAAGAATGTTCCCCTTGTTGACTCTGGTGTAATCAGAGCTAACTAGCAATAAAACAGTCCAGCCTGTATCAGTCTAATTGTTATAGTGTAATGATAGACACATTTTTCAAATTCATATCTGGAATAGCATAGGAGAAATTTCCCTGGCTTTGGTAAAATTAAAGTTCCCAATCTTTCAATGTAGACCTAGCAGCTGCATGTTATGTGATGTCAATTTCCTAATCAGAGTAGGATATTTTGTAGGATAATGGTACATTCTGAGTTATTGATTGTTGTTTAACTGCAACCCAGCTATTTTTCAGCTATTTCATGGCGAGAACAAGTTAATTTTCAATGAGATGATGATGAGTTCCGCTTTGTACTAGACCAAGGCAACACGCTTAGTTGGATTTTTATAGTGCTAGCTCAATTAAACAACAGTCCACAGATAGACGTGTCACCCCAATTGGACACATTATGCTGATACTGAGCCAACCAGTCTTTGTTCTTTCTCCTTAATGCTGCATGCTAAGCGGAGAAGCAACAAATACCAATTTCATAGTCTTTGGTTTGATATGACCAGGGCTCAAACCCCAGACCTACCATACTTGTGGCGAGCATGCAACCATTCCACCACCGATGTGATTTGGTAAATTGTGATGTCCTCTTGGAGTAGTATCAAAATTTTCTTGTGGATTCAACAAATATCCACCATAGGCCTCTCTCACTGCAAGTTTTATCTACATAATTTATTTGTTAATCTTGTTCTAGTTATTAATATAACTGAAATACTGTTACCATGGTAATACTGTTCAGTTGATGTTAAACAACAATCAATGAACACTAGTAAACTATTAACTGGTCCAATTCTGATGTACACAGCTTGAAATATTATACCCAATTACTTATTAAGAATTTCTACTGTGGTCTCAACCTTTCATTTCCTACACATTTCATGAAATTTTATAAATGTGGCCACCCATTTGAAGAGTAAATTCACAGACACTTGTAGGAAGGACCTCTCCCTCTTTTTGTATTTTTTCGAATTTATTTTATCATTTTTAGTGAATACTTAAAATATCACAAAAAATATCTTATATAGTGGTAAATATGACATAACTTGTCATAAGATACCTCAATCCATTGTCATATGATACCTCAATCCATTTTTCTGACTAATACACTGTAAAACTTCAATTTATTTGATATATTTAATACATAGTAAAGCTCCACATGTACATGTGTATCTGAGTAATATATTATAAAGCTCCCTTTATAATGCATTTGCCACTTGGCATTATTTTTAAAGAATGTTGGTCCTTTCCTAAGTGCCTGTGAGTGTGAGTCAATTATTTACATGTAATCAGTCCTGGAAATGAAAATTTGAATTTACTGGTCGAAATCAAATTCTTTAATTTATTATATGTGTATATATATATATCTAAATAACAACTGAAAAACTTACTGGGCAGACACAAAGTTTTACTGGTCTTGGGCTGGAGGACCAGTTCTCATCGTGAAGACCAGTTCTCATCGTGAGGACTTGTAATAGTTTACTGTCTTAATAATTCTGTGTTTTATTTCATTTTATTTCAGGTATGTGGATGAGATGCACACAACAAACAAACTGTTTAAGTTACATTAGAAGAGACTTGGACCCATTTAGACAGTTCATTGTTGATTAAAGCATAATTATAATTCCTAAGGGAGAAATCATTGAAAAAAGAACACATAAATGATGATGTGCTACAAATCATTTTACAACCAAATGTATCAATTCTGTTGGATATCATAGTATTATTGTGTGGGGTAACGATCTCCTGTATAAAACCATTCAGTATTATGTCATCATATCAGACAGGTTCATATTTGTTTATATGTTTGTTAGAGATTTTTAATGTTTTTCTTGTTAAGTAAGTTTGTTAGCTCTAGATGTTTTACATGTTTTATTATATATTTTTTTTCTTGCACAATACATTGTATTAGGTTATGTTAGTCTAAAACTAGAAGTTGATTGCACCAAACAGTATTTAATTATTGCTCAATACAAATAATTATGCAATATTTCTACAATAGTTAATTATTTAAATTCTATTGTTGTTTTATAGTAAGTTTCATGAAATCCGATCACTTGTTTTTATGTGTCGACTAATCCTATTTCATAATAAATCAATTTTAATCCTATGATTAGTAGATGTGGTCACTTTTGATACTTATTATAAAATTCACATCACCAGATGGAATTGAGGAACATTGCACATATTGTAGGAGGCAGGGTTATGGTGTTTAACACCACATTCAACAACATTTCAGTTATATAGTGGGAATCAGTTTTATTGGTGGAGGAAACCGG
The DNA here is from genome assembly GCA_963383655.1 of Bathymodiolus septemdierum. Taxonomy (NCBI): domain Eukaryota; kingdom Metazoa; phylum Mollusca; class Bivalvia; order Mytilida; family Modiolidae; genus Bathymodiolus; species Bathymodiolus septemdierum. The sequence continues at coordinate 126,890,853 of OY726519.1, read as the reverse complement.
AGTACAGGAGAAAACCACTGACCTGCCTCAAGTCATTAACAAACTTTATCACATAATGTTGTATCGAGTTCACCTCGCCATGAACGGGGTTCGAACTCACAATGTTAGTGGTGATATGCACTGATTGCATAGGTAGTTGTAAATCCAACTACCATACAATCACTAAGACCCCTGCACATCTTGTAATGTGGAATATTTCTTCTTTTGTATTATAGAGGAGTCAATTTGAAAAACATCATCTGGTATATTTGAATATTGATTATGTACGCAGGGTACCGTATGCTGTCTGTTTGGCTCTATATGGAGCACAGCATGACACATCTCCCATGACAAGAAAAAGTGGAACAAGTGTATGGACTTAGTATTGTACTTGCCACAGTAATTTGCTGGATCCACTATATTTTGGGCATTTGTCTCATTTTACTTGTTTAAGCACCAGTCCCTTTTAGTCCCCTTTTTAGCTCACCTTGCCAAAGGCAATGTGAGCTTTTGCCATCACTTGGCGTCCGTCGTCTGTCGTATGTCGTCCGTTAACTTTTCACATTTTAATCTTCTCCTCTGAAACCCCTCAGCCAAATGAAGTGAAGCTTGGTAGGAAGCATCTATGGAAGGTCCTCTCTAAAAATTGCTCATTTTGTCCCGATCCATTAACAAACATGGCCACCATAGGCAATTCTTGTTTCTGATTGGCCGATTTAAAAAAAAATCTTCTCCTCTGAAACCGCTTGGCCAAATGAACCGAAACTTGGTAGGAAGCATCTATGGCAGTTCCTCTATAAAGATTGCTCTTTTTGTGCCAATCCGTTAACAAACATGGCCACCACAGGTAATTCTTCTTTCTGATTGGTTAATTTCTAAAACATCTCCTCTGAAACCGCTTTGTCAAATGAATCGAAACTTGGTAGGAAGCATCCTTGGAAGGTCCTCTATAAAGATTGCTGATTTAGTTTCGATCCATTAACAAACATGGCTGCCACAGACAATTCTTGTTTCTGATTGGTTGATTTCTAAAAAATTGTCTCCTCTGAACGAAACAAAAAATCTTAACCCCCCCCCCTTCAAGTTAAATGGTCGGTCCCTAAATAAGTCATAAAGATGATGAACATTTTGCAAATAAACTGCATTAAAATTGGATGCAATATGAAAACGTTCAAATTTTTAAAATTAGGACTTTTTGGTCCCTTTCAGTTGAGTTTATCTCAGATACGGTAAGATATTAAGGAAATCCATCGAAATATACGACCAGAAGACTAGATTGAAGGACAGACGATACCATCGCCAAAAACAAAACAAAACAAGATCTACAAAACACTACTCAGAAAACTAAAGATTGAGCAACACAAACCTCACTAAAAGCTGGGGGTGAACTCGGGTGCTCCGGAAGGGTAAGCAGTTCCTGCTCCACTAGTGGCACCGGTCGTGTTACTCTTATACAAGCCCGTTGTTAAATCGTGAATAAGGAAAAAACGGGCCAGATAGTGATTATGTCAATTGGAACAAGCTCCCCACATAATTTTTTGCACATTTCAGACTTGATTCTAAAATTCTACGTTTTTACACAGATGACCATTTTGCAAAAAAAAAGAAAGAAAAACACATTAAAGTTAATCAAAATTAGATAAAAAAAAGTAAAAATTTTGAAACCCCCCTTGCTAGCTCCTTTTATGTCAAAAACAGTAATAGATACATGATAATGGTATCTATTTTTCTGAAAGGGATTTTTTCCTAAGGAATTCATTGAAAATTACCCTCTTCAAAACAAATAAACAATAAATGTTCGATATACAAAAATAGAAAACACCCTTTTTGGCACATTAGGGTCTCTTATTTGAAAACGGATAGTGTTACCCAGGCCAATACCGACCTTTATTCTGTGACAAGAATCATTGTGTTAAAAATTCAGAAGGATCGGTTTACTAGAACAAAAGTTATTGTAAAACACAATGTGTCAACAGACGGTCAATATTGATCACGACGTCGACACACCCATGACATAATACGACCGCAACATGTTTGTGTTTTTATGAAAAGATAATTTATTAAGATTGATATGCCAATCGAAGTGGTCCAGCAGGACCATCTTAACAGCAGTATAGACAGAGGCGTAGCTGTATATACGCTATCACGCCATGGCGTGCACATCGACAGGTTAAAAAAAAAGAAACAAAATTAAATAACAAAATGTATTGTTACTTTTAACAGTCTAATCAAGGATTTACTATACAAAACCTTGGTCTAATTAAATCAGTATAATTAATATATCGCTAATAAGACGTACTAGTAACTTTTGTATGATAATTATGTGATGGACAAGTCGAGCGGACGCATTGTATACCTTTAAGACGTCAATATCCAGTTGTGGTCCATGCGTTAGAACGCTTACAAAACCAAGGCGATGTCAAAATTTCTTGCATCCATCATGCGGTTTCAATTAATCATAGCTTTGGTAGTAGCGTAACATATTTTACATAGCACTGTTTATCTGTCAACATTCCTCCAAGATAACAAATGCGACCTTCTTGAAACAATCAAAGAATCCAAGACCGTGATTGAAATGCTAAGAGCTGAACGACAGGACGAATCGGTTTAGGACGAGTTGTATCAGTCTGCACTTAACTTAGCCAAATCTTTTGATATATTTGATAGTATGCTCAGGCGATGTGGTAGACACACTACCAGAGTCAATCACCCCGTGGAAACGCCAAAACAGTATTGGCGAATTTCTTTGTACTATCCATTTTTGGACAATTTGATTATGAACTTGAATCACGTCTTCCTAAATCGGAAAACCGCTTCCATGCACAGCATCTACTGCCCCGTGCTGTAGACAAATTAACTGATGATCATGTTGCTACAATATAAGAGGCATATCAGACTGACATTTATTTGTCATTACAGGATTTCAGGAGAGAAGTAGCCAGACTGATGGCGAACCCACTGGGTCATTACTAAACGTAATGATTTGCCAACAACTCTTTGTACCACACTTGATTCTGTAAATCCAGTTCTCTATCCTTCTATAGATACAATATTAATAAAACTATGTGTTTTGTTAACCATGCCAGTAGCAAGCGCCACTGCTGAAATGACATTTAGTGTACTGAGACGTTTGAAAACTTATGTCAGGTCGACCATGAAGAATGACAGGCTATCTTCCCTTGGATTGATGCATATTAACCGAGATTTTGAAGTGGACTTGTACAAAGCAATGGAGGTGTTCGTATCTGCTAAGACACGAAGAGCAGATTTTTGACAATTTTAAGAAGTTCTTGTCTATCAAAGTCATTAAAATTGTGCTTGATTCTATATTTTATGAAACCCTGAAATGGCCTCAGATCGCACCATTTTGCATCTCGTCAAAAAAATAATAATCCCAGACCCCCTCCCCCTCTCAAGAATTATGGCGTGCACACTATTAATCCTCAGCTACGCCCCTGATAGGCCCCTACCTACACAACCACTCACAGGAACAAAACTGTAAATGGTCGAGAAAATCAAACATATATTTATTGTATTGGTACTTTCAACAAAATCGGTGTTTAAACATTAAAAAACATGCTATACAGAACATACATAGATTAACATGGGACCGCTATGCTCGTGGGGTCCACGGGCATCTGCCTAACATGCCCATGCGTTAAGACGGCACTGGGTCCAGGGGTAAATGACCGATTGCAAGGAAATAACTTCCGGTCAGAATATTTAATTTATTTGTTTGATACATGATGTGCCCCATGGCTTATTTTTAAACATGTCTGCATAATTAAATAGACTTAAATTATATAATATAAAATAACATATTACTGGTTAACTTTGTTGTGAAACCTAGCTCCCTTTTTACATTAAAGCAACACAATACATATTGTCTTTAAATTATTTGTTTGTTTATTAAGTATAAGCTCTGACCTTATAAAATAAAATAAAACGCATGACAATAAATAACTCCACAATCTGCTTATTGGATTAAGTATGGTAATAAATACTAAGTACGGTAATATCTCTGTCACTCTCTTTAAGTTGGTGTATAACACAGATCAGTGATACTGTTGTTTTTCGTCCACTATATTCCATTATTTTCATGTTTCTATAGACTTAGTTTGAATAGGTGATTTTTCAGTAAAGAACGTTTTAAGTATGAGAACTTGTCCGAATCCTATAAGAAGTATTATGATTGATTGTCCTACAGACCACCACCATACTTTACTATGTAAACCCTCTGCTATATGTCGTCCTATGGCCTCCTTCAGTCTATAATCCCTCTGGTTTTCAACAACTGCCGACATTTCAAAGTGAATGTTATCACACGCCGACTCGCTAGCAGTTTGAGCTCTCGGTGATTCATCTCCGGCTTCTACAGCTAAGCGATCAACGTCATCTGGACTGATATCGAAAAAGATCACTTTATGACTTATGGTAGAAAACTGATTGCCAAAACAAAACTGGAAGTCTCCTTTAGACGGGTCAAATATATACTCATCTCCCTCCTTTCTTTGTTCTTTATACATAATCTTACCATTAGGGGAGACAACCCACGCATCAATGTCTTTATTTCCTCCTCTAATTACTTGATAAGAAAATACATAACGTTTTCCGCCAGGGAATGTTTCAGTAAAACAAGTCTTTTCTTTGTCCTCTAGTTCAAACGTTAAAGCAATCCCACCAGAGTAATATGCAACACAAAACTGAAAACTTAGTCCAGAAACCAACAACACAACTACAGACGTCTTCATTATTTTAAGACTACGTGTTCATTATTATACGTTTAAGTTATTGAATATGTTGACGATTTGTTCATTGTTGCACGAACAAATATCATACATGAGGCTGCTGATCTAGACAGGGAATTCTAAATAGAACTACATCTAATAGATGGTGGATTTAACCGTTTTAATTTTTTACATAATAATGACATGTTCAAAAACGGCACCCATAACGATTTCAGTATTTCTTGCAAAGGGTCAATGATCATTTCTTTAAAAAGAAATAACAAATACTACAAGTAATATAATCCCTCGCCACGACCCCCTCTAGATACAGATCTAGTGGTGGTGACATCTTGTACCATATTGATCATAATTCTAGACTTTAATATCGTCAATAAACCAATGCAAATATAAATACAACACAATGTAAATCTTATAAATATTATTTAGTCAAATCGATATCAATTATTTCTAAAGGTGTGACTTTAGTATAAGCCTTTATCCTCACTGGTGTCAATATTTTATTGTTGTACGTCTTCATTCTTCATTTTATCCTGTATATGCACGTGTATATGCCACCTATATCAGATGAGCCACTGGCGTTGCTGTACCTTTACCTATCCTGTATATGCCACCTATATCAGATGAACCACTGGCGTTGCTGTACCTTTACCTATCCTGTATATGCCACCTATATCAGATGAGCCACTGGCGTTGCTGTACCTTTACCTATCCTGTATATGCCACCTATATCAGATGAACCACTGGCGTTGCTGTATCTTTACCTATCCTGTATATGCCATCTATATCAGATGAGCCACTGGCGTTGCTGTACCTTTACCTATCCTGTATATGCCATCTATATCAGATGAGCCACTGGCGTTGCTGTACCTTTACCTATCCTGTATATGCCACCTATATCAGATGAGCCACTGGCGTTGCTGTACCTTTACCTATCCTGTATATGCCATCTATATCAGATGAGCCACTGGCGTTGCTGTACCTTTACCTATCCTGTATATGCCATCTATATCAGATGAGCCACTGGCGTTGCTGTACCTTTACCTATCCTGTATATGCCACCTATATCAGATGAACCACTGGCGTTGCTGTACCTTTACCTATCCTGTATATGCCATCTATATCAGATGAGCCACTGGCGTTGCTGTACCTTTACCTATCCTGTATATGCCATCTATATCAGATGAGCCACTGGCGTTGCTGTACCTTTACCTATCCTGTATATGCCACCTATATCAGATGAACCACTGGCGTTGCTGTACCTTTACCTATCCTGTATATGCCACCTATATCAGATGAACCACTGGCGTTGCTGTACCTTTACCTATCCTGTATATGCCACCTATATCAGATGAACCACTGGTGTTGCTGTACCTTTACCTATCCTGTATATGCCACCTATATCAGATGAACCACTGGTGTTGCTGTACCTTTACCTATCCTGTATATGCCACCTATATCAGATGAGCCACTGACGTTGCTGTACCTTTACCTATCCTGTATATGCCACCTATATCAGATGAACCACTGGCGTTGCTGTACCTTTACCTATCCTGTATATGCCACCTATATCAGATGAACCACTGGCGTTGCTGTACCTTTACCTATCCTGTATATGCCACCTATATCAGATGAACCACTGGCGTTGCTGTACCTTTACCTATCCTGTATATGCCATCTATATCAGATGAGCCACTGGCGTTGCTGTACCTTTACCTATCCTGTATATGCCATCTATATCAGATGAGCCACTGGCGTTGCTGTACCTTTACCTATCCTGTATATGCCACCTATATCAGATGAGCCACTGGCGTTGCTGTACCTTTACCTATCCTGTATATGCCACCTATATCAGATGAACCACTGGCGTTGCTGTACCTTTACCTATCCTGTATATGCCACCTATATCAGATGAACCACTGGTGTTGCTGTACCTTTACCTATCCTGTATATGCCACCTATATCAGATGAACCACTGGCGTTGCTGTACCTTTACCTATCCTGTATATGCCATCTATATCAGATGAGCCACTGGCGTTGCTGTACCTTTACCTATCCTGTATATGCCACCTATATCAGATGAACCACTGGCGTTGCTGTACCTTTACCTATCCTGTATATGCCACCTATATCAGATGAACCACTGGCGTTGCTGTACCTTTACCTATCCTGTATATGCCACCTATATCAGATGAACCACTGGCGTTGCTGTACCTTTACCTATCCTGTATATGCCACCTATATCAGATGAACCACTGGCGTTGCTGTACCTTTACCTATCCTGTATATGCCACCTATATCAGATGAGCCACTGGCGTTGCTGTACCTTTACCTATCCTGTATATGCCACCTATATCAGATGAACCACTGGCGTTGCTGTACCTTTACCTATCCTGTATATGCCACCTATATCAGATGAGCCACTGGCGTTGCTGTACCTTTACATATCCTGTATATGCCACCTATATCAGATGAACCACTGGCGTTGCTAAACCTTTACCTATCCTGTATATGCCACCTATATCAGATGAGCCACTGGCGTTGCTGTACCTTTACATATCCTGTATATGCCACCTATATCAGATGAACCACTGGCGTTGCTGTACCTTTACCTATCCTGTATATGCCACCTATATCAGATGAACCACTGGCGTTGCTGTACCTTTACCTATCCTGTATATGCCACCTATATCAGATGAACCACTGGCGTTGCTGTACCTTTACCTATCCTGTATATGCCACCTATATCAGATGAACCACTGGCGTTGCTGTACCTTTACCTATCCTGTATATGCCACCTATATCAGATGAACCACTGGCGTTGCTGTACCTTTACCTATCCTGTATATGCCACCTATATCAGATGAGCCACTGACGTTGCTGTACCTTTACCTATCCTGTATATGCCACCTATATCAGATGAACCACTGGCGTTGCTGTACCTTTACCTATCCTGTATATGCCACCTATATCAGATGAGCCACTGACGTTGCTGTACCTTTACCTATCCTGTATATGCCACCTATATCAGATGAACCACTGGCGTTGCTGTACCTTTACCTATCCTGTATATGCCACCTATATCAGATGAACCACTGGCGTTGCTGTACCTTTACCTATCCTGTATATGCCACCTATATCAGATGAGCCACTGACGTTGCTGTACCTTTACCTATCCTGTATATGCCACCTATATCAGATGAACCACTGGCGTTGCTGTACCTTTACCTATCCTGTATATGCCACCTATATCAGATGAACCACTGGCGTTGCTGTACCTTTACCTATCCTGTATATGCCACCTATATCAGATGAACCACTGGCGTTGCTGTACCTTTACCTATCCTGTATATGCCACCTATATCAGATGAACCACTGGCGTTGCTGTACCTTTACCTATCCTGTATATGCCACCTATATCAGATGAACCACTGGCGTTGCTGTACCTTTACCTATCCTGTATATGCCACCTATATCAGATGAACCACTGGCGTTGCTGTACCTTTACCTATCCTGTATATGCCACCTATATCAGATGAACCACTGGCGTTGCTGTACCTTTACCTATCCTGTATATGCCACCTATATCAGATGAGCCACTGGCGTTGCTGTACCTTTACCTATCCTGTATATGCCACCTATATCAGATGAACCACTGGCGTTGCTGTACCTTTACCTATCCTGTATATGCCACCTATATCAGATGAACCACTGGCGTTGCTGTACCTTTACCTATCCTGTATATGCCACCTATATCAGATGAACCACTGGCGTTGCTGTACCTTTACCTATCCTGTATATGCCACCTATATCAGATGAACCACTGGCGTTGCTGTACCTTTACCTATCCTGTATATGCCACCTATATCAGATGAACCACTGACGTTGCTGTACCTTTACCTATCCTGTATATGCCACCTATATCAGATGAACCACTGGCGTTGCTGTACCTTTACCTATCCTGTATATGCCACCTATATCAGATGAACCACTGGCGTTGCTGTACCTTTACCTATCCTGTATATGCCACCTATATCAGATGAGCCACTGACGTTGCTGTACCTTTACCTATCCTGTATATGCCACCTATATCAGATGAACCACTGGCGTTGCTGTACCTTTACCTATCCTGTATATGCCACCTATATCAGATGAACCACTGGCGTTGCTGTACCTTTACCTATCCTGTATATGCCACCTATATCAGATGAACCACTGGCGTTGCTGTACCTTTACCTATCCTGTATATGCCACCTATATCAGATGAACCACTGGCGTTGCTGTACCTTTACCTATCCTGTATATGCCACCTATATCAGATGAACCACTGGCGTTGCTGTACCTTTACCTATCCTGTATATGCCACCTATATCAGATGAACCACTGGCGTTGCTGTACCTTTACCTATCCTGTATATGCCACCTATATCAGATGAACCACTGGCGTTGCTGTACCTTTACCTATCCTGTATATGCCACCTATATCAGATGAGCCACTGGCGTTGCTGTACCTTTACCTATCCTGTATATGCCACCTATATCAGATGAACCACTGACGTTGCTGTACCTTTACCTATCCTGTATATGCCACCTATATCAGATGAACCACTGGCGTTGCTGTACCTTTACCTATCCTGTATATGCCACCTATATCAGATGAACCACTGGCGTTGCTGTACCTTTACCTATCCTGTATATGCCACCTATATCAGATGAACCACTGGCGTTGCTGTACCTTTACCTATCCTGTATATGCCACCTATATCAGATGAACCACTGACGTTGCTGTACCTTTACCTATCCTGTATATGCCACCTATATCAGATGAACCACTGGCGTTGCTGTACCTTTACCTATCCTGTATATGCCACCTATATCAGATGAACCACTGGCGTTGCTGTACCTTTACCTATCCTGTATATGCCACCTATATCAGATGAACCACTGGCGTTGCTGTACCTTTACCTATCCTGTATATGCCACCTATATCAGATGAGCCACTGGCGTTGCTGTACCTTTACCTATCCTGTATATGCCACCTATATCAGATGAACCACTGGCGTTGCTGTACCTTTACCTATCCTGTATATGCCACCTATATCAGATGAACCACTGGCGTTGCTGTACCTTTACCTATCCTGTATATGCCACCTATATCAGATGAGCCACTGACGTTGCTGTACCTTTACCTATCCTGTATATGCCACCTATATCAGATGAACCACTGGCGTTGCTGTACCTTTACCTATCCTGTATATGCCACCTATATCAGATGAACCACTGGCGTTGCTGTACCTTTACCTATCCTGTATATGCCACCTATATCAGATGAACCACTGGCGTTGCTGTACCTTTACCTATCCTGTATATGCCACCTATATCAGATGAACCACTGGCGTTGCTGTACCTTTACCTATTCTGTATATGCCACCTATATCAGATGAGCCACTGGCGTTGCTGTACCTTTACCTATCCTGTATATGCCACCTATATCAGATGAACCACTGGCGTTGCTGTACCTTTACCTATCCTGTATATGCCACCTATATCAGATGAACCACTGGCGTTGCTGTACCTTTACCTATCCTGTATATGCCACCTATATCAGATGAGCCACTGGCGTTGCTGTACCTTTACCTATCCTGTATATGCCACCTATATCAGATGAGCCACTGGCGTTGCTGTACCTTTACCTATCCTGTATATGCCACCTATATCAGATGAGCCACTGGCGTTGCTGTACCTTTACCTATCCTGTATATGCCACCTATATCAGATGAGCCACTGGCGTTGCTGTACCTTTACCTATCCTGTATATGCCACCTATATCAGATGAGCCACTGGCGTTGCTGTACCTTTACCTATCCTGTATATGCCACCTATATCAGATGAGCCACTGGCGTTGCTGTACCTTTACCTATCCTGTATATGCCACCTATATCAGATGAGCCACTGGCGTTGCTGTACCTTTACCTATCCTGTATATGCCACCTATATCAGATGAGCCACTGGCGTTGCTGTACCTTTACCTATCCTGTATATGCCACCTATATCAGATGAGCCACTGGCGTTGCTGTACCTTTACCTATCCTGTATATGCCACCTATATCAGATGAGCCACTGGCGTTGCTGTACCTTTACCTATCCTGTATATGACACCTATATCAGATGAACCACTGGCGTTGCTGTACCTTTACCTATCCTGTATATGCCACCTATATCAGATGAGCCACTGGCGTTGCTGTACCTTTACCTATCCTGTATATGCCACCTATATCAGATGAGCCACTGGCGTTGCTGTACCTTTACCTATCCTGTATATGCCACCTATATCAGATGAGCCACTGGCGTTGCTGTACCTTTACCTATCCTGTATATGCCACCTATATCAGATGAACCACTGGCGTTGCTGTACCTTTACCTATCCTGTATATGCCACCTATATCAGATGAACCACTGGCGTTGCTGTACCTTTACCTATCCTGTATATGCCACCTATATCAGATGAACCACTGGCGTTGCTGTACCTTTACCTATCCTGTATATGCCACCTATATCAGATGAGCCACTGGCGTTGCTGTACCTTTACCTATCCTGTATATGCCACCTATATCAGATGAACCACTGGCGTTGCTGTACCTTTACCTATCCTGTATATGCCACCTATATCAGATGAGCCACTGGCGTTGCTGTACCTTTACCTATCCTGTATATGCCACCTATATCAGATGAACCACTGGCGTTGCTGTACCTTTACCTATCCTGTATATGCCACCTATATCAGATGAACCACTGGCGTTGCTGTACCTTTACCTATCCTGTATATGCCACGTATATCAGATGAACCACTGGTGTTGCTGTACCTTTACCTATCCTGTATATGCCACCTATATCAGATGAACCACTGGCGTTGCTGTACCTTTACCTATCCTGTATATGCCACCTATATCAGATGAACCACTGGCGTTGCTGTACCTTTACCTATCCTGGATATGCCACCTATATCAGATGAACCACTGGCGTTGCTGTACCTTTACCTATCCTGTATATGCCACCTATATCAGATGAACCACTGGCGTTGCTGTACCTTTACCTATCCTGTATATGCCACCTATATCAGATGAACCACTGGTGTTGCTGTTAGTCGTCAGTGTGTAGCTCCTCTTTATCAATCCACACAGTGAAATACTATACAAGTTGAATTACTTCGAGCAAACACACAATCCTTATATTAAAACCAGAGGCGGATTTAGAGGGGGGAGTGCGGGGCATGTATTGACAATTTCCGCTTTTGTTTGTCTATAAACAAGAACGGTCGAATCATACGTTTTCAATGAATGAATCAAACGACGAAAAGAAAAGCTCCATCCGGACGGGCAGTATTAACTAGAACCACCCGAAAGGACAAGCACCGAAAGTACAGACCAATTCGTGAAATGAGGAATGCGTTAAAACTAAACCAATAGTTCTTTGAAGGGTTAAAATATCGTGATCGATCAGTCATGAGTTGAACAATTAGCATCACGGTTGTTCAAAAAATGTTTTACTTTAGGTTCTTATAATCTGACAAAAACATACTGTTAACAATTATCCGACAAAATTAAGACTCAAAGTCAAGTTTTTTTGATCTGATGAAAATGGTGTGGTTGGTTCAAAATTGTCGTTCAAATAAATGTCTGTAATTCCTCAAACCCCCAGAGCTTCTCCCCTGGGTCCCTTACCAGGGCTCTGCCCTGGACCCACTGGGGACCTTGAACGGTCCCCAGATCCCTCGCCTACTCACGCCCCCTAACCCCAAATCCTAGATCCGCCCCTGAAAACGATGTACTATTCAAAATTAAAGTCAGTAAAAAGTGCTGTATATGACCAATCACTATAAGACCACAAGACTTCACAGTCCCGAATAAAAATATATATCTACAGTTCCGAGTTCATATATACACTGTACATTAGTTCATCAGCATCACAAATAAGTCAATAAATTCCAACGCACGTCATCACTACAGTAAAAGTGAAGCTCGTTTCTGATGCAGGCAGTTATCTTTTCTATTCTGTGTTGGTTTAATGACAAAACATGGAACCTTGAGCAGTCTATAATCAACTGAAGTAAGTTGTCACTATTATCAACAAAACATGGAACCTTGAGCAGTCTATAATCAACTGAAGTAAGTTGCCACTATTATCAACAAAACATGGAACCTTGAGCAGTCTATAATCAACTGAAGTAAGTTGTCACTATTATCAACAAAACATGGAACCTTGAGCAGTCTATAATCAACTGAAGTAAGTTGTCACTATTATCAACAAAACATGGAACCTTGAGCAGTCTATAATCAACTGAAGTAAGTTGCCACTATTATCAACAAATTCTTGCAGTAGTTTTGGACGTATAATGTCTATAAGGTAACATCTCAGTTTGTTGATAAATGGAGTTCTGATTTCCTCTAATGTTTTACACTTGACAAGAAAGTGAAGACGGTTTTCAGATTCACTTTTACATAGTTGGCAAGTTGGACTAGCAGAATGTTTACTGAATTTTGATCGATCCTTTTGCAATGTGTAAGTTCCACAGGCTAACTTTGTCTATGGCAAGTCATTTTAACATTAATTTGTTTTCCTAATTAAATACAAAAGCTATTCCAGTGAGTGAGTGATTTTTGTTTAATGCCAATCCAGCAATTTTTCAGCTATATCATGGCGAGAACACGTTAATTTTCATTGAGATCATGATGAGGTCCGCTTTGTATTAGACCAACACGCTGAGTTGGAATTTGTATAGTGCTAGCTCACTGAAATAACAGTCCGCGGGTAGACATGTCGCTCCACTCGGACACATTATTCTGATTTCGAGCCAACCAGTCTTTGCTCTTTCTCCTTAATGCTGCTTACTTAGCGGAGAAGCAACACATACCAATTTTACAGTCTTTGGTTTGACCCGACCGGGGCTTGAGGGTTAATGTTTGCTCTATATTTCCATCAAACAGCAATATTATGAACTGTGGTGGCCATGTTGGATGGGAATGAATCAAGGAAACTTTTGATCATGCCCCTATAGAGCAGTAGATATTTGATTCAGATGGCCAATAGGTTTCCATGAGAACATTTTGTTTTAATATTTCATCACATCAGAAACTATTATGCTTCATAATGACATACATGTGTGAGATTGAAATTAAATGTGATTGTGTTCACATCTCGGCAAACTAGAAACTATTCTGGCCTGGTAATGTCATATTGGATGTAGGTGGTTTCTAAGGAGATCTTTTGAAAATAAGCTATTGCATTCTATGGTGGGACTAAAAACGTAGACATCTAATTGAACCTAGAATAACCTTCATCAGGTATACTAATAGTCAAACGTAGACATCTAATTGAACCTAGAATAACCTTCATCAGGTATACTAATAGTCAAACGTAGACATCTAATTGAACCTAGAATAACCTTCATCAGGTATACTAATAATCAAACGTAGACATCTAATTGAACCTAGAATAACCTTCATCAGGTATACTAATAGTCAAACGTAGACATCTAATTGAACCTAGAATAACCTTCATCAGGTATACTAATAGTCAAACGTAGACATCTAATTGAACCTAGAATAACCTTCATCAGGTATACTAATAGTCAAACGTAGACATCTAATTGAACCTAGAATAACCTTCATCAGGTATACTAATAGTCAAACGTAGACATCTAATTGAACCTAGAATAACCTTCATCAGGTATACTAATAGTCAAACGTAGACATCTAATTGAACCTAGAATAACCTTCATCAGGTATACTAATAGTCAAACGTAGACATCTAATTGAACCTAGAATAACCTTCATCAGGTATACTAATAGTCAAACGTAGACATCTAATTGAACCTAGAATAACCTTCATCAGGTATACTAATAGTCAAACGTAGACATCTAATTGAACCTAGAATAACCTTCATCAGGTATACTAATAGTCAAACGTAGACATCTAATTGAACCTAGAATAACCTTCATCAGGTATACTAATAGTCAAACGTAGACATCTAATTGAACCTAGAATAACCTTCATCAGGTATACTAATAGTCAAACGTAGACATCTAATTGAACCTAGAATAACCTTCATCAGGTATACTAATAGTCAAACGTAGACATCTAATTGAACCTAGAATAACCTTCATCAGGTATACTAATAGTCAAACGTAGACATCTAATTGAACCTAGAATAACCTTCATCAGGTATACTAATAGTCAAACGTAGACATCTAATTGAACCTAGAATAACCTTCATCAGGTATACTAATAGTCAAACGTAGACATCTAATTGAACCTAGAATAACCTTCATCAGGTATACTAATAGTCAAACGTAGACATCTAATTGAACCTAGAATAACCTTCATCAGGTATACTAATAGTCAAACGTAGACATCTAATTGAACCTAGAATAACCTTCATCAGGTATACTAATAGTCAAACGTAGACATCTAATTGAACCTAGAATAACCTTCATCAGGTATACTAATAGTCAAACGTAGACATCTAATTGAACCTAGAATAACCTTCATCAGGTATACTAATAGTCAAACGTAGACATCTAATTGAACCTAGAATAACCTTCATCAGGTATACTAATAGTCAAACGTAGACATCTAATTGAACCTAGAATAACCTTCATCAGGTATACTAATAGTCAAACGTAGACATCTAATTGAACCTAGAATAACCTTCATCAGGTATACTAATAGTCAAACGTAGACATCTAATTGAACCTAGAATAACCTTCATCAGGTATACTAATAGTCAAACGTAGACATCTAATTGAACCTAGAATAACCTTCATCAGGTATACTAATAGTCAAACGTAGACATCTAATTGAACCTAGAATAACCTTCATCAGGTATACTAATAGTCAAACGTAGACATCTAATTGAACCTAGAATAACCTTCATCAGGTATACTAATAGTCAAACGTAGACATCTAATTGAACCTAGAATAACCTTCATCAGGTATACTAATAGTCAAACGTAGACATCTAATTGAACCTAGAATAACCTTCATCAGGTATACTAATAGTCAAACGTAGACATCTAATTGAACCTAGAATAACCTTCATCAGGTATACTAATAGTCAAACGTAGACATCTAATTGAACCTAGAATAACCTTCATCAGGTATACTAATAGTCAAACGTAGACATCTAATTGAACCTAGAATAACCTTCATCAGGTATACTAATAGTCAAACGTAGACATCTAATTGAACCTAGAATAACCTTCATCAGGTATACTAATAGTCAAACGTAGACATCTAATTGAACCTAGAATAACCTTCATCAGGTATACTAATAGTCAAACGTAGACATCTAATTGAACCTAGAATAACCTTCATCAGGTATACTAATAGTCAAACGTAGACATCTAATTGAACCTAGAATAACCTTCATCAGGTATACTAATAGTCAAACGTAGACATCTAATTGAACCTAGAATAACCTTCATCAGGTATACTAATAGTCAAACGTAGACATCTAATTGAACCTAGAATAACCTTCATCAGGTATACTAATAGTCAAACGTAGACATCTAATTGAACCTAGAATAACCTTCATCAGGTATACTAATAGTCAAACGTAGACATCTAATTGAACCTAGAATAACCTTCATCAGGTATACTAATAGTCAAACGTAGACATCTAATTGAACCTAGAATAACCTTCATCAGGTATACTAATAGTCAAACGTAGACATCTAATTGAACCTAGAATAACCTTCATCAGGTATACTAATAGTCAAACGTAGACATCTAATTGAACCTAGAATAACCTTCATCAGGTATACTAATAGTCAAACGTAGACATCTAATTGAACCTAGAATAACCTTCATCAGGTATACTAATAGTCAAACGTAGACATCTAATTGAACCTAGAATAACCTTCATCAGGTATACTAATAGTCAAACGTAGACATCTAATTGAACCTAGAATAACCTTCATCAGGTATACTAATAGTCAAACGTAGACATCTAATTGAACCTAGAATAACCTTCATCAGGTATACTAATAGTCAAACGTAGACATCTAATTGAACCTAGAATAACCTTCATCAAACTAATAGTCAAAACATTGACCAAATATAATTTAAAAGTAACCAAAAGGGTCTAAAAAGGAGATGCTGGATCATAACCAAACAAGGAATTGATTATTTTTTTAGGAACATCACACTAAGTTTCATTTCGAATGGCCCAGCTATTTGTAAGGAAGTTGGAATTTAAGCAAATTGTTTTAAGAATTGAATGCATTTTTTTGTAGTTTTATTGGCGTGTAAAAGCGTGGACTGAAGCACATTTTGTATGAAACCTTCATACAAAAAATGTGCCTCGGTCCACGCTGTTACACGCCTATAAAACTACAAAGAAATGCATTCAATTCTTATAATTACACTTAAATCACACCAAAATTTAATATAGTTGAATTTTTCGCTGTAAATTTTATTTGTGTTAGATTATTTGCTGTTGGAAATTACTACGCCATTGATTGTTTACATCTGACGTCGTCATGGAGGCACGTGCAAGTTCGGGTTTGAGTTTTATTGGGATGTAAAACATCTCTTTTATAATCATGCGACCACTTCATAACCAATCATATTGTAACATTTCAATGAAAAACGGAAGTAATGTAATTATAGTGTATAACAGATGCATATCTGTTGCAAAACTCACAATACGTACATAATCAGACAAAGTTTAACATAAATCAATACAGATTTCTTTCTCGAGGTGAACACAAAGCTTAATTTCTTGCAACAGAACTTTAGCTAATGTGCGGAAAATAAAGTCAGTTTCACATGGAATATTTGTTTTCATGTGGAATAAATATAAATTTATTCTAACCGTTCTCATCAAACACTTTTAAGAAGTTCCATACTGGATGACTAATGGGTAGACATTAATACTATCTAATAACAGTACTCATATACTGTGAACACTTAAATAACCAAAGCCATAATAAATTTTATTATTTATTAATAAATAACAGCTAAATATTAATAGAAACACTTGACAACCATGACAGAGTATAAGATATCAGATCTAATATAACAAGGGACCATTAAAGCAAGTCAACCATTCTCACAAATCTTAAAGCCTGTTTACAACATAAAAGTTTTTGTCAAAAACTTGGTCAAAGATTTTTGATTGAAAATTTGCTCAAAGAAAACTTTGTCAAAATTATCCCATTTACATGATCAAAGATTAATCAAAGTTTGTATCCCAGGTTACCTTTTGGCGGTAAACTCAAAGACAAACAAAATGGCTGAATTAGATATTGATTCCGAAAAGATGTTTTGATTGGTCAATTCCCATCAAAGTCCGTCAAAGTTTTTAGAAAAATAAGATGGGTTTCTCTTCCTTCAAAGTCCATCAAAGTTATTTGACAAAGTTTTTGATGCAGGTTTACACGATAAAGAACTTTGTCAAAGAAAACTTTGATCAAGTTTTTGAACTTTGATGGTGCAAACAGGCCTTTAGACATGACAAGTCAGATTGGATCTAACACTCCAGTATTCTAGAAATTAAAACAATTAATGTCTGTTTCTAGGTAATAGTACATCTACACTTACTGAGGAAAATTGTTTGAAGGTTTAAAAAAGGAGTGTGTCTAGTATATTTGTGAAAATGGATGACTTGTCAATACCCTCTGTAAATGACCACATACACAACCATACTAAAAGATTAACAATTTACCACTAATCTACAACACTGATTTGTTTCAATGATTTCAAACCAGGTTTTTCTTTTTGATTTATGTTATACAAGTGTCAGACCTAACGAGAGGCCCACCTGAACCTGTATCACCCACAAGGTTATTCATGCACTGTTTTAAACAAGTCTATAATTTCAGAGACAAGAATTGTCCATTGTTGTCATGTTTTAAACAGAACAAGATTTAATGAGGTATCTTTGTAGAGGATTTATAATACATCATTTGTACTATATGTAACAAATCACTTGGATCTGTAGTTTTGGAGAAAAAAATTTCAATCTTCAGTCAATTCAAAAACAAGAATAGGCATGTAAGTCATTTTTTTTGCTGCATTAAGACAATATGAGAAATCTCTGTACATGCCCTAACAGACAGGACCTGTAGTTTCAGAGAAGATGTTTTAAATTTCCACCATTAAGAAACAAGAAATGTTCATGGCACCCATTATTCCCCGTCAGTTCCATACGAATGAGGGATTTCAGTGGTGGATCTCACATACATTATTTGTACTAACTAACAAATCATTTGAAGATGCAGTTTTAGGGGAGAATAACATAATTCCTGCAAAGTTTGGTTCAAATTTGACTAGTTTCATAAGAGATTATCAAAATGTGGAATGATAATGACCAACGACAAGGACGGATGGACAGAAAACAGAAAACGGATGCAAAGTGATGACAATAGCTCACATCACCCAAAAGGATCAGGTGAACTTAAAAAAAATGAAACTGTGCTTTGTTATGATAATATGCCTAGAAATTTCTCTAGAAGTTATAAGTAGCATTTTCTATTAAAGGTTAAAACTAAAAATGTCAAAAAGTGGTACAATTTGAAAATAATCTAAAATCTGCAAAAAAAAATGCTGTGTTTTGGGTTTTTCTCCCATGTCAGTGATTTAACACATTAGAAACTTAATGATAACAAGTCAAATTGTAGACATAGATAAAGTAATATGTCATTAATGCTTCAAATTAACATACATTTGTTACTGTATCAAAATAAAACAAGGAATATACAACAAAAATAATTATATATCCCCAAATATCCCTACATTATATATCAGTACAAACAAAAACAATTTACAACAAATATCTTCTTATTCATTTAAATGAAGGGAAATATCATTTATATAACATCTTCTACAACTAGTCTCAATGTATAATTTTATCAATTATACAATTCTTACAAGGTGACTAGGTATATTGTAACCCAGAGACAATATTGTAAAGTGAGATGTAGCCGAGGTAATATTGTAAAGTGAGGTGTAGCCGAGGTTGACAATATTTTTAGAGCAGTTTAAATGTGCTCCATGTTCTCTTAGAAATGTGTTAATCATTTTATTATATGGAATGTTGAAAAGTAAAATGGAATATAGGTACAAACACATTGTAGATTTGGCATCTTTTGATTCCAGGAGACTGTTAATGTCTTCATTCAAGTGTACAAACATTTTCAGCAGACGACAAATAATCAGTGTCATCAAAATGTTTTATGCTGATATTGAAATTTATTTAACTGCTTCCATGATAAAGATCAAACTGGTTCCTTAAGTGAATTAATAAATGGTACCAGTATGAGAGGGTTATAGTGCAAAAAAACTTGGCCTGCATTTTATGATCTATGACCTTGTGTATAATTTCAAATTATTTGCTTATTAGAAACTTAAGAAAGTTATTGAATGGAAACCTACAAAATTAACATTTTTCAGCAAATCAAGGGTCATTAATCCAGAACAGAAAAATCAAACTTGAAGAACCTTTTATGGTCCCTAGTGTTGTATTTAAATAATTTGATTAAGAGGAACTTAAGTTATTGAACAGGAACCAAAGCAATATGTTCAGACATGGATAAAACACCATGAATGCCTAGCTGTAAAGCCAGCAAAATGTTACATGGCTTCAGAAGGTGATTGACTACAAAAACATGGCACTTTTCTGTTATCCAATAAAAATCCCTGAAATACTTACAAATTTATAAAAAGTATAATAATACTGTTTGATATCAATTAATAATTCTATTTTTAGTTGTATTTGACAATTTGTTATAATTTCGTTAAATGCTCGAGTTAGAGGTAATGCTTACACAACAATATATAATAAATACTACCTTACATACTCAACTGAATTATAATTAAAGTAACATGTTACAAAATATATTATCTCTCATTTCTAATGTCATACAAACATATATTTTTGATTTTTAATGTGACGTTACACTGACATCATTGACAAATCTTTGATAAACATACAATGTACTATCATTCATGTGTTTTGCTCAGTAATTCTTCTCACATCTCACCTCTCAGATTCCCCTCCGATGTGATATTATTACAATAAATTCATTCTTGCAAAACCAATGAATGATATTATATATATCTTTTTACAATGACAGTTTTAGAGATAAATGTTACACAACTTTATGAATGTGTAAACTTGACTTTACCTACAAAAATAATAAAAATATAGATCTAAATATAGCACAACGATTCACAGTAATTATAAAGTTTTAATTTTACAGATACATTGTATGTGGCAGAATATAATTCCTAATGAACGAACCACAATAATACTACAGTTCACTTACTGTGTACAACAAAGTTCACAAACTGTGTAAGACAAAGTTCACTAACTCTGTAAGACAAATTAATGACAAAATCTACAATATACAAATGTACTGCAGTTCACAAACTGTGTAAGACAAAGTTCACTAACTCTGTAAGACAAATTAATGACAGAATCTACAATATACAAATGTACTACAGTTCACAAACTGTGTAAGACAAAGTTCACTAACTCTGTAAGACAAATTAATGACAAAAATCTACAATATACAAATGTACTGCAGTTCACAAACTGTGTAAGACAAAGTTCACTAACTCTGTAAGACAAATTAATGACAGAATCTACAATATACAAATGTACTGCAGTTCACAAACTGTGTAAGACAAAGTTCACTAACTCTGTAAGACAAATTAATGACAGAATCTACAATATACAAATGTACTGCAGTTCACAAACTGTGTTTTTATTAATGATTAACTTTATCAACAATCAAATATACAATATACTTGTTGGCAAGAAAATGAGTACAGAAAATGTTGTGAGTATATAAGTGAAACAGCTGCCCTTTATTGTTACTATGGCTACCAAATAAATAAAATCAAGGGTTCAAAGTAACACAACTAAGATATTGGTGAGTTATATTTTATTACATCTGGCCAACATATCCACTGTTTACAAAACTTACATGTGGCGAGCCCTGATAATTAAAAATATATATATATATTATAGGAATGAAAAATGCAAGATTATTGCATCACTGAATTTCCACCGCCATTCAAACATTTCTGTCAGTAACTTTAAGCAGAAATGTTTGAATGGCTGAGTAAATTCAGAGATCAACCATAGAGAGCCATCACACAATTATCAACTCCCCTATGGTGGTTAGAAACTAAACAATTCCCAAAATATAAAAACTAACATTGGCTAGAAATGTGTCCATTGCTGGTTCCATGGAAACAAATTATTTTAATATTCCCCATTGCTGACAAAATTAAAGTTCAAACTTTTATAATTCTGTCCCCACAACTATAAAACCATAACATTTATTTAAACGTCAAACTTTATCTCCTGATATCTAACTTCCATTCCTGAACCTTTTGAAGAATTTAAACTTTCACCCATTTCAGTCTATTCTAAATTTTATAGGAAATATTTTTGACCCCACAGATCATGGGTCATTATTTCTATACACTTTAGTCTTATTATTCTTATAATTCATTCTTCATTTTATTTTCACCATTAGTTATTTAGACAGAGAACTAGAGTTTCTAGTCTGAGAACCAGCGTTATATACCGAGAACCAGACAATCAATTCCTTCATTGGAGCATCATTTATGTCAGACTTGGTTCTCAATAGATTACATTGTGCTACACATAATTTTCTAAATTGTATAAATTCTGAGGAAAACAATCCATGTTGAAACATACTATAGTATTTCACCCATCATAACAAATGTACCAATACTTAAATATCTCTTTTTTAAGGAAGAAAACTATAGAAAGAAGATATTTTGTCAATTAATATACTCAGAGAATTTAATATAGAACAAGTAAATGATAAACAAATTATTATAAAGAATGTGCGTAGATTGGCATGATAAATACTGATTACAATATTATATATTATATGTCCCTATATTATATTGGTGGTTTATCATTATATACACTCTATCCACAGCTGTCAGAATGATCACATATCTATAATGTCTAAGTTCATATTAAAAATACAATAACATTTTAAAATATTTATTTTTATGATATACCAAGTTTCCATGGCAACTGATTTGTACAGTCATATCTTTTGGCATTAATCTAGATATTAATTAAAAATGTTTACATAATTACCAAAACCTAAATATAGATTACTACAAGTAATAACTTTATAATCCCTGATATCCAATGTAAATTACAACAGTTTCTTGTCAGTCTACATTAAAAATATAGTCACCTTTACAGAGGACTAGAAAGTAAGGTTTGTCTATTACATTTTTCACTTCTAAACTGTTGAACAAGATGCCAATTCACTTTTGACTTCATACATCATTCAACCAATTCAAAAATTTAATAAATTCCTGTATGACAGCTCGTGTCACTGCATGAACATATATGTTTTTATTTTAGGCATGCACAAATTTGGCTTGAATTTTAGTAGTGAATAGTTTTATATATGTGCTCATTGGTCTATCATTTTGCTAACACGTATGTCGGTAAAAAGCTCATCAGAGATTATGTTTATAGTTTGTATGTTTGACTATAAATAAAACTGTTTGTATTTTGTTTGTATTTGTTGTATAGAGTTACCATTATTAATGTTAACTTTAGAACTACATTTTTGATTGATCAGGTAAAATGAAACGAATAAATAAATCACAATGTTATTTATCACTTTTGATTGAGTTTAAATTTTTTTAAATAGGACGATTTTGGCTTTTTATTCAAAACTTAAATGTTGTACATGATTATGAAAATTATATTATATAAGATAGAAGCCATTCCTAATCAGGAGCTATTTATATATATATATATATATATATATATATATATATACACGTCTAAAATGGTTTGTAAACTAGAGGCTCAGTGGGCTGAGCCTGTGTCGCTCACCTTTCATTCTGCTTTGAGGAAACTTAATACACAACCTTCCATACATGTAGAAGTTTCGGTTCATTTGGCTAGGCAGTTTCAGAGGAGAAGATTTTTTTAGATATCGACCAATCAGAAACAAGAATAGCCTGTGATGGCCATGTTTGTTAACTGATTGGGACGAAATGAGCAATCTTCATAGAGGACATTCCATAGATGCTTCCTGCCATGTTTCGGTTCATTTGACCAAGCGGTTTCAGAGGAGGAGATTTAAAAAAATTGGCCAATCAGAAACAAGAATTGCCTGTGGAGGGTCATGTTTGGTAATGGATCAAAACAAAATGTGCACTCTTTAGAGAGGACCTTCCATAGATACTTTCTATTAAGTTTTAGTTCATTTGGCTGATGGGTTTCAAAGGAGAAGATTAAAATGTGAAAAGTTTACAGATGACAGACAACAAACGACGGATGCCAAGTGATGCCAAAAGCCCACATTGTCTTTGGCAAGGTGAGCTAAAAAGAATATTAAAATGTGAATACCTACATGTAATGTATAGTATAAACATGTTACACTATATCAGCATTAGTTTATTTCTAAGGGAGATAATGGTAAGATTTATCGTTCTTTTAAGTTTAATGCAAGAGTTATCTCCCTTTTAACAGTTTACTACAATGGAGAAGTATTTTTTTAGAAATGAACCAATCAGAGAGCGGTTTCGGAGGAGAAGATTTAAAAAAATAGGCCAATCAGAAACAAGAATTGCCTGTGGTGGCCATGTTTGTTAACAGATCGGACCAGATTTAAATGTGAAAAGTTAATGGACGACGGACGCCAAGTGATGGCAAAAGCTCGCATTACCTTTGACAAGGTGAGCTAAAAAACACCAAGTACCCATAAGATTGATCGTTGACTGGTTTTTCAGATGTTATATATAATAATATAATTCTATTCTTACTAGAATTGATCAATAACTCGTAATCCGATTGGATATCGTCACTTATTCTACGTCATTCGAAAGGAATTTATAAATCAATATTTCCATTTGCCAGACTACCTTTTTCCCCGGTCATTCTACACGTATAAATCTACGAGCAATGATACTAAGGGGTTCTGCTGGAAGGATCTGCCATCTTGAAAATGTGAAATGCTCCATGTCATATTTACAATAATACACAAAAATAATTAAGAAGCTTACCTTGAAAACTTATTTTAGTTAAATTGTATCAAACTTAAAAGCGTACACGAAGCCAAATAACGTCTAATCTTTACATTTCAAACTAAGAGTCTTCATATGACGTCATGTTGGTTATGTTCCAAAGTCGTCAATAACATTTCGCGGATTCTTTTCAGTTTACAATCGTATGTGTATTGTATGTCCTTGGGTATTTTTTTAATAGTATTTAGCGTCGAAAACAAACACGATGTCCAAGAATAAGAATTATAAGGATTAAACACTGTTTTTAGGAAATTATGTATGTATAAACTCTGGCAGCTCACTCACAAACTTTACATAAAGTCCTTCGGACTTTATTCAGTTTGTGAGTGAGCTGCCGGAGTTTATACATACATAATTTCCAAAAAAACAGTGTTTAATCCTATAATATTTTCAATTTTAGGAGTGAGTGAGGGATTATTTTTTAAGGGTAAATCAGCTATATCATGGCAAGAACAAGTCAAATTCGGTGAGATGAGGATGATGTTCATTTTGTACTATAACAATAGGCTTAGTTGGAATTTTATAGTGCCAGCTGATAACAGTCCATGGGTAGACATGTCACTTGGACACGTTATCTGAATTCTGAGCCAACAAGGATTTGCTCTTACATCTAAATGCTGCTTAGTGGAGAAGGAACAAAATAAATAATTAAATAGTCTTCGATTTTACCCGACCGGACCTCGAACCGATGATCTATCACACATGAAGCGAGCATGCTAACCATTATGCACTGATGCTGCTTATATTCAATTTCAACATTTTTATGAACTGATTCAGGTTTAGAAACATCCTATCTCACAAGGTAACATAATAGAATTATACTATTAGGTGTTAATGTAATATTACCTTTTATTAAGAAAATGTAGTGTACCAGGGAAATGATTCAGTACGATGCTTGAAGTACTGGTGAGAGAATTATCTCCCTTTGTTATTTTAAATTGGCATTTATGAAGTTTAACATTAAGAAAGGTAAGAATGTTGTATTTTGTTAAGTCACATATATACCAAGAAGTTTACAGAAGTGTTAAGTCTTATATATACCAAGAAGTTTACAGAAGTGTTAAGTCACATATATACCAAGAAGTTTACAGAAGTGTTAAGTCACATATATACCAAGAAGTTTACAGAAGTGTTAAGTCACATATATACCAAGAAGTTTACAAAAGTGTTAAGTCACATATATACCAAGAAGTTTACAGAAGTGTTAAGTCTTATATATACCAAGAAGTTTACAGAAGTGTTAAGTCACATATATACCAAGAAGTTTACAGAAGTGTTAAGTCACATATATACCAAGAAGTTTACAGAAGTGTTAAGTCACATATATACCAAGAAGTTTACAGAAGTGTTAAGTCACATATATACCAAGAAGTTTACAGAAGTGTTAAGTCACATATATACCAAGAAGTTTACAGAAATGTTAAGTCACATATATACCAAGAAGTTTACAGAAGTGTTAAGTCTTATATATACCAAGAAGTTTACAGAAGTGTTAAGTCACATATATACCAAGAAGTTTACAGAAGTGTTAAGTCACATATATACCAAGAAGTTTACAAAAGTGTTAAGTCACATATATACCAAGAAGTTTACAGAAGTGTTAAGTCTTATATATACCAAGAAGTTTACAGAAGTGTTAAGTCACATATATACCAAGAAGTTTACAGAAGTGTTAAGTCACATATATACCAAGAAGTTTACAGAAGTGTTAAGTCACATATATACCAAGAAGTTTACAGAAGTGTTAAGTCACATATATACCAAGAAGTTTACAGAAGTGTTAAGTCACATATATACCAAGAAGTTTACAGAAGTGTTAAGTCACATATATACCAAGAAGTTTACAGAAGTGTTAAGTCACATATATACCAAGAAGTTTACAGAAGTGTTAAGTCACATATATACCAAGAAGTTTACAAAAGTGTTAAGTCACATATATACCAAGAAGTTTACAGAAGTGTTAAGTCACATATATACCAAGAAGTTTACAGAAGTGTTAAGTCACATATATACCAAGAAGTTTACAGAAGTGTTAAGTCACATATATACCAAGAAGTTTACAGAAGTGTTAAGTCACATATATACCAAGAAGTTTACAGAAGTGTTAAGTCACATATATACCAAGAAGTTTACAGAAGTGTTAAGTCACATATATACCAAGAAGTTTACAGAAGTGTTAAGTCACATATATACCAAGAAGTTTACAGAAGTGTTAAGGTAAAATTGTATAAAGAATCTGTAAAGAATTATAAATTGATTGATACTTCCAACTTCTGAAGTAAAATATTTTTGGTAAATTATGACATCTATAGTGAAAAAATTACTTACAAAATTAATAGAAAATATAATAACAATCTTAGACAAAACAATGAGTCCCTAAAATACAAAATCTCTCCGTCAATCGTAAGTAGTTAATAAAGTGTTAAATGTAAGTCAAAGTGACCTCTTTTGCTTGGTGGTGTAGCACATGTATACATGAAAATCTATCTATAAATTAAGACAACATTGTATGACACAAATTGACATATGATTCCTACATGCCGATTGTATTGTTTTAATGTTGATGTATTTGTATTCGGTAAAAAGCTCTTGAGAGCTTATGTTTTTTGTTTATATTACATGCCGAATTGAAATAAAGTTTTACTTACTTACTTACTTAGCTATTATCTATTGTTTATAGAGGTACATATATTGACATAAACCACTGATTAGGGACATTGTAATACTATATGACACAATAACTGTGGGAAAGACATAAACCACTGATTAGGGACATTGTAATACTATATGACACATTAACTGTGGGAAAGACATAACATTTGAACCTGTACTTAAAACAGTGTGCACATGAATGTAATTAAAACAGTGTGCACATGAATGTAATTAAAACAGTGTGCACATGAATGTAATTAAAACAGTGTGCACATGAATGTAATTAAAACAGTGTGCACATGAATGTACTTAAAACAGTGTGCACATGAATGTAATTAAAACAGTGTACACATGAATGTAATTAAAACAATGTGCACATGAATGTAATTAAAACAGTGTGCACATGAATGTAATTAAAACAGTGTGCACATGAATGTAATTAAAACAGTGTACACATGAATGTAATTAAAACAGAGTGCACATGAATGTAATTAAAACAGTGTGCACATGAATGTACTTAAAACAGTGTGCACATGAATGTAATTAAAACAGTGTACACATGAATGTAATTAAAACAATGTGCACATGAATGTAATTAAAACAGTGTGCACATGAATGTAATTAAAACAGTGTGCACATGAATGTAATTAAAACAGTGTACACATGAATGTAATTAAAACAGAGTGCACATGAATGTAATTAAAACAGTGTGCACATGAATGTAATTAAAACAATGTGCACATGAATGTAATTAAAACAGTGTGCACATGAATGTAATTAAAACAGTGTGCACATGAATGTAATTAAAACAGTGTGCACATGAATGTAATTAAAACAGTGTACACATGAATGTAATTAAAACAGTGTGCACATGAATGTAATTAAAACATACACACAATCTTTCTACAAAACAATGGTTTACCACAAGAGGTTAGATGCATTTACGAGAACAAAGTTTTAGTGAAGGGGAGATAACTAGTCAGATCACTCTATATATTAAATATGACGTCTTCTGAAATTCTGATTGGTATAAACATATTTTATTGGTATAACTGACATATATAAACAAAACAATAGCAATTCTATAATAGGATTCAGAAACATTATATGACTGTAAAAATCTTGGTCTTCATATAAATGGACTTAAAAATGTAAATACTCAATCGAATCATAGTGAAAACTTTGTATACCATTAGAAATGAATGTCATAGTATTCTGTCTCCTCTAAATATTTAATATTCTACAATGTATGGCATCAAGTACATTTAAATTTGCATTAAAATTTACCAGTTCAAAAACTGGAGTAAAAAATATCAAATATTTTTAAACTTAACATCTTTATCTATGTACAAGTTGTGCTTAAAATAAAGGGTGAACTATACAACTAAAACATGTATGTACACATTAACATGTATGTACATATCAACATGTATGTACACATTAACATGTATGTACACAAAACATACATATACACATCAACATGTATGTACACATCAACATGCATGCACACATCAACATGTATGTACACATCAACATGTATGTACGAGGGCTGTCCGTAAAGTTCGTGGACAGGTCCCAATTTTCCTAAAAAACAACATGTTTTTCAAAATTTTTAGTGATACCTGTATTCCTTAACTAAATGCGATGTTAGATATAAAAAATCTGTATCAGATTTTAATTTCCTAACTTAATTAAATCGATTTTGTAATGTCTGTCATAGGGCACCTGGAGCACAGTATAAATTACGTGTAACTTCTATGTAGTTACTTGTGGTTGGCCATGATTTTTTTTCATTTTATCGCGCAAATTTGAATGAAACTTGTACTATGACGTTGATAGTGCTCTCGACGTCACATCTGTAAAATTTGAATCGGAAGTACTCTCAGATGGCTGCGGAGTCCAGTTTTCAAACCTTGAAGATGAAACCTTCTTCATCGGAAATAACTACGTTTTCAAATAAAGTGGAGCAGAGGGCCGTTATAAAATTTTGTGTCGACATAAGAAAAACGCCAACTGAAACGCATAAATTCATTAAACAGTCAGTAACACATTCCAATGTTAGTCGCTCGTTAGTGTTTAAGTGGCATAAGAGATTTTCTGACGGTAGAGGTAGTTTAATGGACGATAAACGAGAGGGAAGACCGTCTTTTAAGACTTCGACTTCAGATGTTGTGAAAAATGAAGTACGCGACGTTATTGATGGTGACAGACGTTTAACTGTGCGTGAAGTTGCGGACAAGCGCGCTATATCAAAGACAATGATACATGAAATTTTAGTTCAAGAACTACACATGAATCACATTTGTGCGCGATGGGTACCCAGAATGTTATCAGAAGAAAATATGACAAACAGAACTGAGGCATCAAAACAATTTCTTAGAAAGCTTAGCCAGAGCGGAATTTGATTTCTGGATAGAATAATAACCACAGATGAAACATGGTTTAACTACTATGACCAGGAAACGAAGCAACAATCAAGTCAATGGAAAAATGTCGACTCTCCTCGGCCAAAAAAAGCAAAAGTGACAAAATCTTTAGGAAAAAATATGTTTATTAATTTAAAACATCCACCGTACAGCCCGGACTTAGCACCAATGGACTTTGCAGTTTTCCACTACATCAAATCCTTCTTACGGGGAATGAGGATTGACAATTTAAGTGAATTAAGACAAGCCGTAATGAATATAATATTTCACATGAAAACTGATCAGTTTGTGCAAATTTTTGATGACTGGGTAAGATGACACAAGAAATGTGTGGAACTTAAAGGTGACTACGTCGAAAAAAGTTAAATTGGTTTGAGTGTTTGACGTCGCTTAACGTCAAAAGCTTTTACCGCTGTGCTCCGGGTGTTAGTATGCTTATTTGTAAGATCGAGAAAAATTCATACTTGTAGTTCATTTTTATTTACAAAATTTTGTTCACTTATCGAGTAAACTCTACTATAAATGAAAATTGCAATTTCTTTTTTTCAACAAATTAAATAACAAAATTACAGAGATTGTCCACGAACTTTACGGACAACCCTCGTACATATCAACATGTATGTACACATTAACATGTATGTACAAATTAACATGTATGTACATAAACATGTATGTACACAAAACATACATATACACATCAACATGTATGTACATTTCAACATGTATGTACACATTAACATGTACACAAAACATACATATACACATTAACATGTATGTACATAAACATGTATGTACACACTAACATATATGTAGACAAAACATGTATGTACACACTAACATGTATGTACACATTAGCATGTATGTACACAAAACATACATATACACATTAACATGTATTTACACAAAATATATATATGTACACAAAACATGTATGTACACAGAACATGTATGCACACATTAAGAAAACACTGCTGCCATAATAACAATAATATGGAGGGAATGTTAAGAATTTACAATATAAAATGATACAGAGTACAAAAATAATTATAAATATATAAATTTTCAACAATAAATATATACCTTTATATAAATAAAACATGCATGTATCTTACATTGCATATTAGGCCATGTAAAATTAATTATCTGGTTCTCAGATACCGCCATGTCTGCAAAAAACCGGCCACTGGCTTGTATTTATCACCAAACAAAAAATAAATACAACGGTAAAAAAGTCTGCGTTCAAATTTTCACGCCTTTTAACTTGTATTGATCAAAGAGAGACAACTCCAATTTCACGTTGAAGGAATTCGGAACACTCTTGTGTTTTCATCTGATTGTACGAAGTCGTTACTTACGGTAATTCCGAATGGTAACAATCGATCAAATGGAACCTAAAGATTGGACCAATATGTATATAAATACAAAAATTAAATACCCTCCCTCCCTCATCATTTTTTTGAAGGTCAGTATCAGAGAATCAGATAATTAATTTGACATGGCCTTAGTAAAACATTTAATATAAGGTTATAATATTTTGTTATTTCTGTGCTTCTAACTTTTGTTCTTATCTTACTTTATACCACTTCATTAAGGCACAGATTATTTCATAGTAAATGGTAGATTTTAATTAATACAATAATAATAATTACTTATACAAATTTCTACCTAAACCCAAAAGTGATTTCAGAAATTATTTTTACACAAGACAATTAAATAGTAAATAAATTTAAAGTTATTGAGTATTCATGTAACAAGTAAATAAAGATTCTGCAACAGAGAAATTAACTTCTACTGATGATAATGTGCTCTATTATACATTGTGTACCAATGTTTGAGACAGCTGAGGAAATATAGCCAGTTACCTCCCTTCGTGTTAGGATATGAAAGATTTCTGTAAATACTGAAAAAATAAAAATAATCAAATGTATTTGAATGTAACTGGTTTAATTTGATCCAATGTGATAAGAAGACTTGCTGATTAATGACATTTATACAGTGATTGTCAACATTGTCAACATTGTCAACAACAAATTCTATGAAAACGAACAACCACCTCTAACTGATGAAAAGCAACTAAAAATATAGTTTTTAAAAAAGTGATAAATTCTGCCAAGAAAAATAAATAGTTTTCAATCATGACATGCTTCACTCAAGTGTTCATAGATAAACAGGCATAATAGAAATTACACACACCCTTGTCTCAAGTTTGACGGTTTGATTTGGTTTATGGTGTTTAAAGCCACTTTCATGAATATCTCAGTTATATCGTGGCAGTCAGTTTTATTGGTGGAGGAAACGGGAGTACCCGGAGAAAACCACTGACCTGTCGTAAGTCACTGACAAACTTTAACACATAATGTTGTATTGAGTACACCCCACCCTTAACAGGGTTCAAAACTCACAACTGTAGTGATGATAGGCACTGATTGCACAGGTAGTTGTAAATTCAACTACCATATGATCACGACTGCCCCTCTCCTCTCTGACAGACAGAAAGATAAACAAAGTGAAATTATCAATTGTTTTTTACTTTCATGTAAATATATATATACAATGAAACCTGTCTAAACTGAACCCATCCCAGAAACCTGTCTAAACTGAACCCATCCCAGAAACCTGTCTAAACTGAACCCATCCCAGAAACCTGTCTAAACTGAACCCATCCCAGAAACCTGTCTAAACTGAACCCATCCCAGAAACCTGTCTAAACTGAACCCATCCCAGAAACCTGTCTAAACTGAACCCATCCAAGAAACCTGTCTAAACTGAACCCATCCCAGAAACCTGTCTAAACTGAACCCATCCCAGAAACCTGTCTAAATTGAACCCATCCCAGAAACCTGTCTAAACTGAACCCATCCCAGAAACCTGTCTAAACTGAACCCATCCCAGAAACCTGTCTAAACTGAACCCATCCCAGAAACCTGTCTAAAACTGAATCCATCCCAGAAAACTGTCTAAACTGAACCAATCCCAGAAACCTGTCTAAACTGAACCCATCCCAGAAACCTGTCTAAACTGAACCCATCCCAGAAACCTGTCTAAACTGAACCCATCCCAGAAACCTGTCTAAACTGAACCCATCCCAGAAACCTGTCTAAACTGAACCCATCCCAGAAAACTGTCTAAACTGAACCCATCCCAGAAAACTGTCTAAACTGAACCCATCACAGAAACCTGTCTAAACTGAACCCATCCCAGAAACCTGTCTAAACTGAACCCATCCCAGAAACCTGTCTAAACTGAACCCATCCCAGAAACCTGTCTAAACTGAACCCATCCCAGAAACCTGTGTAAAGTGAACAATGAACAAACCACAAGCCTGTCTAAACTGAACTCTGCATAAACCAGAAACCTGTCAAAGCTGAAACCTGAATAAATATTTTTTGTACTAAGTACACTTTGTCATGAAAGGGAATCAAAACCTTATTAGAAAGAATCATTCTATCATACAAAATAACACCTATTCTATTTTGTGAATCTAAATAAATAATTCAGATCAGCCCCAGGTAAGCTCTAATTTGCATAACCTCACCACTATATTTTGCTATAACAATTATTTATGCTATACTTACTTGATTGATAGATAATGTAACTTGACCATTCTGTTTCATACTGTTGAAGTCATCTGAAGTTTAAATAACAATCCATTGTTAAGTAGACAATACAAACTATAATGGGTAAATATTTACTAAAATGTCATGTGATTTAAATCTTTTGTTTTAATAGATAAAGATTAATGAAGATGCTGACATGAATTTATACAAATCATCTATATGTTATCAGTCAAATACAAGAGAAGATGTTAAGATAATTCTCCTAGGATTCATTATAGTCTCCTAGTTATAGGTTTTCATGGTCTTCTACCTACTAAATATAGCTTTGTCAGTTTAGATAAACAGGACAGATAACTATCAAAGTCTACTAAAGTATAGATCTACTTACTAAATATAGTTTTGTCAGTTTAGATAAACAGGTCAGATAATTATCAAAGTCTACTAAAGTATAGATCCAATTACTAAATAGTTTTGTCAGTTTAGATAAACAGGACAGATAATTATCAAAGTCTACTAAAGTATAGATCTACTTACTAAATAGTTTTGTCAGTTTAGATAAACAGGTCAGATAATTATCAAAGTCTACTAAAGTATAGATCCAATTACTAAATAGTTTTGTCAGTTTAGATAAACAGGTCAGATAATTATCAAAGTCTACTAAAGTATAGATCTACTTACTAAATATAGCTTTGTCAGTTTAGATAAACAGGAAAGGCAACCATCAAAGTCTACTAAAGAATAGATCTACTTACTAAATAGCTGTGTGAGTTTAGATAAACAGGACAGATAATTATCAAAGTCTACTAAAGTATAGATCTACTTACTAAATAGTTTTGTCAGTTTAGATAAACAGGACAGATAATTATCAAAGTCTACTAAAGTATAGATCTACTTACTAAATATAGCTTTGTCAGTTTAGATAAACAGGAAAGGCAACCATCAAAGTCTACTAAAGAATAGATCTACTTACTAAATAGCTGTGTGAGTTTAGATAAACAGGACAGATAATTATCAAAGTCTACTAAAGTATAGATCTACTTACTAAATAGTTTTGTCAGTTTAGATAAACAGGACAGATAATTATCAAAGTCTACTAAAGTATAGATCTACTTACTAAATAGTTTTGTCAGTTTAGATAAACAGGACAGATAATTATCAAAGTCTACTAAAGTATAGATCTACTTACTAAATATAGCTTTGTCAGTTTAGATAAACAGGAAAGGCAACCATCAAAGTCTACTAAAGAATAGATCTACTTACTAAATAGCTGTGTGAGTTTAGATAAACAGGACAGATAATTATCAAAGTCTACTAAAGTATAGATCTACTTACTAAATAGTTTTGTCAGTTTAGATAAACAGGACAGATAATTATCAAAGTCTACTAAAGTATAGATCTACTTACTAAATAGTTTTGTCAGTTTAGATAAACAGGACAGATAATTATCAAAGTCTACTAAAGAATAGATCTACTTACTAAATAGCTGTGTGAGTTTAGATAAACAGGACAGATAATTATCAAAGTCTACTAAAGTATAGATCTACTTACTAAATAGTTTTGTCAGTTTAGATAAACAGGACAGATAATTATCAAAGTCTACTAAAGTATAGATCTACTTACTAAATAGTTTTGTCAGTTTAGATAAACAGGACAGATAATTATCAAAGTCTACTAAAGTATAGATCTACTTACTAAATAGTTTTGTCAGTTTAGATAAACAGGTCAGATAATTATCAAAGTCTACTAAAGTATAGATCCAATTACTAAATAGTTTTGTCAGTTTAGATAAACAGGACAGATAATTATCAAAGTCTACTAAAGTATAGATCTACTTACTAAATATAGCTTTGTCAGTTTAGATAAACAGGAAAGGCAACCATCAAAGTCTACTAAAGAATAGATCTACTTACTAAATAGCTGTGTGAGTTTAGATAAACAGGACAGATAATTATCAAAGTCTACTAAAGTATAGATCTACTTACTAAATAGTTTTGTCAGTTTAGATAAACAGGACAGATAATTATCAAAGTCTACTAAAGTATAGATCTACTTACTAAATAGTTTTGTCAGTTTAGATAAACAGGACAGATAATTATCAAAGTCTACTAAAGTATAGATCTACTTACTAAATAGTTTTGTCAGTTTAGATAAACAGGTCAGATAATTATCAAAGTCTACTAAAGTATAGATCCAATTACTAAATAGTTTTGTCAGTTTAGATAAACAGGACAGATAATTATCAAAGTCTACTAAAGTATAGATCTACTTACTAAATAGTTTTGTCAGTTTAGATAAACAGGTCAGATAATTATCAAAGTCTACTAAAGTATAGATCCAATTACTAAATAGTTTTGTCAGTTTAGATAAACAGGACAGATAATTATCAAAGTCTACTAAAGTATAGATCTACTTACTAAATAGTTTTGTCAGTTTAGATAAACAGGACAGATAATTATCAGTCTACTAAAGAATAGATCCACTTACTAAATAGTTTTGTCAGTTTAGATAAACAGGTCAGATAATTATCAAAGTCTACTAAAGTATAGATCTACTTACTAAATAGCTGTGTGAGTTTAGATAAACAGTAAAGGCAACCATCAAAGTCTACTAAAGAATAGATATACTTACTAAATAGTTTTGTCAGTTTAGATAAACAGGAAAGGCAACCATCAAAGTCTACTAAAGAATAGATATACTTACTAAATAGTTTTGTCAGTTTAGATAAACAGGACAGATAATTATCAAAGTCTACTAAAGAATAGATCCACTTACTAAATAGTTTTGTCAGTTTAGATAAACAGGACAGATAATTATCAAAGTCTACTAAAGAATAGATATACTTACTAAATAGTTTCGTCAGTTTAGATAAACAGGTCAGATAATTATCAAAGTCTACTAAAGTATAGATCTACTTACTAAATAGTTTTGTCAGATTAGATAAACAGGACAGATAATTATCAAAGTCTACTAAAGTATAGATCCCCTTACTAAATAGTTTTGTCAGTTTAGATAAACAGGACAGATAATTATCAAAGTCTACTAAAGTATAGATCCACTTACTAAATAGTTTTGTCAGTTTAGATAAACAAGACAGATAACTATCAAAGTCTACTAAAGAATAGATCTACTTACTAAATAGTTTTGTCAGTTTAGATAAACAGGACAGATAATTATCAAAGTCTACTAAAGTATAGATCTACTTACTAAATAGTTTTGTCAGTTTAGATAAACAGGTCAGATAATTATCAAAGTCTACTAAAGTATAGATCCAATTACTAAATAGTTTTGTCAGTTTAGATAAACAGGACAGATAATTATCAAAGTCTACTAAAGTATAGATCTACTTACTAAATAGTTTTGTCAGTTTAGATAAACAGGACAGATAATTATCAAAGTCTACTAAAGTATAGATCCACTTACTAAATAGTTTTGTCAGTTTAGATAAACAGGACAGATAACTATCAAAGTCTACTAAAGAATAGATATACTTACTAAATAGCTGTGTCAGCTTAGATAAACAGGAAAGGCAACTATCAAAGTCTACTAAAGAATAGATCTACTTACTAAATAGCTGTGTGAGTTTAGATAAACAGGAAAGGCAACTATCAAAGTCTACTAAAGAATAGATCTACTTACTAAATAGCTGTGTCAGTTTAGATAAACAGGAAAGGCAACTATCAAAGTCTACTAAAGTATAGATCTACTTACTAAATAGCTGTGTCAGTTTAGATAAACAGGAAAGGCAACTATCAAAGTCTACTAAAGAATAGATCTACTTACTAAATAGCTGTGTGAGTTTAGATAAACAGGAAAGGCAACTATCAAAGTCTACTAAAGAATAGATCTACTTACTAAATAGCTGTGTGAGTTTAGATAAACAGGAAAGGCAACTATCAAAGTCTACTAAAGAATAGATCTACTTACTAAATAGCTGTGTGAGTTTAGATAAACAGGAAAGGCAACTATCAAAGTCTACTAAAGAATAGATCTACTTACTAAATAGCTGTGTCAGTTTAGATAAACAGGAAAGGCAACTATCAAAGTCTACTAAAGAATAGATCTACTTACTAAATAGCTGTGTGAGTTTAGATAAACAGGAAAGGCAACTATCAAAGTCTACTAAAGTATAGATCTACTTACTAAATAGCTGTGTGAGTTTAGATAAACAGGAAAGGCAACTATCAAAGTCTACTAAAGACTTTTCATTAGAATACTTGAACACTAATGCCTGCTTTGTATTGTTGTCTAACTTAAAACCTGAAAAAAAAATGTAGATTGAATAGAAACACAACATGGAAAAAACACTTGTTAAATTTAAACAGACTTTTCATATTTTCTTAATTTGTAGACATAATAATAACATATACTTTAGTCTATAGTATATACTTTAGTCTATAGTATATACTTTAGTCTATAACATATACTTTAGTCTATAGTATATACTTTAGTCTATAACATATACTTTAGTCTATAGTCTATACTTTAGTCTATAGTATATACTTTAGTCTATAACATATACTTTAGTCTATAGTATATACTTTAGTCTATAGTATATACTTTAGTCTATAACATATACTTTAGTCTATAGTCTATACTTTAGTCTATAACATATACTTTAGTCTATAACATATACTTTAGTCTATAGTATATACTTTAGTCTATAACATATACTTTAGTCTATAGTATATACTTTAGTCTATAACATATACTTTAGTCTATAGTCTATACTTCAGTCTATAGTATATACTTTAGTCTATAACATATACTTTAGTCTATAGTATATACTTTAGTCTATAGTCTATACTTTAGTCTATAACATATACTTTAGTCTATAGTATATACTTTAGTCTATAGTCTATACTTTAGTCTATAGTCTATACTTTAGTCTATAGTCTATACTTTAGTCTATAACATATACTTTAGTCTATAGTATATACTTTAGTCTATAACATATACTTTAGTCTATAACATATACTTTAGTCTATAGTCTATACTTTAGTCTATAGTCTATACTTTAGTCTATAACATATACTTTAGTCTATAGTATATACTTTAGTCTATAACATATACTTTAGTCTATAACATATACTTTAGTCTATAGTATATACTTTAGTCTATAGTATATACTTTAGTCTATAACATATACTTTAGTCTATAGTATATACTTTAGTCTATAGTATATACTTTAGTCTATAGTATATACTTTAGTCTATAGTCTATACTTTAGTCTATAACATATACTTTAGTCTATAACATATACTTTAGTCTATAGTATATACTTTAGTCTATAGTATATACTTTAGTCTATAACATATACTTTAGTCTATAACATATACTTTAGTCTATAGTATATACTTTAGTCTATAGTATATACTTTAGTCTATAGTATATACTTTAGTCTATAACATATACTTTAGTCTATAGTATATACTTTAGTCTATAGTATATACTTTAGTCTATAGTATATACTTTAGTCTATAGTATATACTTTAGTCTATAGTCTATACTTCAGTCTATAGTCTATACTTTAGTCTATAACATATACTTTAGTCTATAGTATATACTTTAGTCTATAACATATACTTTAGTCTATAGTATATACTTTAGTCTATAGTATATACTTCAGTCTATAGTATATACTTTAGTCTATAGTATATACTTCAGTCTATAGTCTATACTTTAGTCTATAACATATACTTTAGTCTATAGTATATACTTTAGTCTATAGTCTATACTTTAGTCTATAGTCTATACTTTAGTCTATAGTCTATACTTTAGTCTATAACATATACTTTAGTCTATAACATATACTTTAGTCTATAGTATATACTTTAGTCTATAGTATATACTTTAGTCTATAACATATACTTTAGTCTATAGTCTATACTTTAGTCTATAGTATATACTTTAGTCTATAGTATATACTTTAGTCTATAGTATATACTTTAGTCTATAGTATATACTTTAGTCTATAACATATACTTTAGTCTATAGTCTATACTTTAGTCTATAGTATATACTTTAGTCTATAGTATATACTTTAGTCTATAACATATACTTTAGTCTATAGTATATACTTTAGTCTATAGTATATACTTTAGTCTATAACATATACTTTAGTCTATAGTATATACTTTAGTCTATAGTATATACTTTAGTCTATAGTATATACTTTAGTCTATAGTATATACTTTAGTCTATAGTATATACTTTAGTCTATAACATATACTTTAGTCTATAGTATATACTTTAGTCTATAGTCTATACTTTAGTCTATAGTCTATACTTTAGTCTATAACATATACTTTAGTCTATAGTATATACTTTAGTCTATAACATATACTTTAGTCTATAGTATATACTTTAGTCTATAGTATATACTTTAGTCTATAACATATACTTTAGTCTATAGTATATACTTTAGTCTATAGTATATACTTTAGTCTATAGTATATACTTTAGTCTATAACATATACTTTAGTCTATAGTATATACTTTAGTCTATAGTATATACTTTAGTCTATAGTATATACTTTAGTCTATAGTATATACTTTAGTCTATAGTATATACTTTAGTCTATAACATATACTTTAGTCTATAACATATACTTTAGTATATAACATATACTTTAGTCTATAGTATATACTTTAGTCTATAGTATATACTTTAGTCTATAGTATATACTTTAGTCTATAACATATACTTTAGTCTATAACATATACTTTAGTCTATAGTATATACTTTAGTCTATAACATATACTTTAGTCTAATACAGATATAAAACAAGCTATCACCACACATGAAAAGAAGGCTTAACACAGTCTCTGAAAAAAGTTTTTATATATTCTATTTTGTAAACCTAAAATTTAAAATTAAATTTAGTATCAAAAATAGGAAAGGTGCATTCTGATTTGTGAGGCATTTAAAATGTGGGTTTAGATTTGCCCCTAGAACTCATTGTAATTCAAATAAGGCAATAGAACCAGTATTATCCACACCATACTGGTACCCTCACCTTCTGCCCCTAGAACTCATTGTAATTCAAATAAGGCAATAGAACCAGTATTATCCACACCATACTGGTACCCTCACCTTCTGCCCCTATAACTCATTGTAATTCAAATAAGGCAATAGAACCAGTATTATCCACACCATACTGGTACCCTCACCTTCTGCCCCTAGAACTCATTGTAATTCAAATGAACCAATAGAACCAGTATAATCTGCACCATACTGGTACCTTTACCTGCTGCTCCTAGAATTCTAGGTAATATAAATAAATTAATAGACCCAGTATTATCTGCACCATACTGGTACCGTTATCTGTAGCTGTGGAACCGCAGCCCTTATGGTCCTTGGCCAGTTTTCTGATATTTGCGGACCATAGGGCTATGGATTTCACCCTGTCAAAAATTTGCGGAACTGCAACCTTGATTTTGTCGCACCTTTCAACTGTAATTTTGACTACAAAACGCTTTGTGAAAGCGGAATCATGTGGATAATTCATTTCGTTACATATTTATCTATCACTTTCCATATTTACTTACTCTTTATTATTCATTTCTAGCTCATTATCATAACAAATGTCTCGAGATTAACTAATCCCGCCTACTTTGTTCTGCCATCTTGTCATTGCGGTATTCTCGCTTTGAGGTCACATGACTTTTGAGAGATAACTCTAACAGCAAAACACGTGTTCGGTTTGTTTACATGAAAAACTTGAAAATGTTGAATGAGAGTTCACCTCAAATAATCATAGAAGAAAATAACATTTCTGGTTAATATTTGTAAAATATTTCACTCTAGGTTGACTAAATATTTTATTTCAGATAAAAAATCACAGTGCAAAACATCCGGTAAAAAGGAAACAAACCGAACACATGATTTGCTGTTAAGAGTTATCTCTCAAAAGTCACATGATCTCAAAGCGAGAATACCGCAATGACAAGATGGCGGAACGAAGTAGGCGGGATCAGTTAATCTCGAGACATTTGTTATGATAATGAGCTAAAAATGAATAATAATGAGTAAGTAAATATGGAAAGCGATAGATAAATATGTAACGAAACAAATTATCCACATGACTCTGCTCTCATAAAGCTTTTGTTGTCAAAATTACTGTTGAAAGGTGCGACAAAATAAAGTCACAGATTCGCAAATTTTTGACAGGGTGAAATCCGTAGCCCTATGGTCCGCAAATATCAGAAAACTGGCCAAGGACCATAAGGGCTATGGTTCCGCAGCTACCTTACCTGCTGCCCCTAGAACTCTAGGTAATTCAAATGAACTTATAGAACCCGTATTGTCAGCATCATATTGATAGTACAGTCTCTGAAAAAAAAAATGTTTTGAGATATTTTATTTTGTACACCTAAATATTTTCCATGTGAAATAAAATTTTCTCATCCACAAAAAGCTGTATTTTCCCCCCCTTTCAAATACCATCTAACTTATACAAATACAACTATTCATCTGTTGAATTAAGTTATTGGTGAAATAACAACATATCCTCTGTATATCATTGGACTGTAACCTTGGTTACTTGAACCACTATTTAACTGTAGTATAATTAACGTTCATTAGGTAAAAATTACAAACATACAAACCAATAACTAGAGGCTCAGTGGGCTGAGCCTGTGTCGCTCACCTTTCTTTCTGTTTTGAGAAAACTTTATACAGAACCTTCCATAGGTGCTTCCTACCAAATTTCGGTTCATTTGGCTACTTGGTTTCAGAGGGGAAGATTTTTTAGAAATAACAGAAAAAAGAATTGCCTATGGTGGCCATTTTTGTTAACAGATCGGGACGAAATGCGCAATCTTTATAGAGGACATTCCATAGATGCTTCCCACCAAGCTTTGGTTCATTTGGCCAAACAGTTTCAGAGGAGAAGATTTTTTAGAAATCGACCAATCAGAAACAAGAATTGCCTGTGGTGGCCATGTTTGTTAATGTATCAGGACGAAATGAGCAATCTGATGACCTTCCATAGATAGTTCCTACCAAGTTTCGGTTTTAATCGACCAATCAGAAACAAGAATGGCCTGTGGCGGCCATGTTTGTTAACCGATCGGGACGAAATGAGCAATCTTAATAGAGGACCTTCCATGGATGCTTCCTACCAAGTTTCAGTTAATTTGGCCAAGCAGTTTCAGAGGAGAAGATTTATGTAAATTGACCAATCAGAAACAAAAATTGCCTGTGGTGGCCATGTTTGTTAATGGATCGAGACAAAATGAGCATTCTTTATAGAGGACCTTCCATAGATGCTTCCTACCAAGTTTTGGTTCATTTGGCCAAGCGGTTTCAGAGGAGAATTTTTTTTTAGAAATTGACCAATCAAAAACAAGAATTGCCTGTGACAGCCATGCTTGTAAACGGATCGGGACAAAATGTGCAATCTTAATAGAGGACTTTCCATAGATGCTTCCTATCAAGTTTCGGTTCATTTGGCCATGCGGTTTCAGAGGAGAAGATTAAAAAAAAAATCGACCAATCAAAAACAAGAATTGCCTGTGGCAGCCATATTTGTTAACAGATCGGGACAAAAGTGCAATCTTTCATAGATGCTTCCTACCAAGTTTCGGTTCATTTGGCCCAGCGGTTTCAGAGGAGAAGATTTTTTTAGAAATCGACCAATCAGAAACAAGAACTGCCTGTGGCGGCCATGTTTATTAACGGATTGGGAGAAAATGAGCACTTTTTAAAGAGGACCTTCCATAGATGCCTCCTACCACGTTGCGGTTCATTTGGCTAAGCGGTTTCAGAGGAGAAGATTTTTTTAAATCCACCTGTGGCGGCCATGTTTGTTAACGGATCAGGACGAAATGTGCACTCTTTATAGAGGACCTTCCATAGATGCTTCCTACCAAGGTTCAGTTCATTTGACTAGGTGGTTTTAGAGAAGATTAAAATGTGAAAAGTTAACGGACGACGGATGCCAAGTGATGGTAAAAGCTCACATTGCCTTTGGC
The DNA here is from genome assembly GCA_963383655.1 of Bathymodiolus septemdierum. Taxonomy (NCBI): domain Eukaryota; kingdom Metazoa; phylum Mollusca; class Bivalvia; order Mytilida; family Modiolidae; genus Bathymodiolus; species Bathymodiolus septemdierum. Next base: position 126,847,414 of record OY726519.1, on the reverse strand, counting down.
AAGGTGAGCTAATAAAGTTATTACGAAAGAACTTATCTGATTCAGAAAATTAAACCTGTCCGACACAATTTAGAAATCAGCAAATGTATGCATGAATCAAATCAATCACTCCATTCTAAATTTTACATATTAAGTCGATCATTTTGGATTTTATATCTTGACGCAATTGTCTTCAAAACCAGTAAAGCCTAGAACTAACCTCTTTGCCTTCAAAGCAATTTTCACCAGTTAAGTTTAGAAGTAACCTGTTTTCAAACAAGTTTAACAAGGACTTACTTTGTTTTTAAACAATTTTAGCCAAGTTAGGTCTAGGACTAACTTTGTTTTTAAACAATTTTAACCAAATTAAGTCTAGGACTAACTTTGTTTTTAAACAATTTTAACCAAATTAAGTCTAGGACTAACTTTGTTTTTAAACAATTTTAACCAAGTTAAGTCTAGGACTTACTTTGTTTTTAAACAATTTTAACCAAGTTAAGTCTAGGACTTACTTTGTTTTTAAACAATTTTAACCAAATTAAGTCTAGGACTAACTTTGTTTTTAAACAATTTTAACCAAGTTAAGTCTAGGACTTACTTTGTTTTTAAACAATTTTAACCAAGTTAAGTCTAGGACTTACTTTGTTTTTAAACAATTTTAACCAAGTTAAGTCTAGGACTTACTTTGTTTTTAAACAACTTTAACCAAGTTAAGTCTAGGACTTACTTTGTTTTTAAACAATTTTAACCAAGTTAGGTCTAGGACTAACATTCTTTTATACAATTTTAACCAAGTTAAGAACTAACCTTCCAACTCTTCAGTAGATTCCACAGATACAGGAACTCTGTATAACCTAGTTTACCCATTAATTCATTCTACATTTAGTTAAGGATATAATCATCATAATACTACAATAAAATTATTTCTGAAAAGGCATCAACAGCCAAACCTTGTCCAGTTAAGGATCATTAAATTTTAGCAACATTTTCCCCAAGGCAAATTAAAACTTAAATATTATAGTCATAACAGCTTAACATTATCTGAGTGAATGAATTTCTTTTAAATCTTCTCTTTAGATGCTCAAAATGTGAAATGTTAATGACATGGACAGATAGATTGATAACAGACGACGGCCACAAAATGATGACATTGGTTTTCAAGATAATAATTTTCGTGACTACATAGTTTTTCCATTTTGATAAGCAAATAATAGTTTCAGAAATATATTACATATAATAATAATAGACACTTTCATTTATCATTCACCCCCAAATTTCTTACAATTTTGTTCTTCAAAATCTTAAATTGCTCCCGACATTTTGCACTTGATTAAACTGAAAATGATATAAGTCTTAAAATTCTTTACAATTCTTGTTTTCTAATTGTAGATATTTAATAAAAAGAAGGAACATATCAGCACATAAAACTGAACAAATACTTATTTTGGACTGTGTCTATCGTGTTAATTTACTCTTGTGGGACAATAATGAAATTCTGAAATCTGTGACAATCTACTCGTATGGAGTATTTATTATCTACGCGTACAGAGTATTTATTATCTATGCGTACAGAGTATTTATTATCTACGCATACAGAGTATTTATTATCTACGCGTACAGAGTATTTATTATCTACACGTACAGAGTATTTATTATCTACGCGTACAGAGTATTTATTATCTACGCGTACAGAGTATTTATTATCTACGCATACAGAGTATTTATTATCTACGCGTACAGAGTATTTATTATCTACTCGTACAGAGTATTTATTATCTACTCGTATAGAGTATTTATCATCTACTCGTAGAGTATTTAATAACTCACTAAGTAAAGGATACATCCAGCAATGTCACAAACTTCTTACAGGTATTTATACTTATATTTCTATGCTGAGGATCTACAAAAGAAAGATGACAGAATTAAATCTAAAGGGAAAACTAGTAACTGATGGTCTACAAAATGTACAAAGAATAACAAAATTAAATTTAAAGGGACATTTCGTTACTGATGATCTACAAAATATTACATTTAGATGTGAGGGGACAAGTAAGTACTGAGGATTAGTCTCAATGTATGGAATAAAGCCAAATCTATCAATTTCAGAATTAAAATCCAACTATTTCACAGAATTTTAAAAAGCAAATTTTATGCAATTATTCCAATTCTATGATGATCATGTTCATGATAAGGTCAATTCTGTGTATAAACTCTTGATGAAGATATTCATAATTCACAGTTTTTATCAAATTTTGATGATGAAGGGGCATAACTCAAGACACCTTTAAATATACACATGATAACTAACATCTCACACATTTTCAGTGTTTAGGCATAAAAAAGATGTACCACATAATGGCTGAAAAATGTTCCACAAGATAAAAACAATAAGTAATAAAGTACTGCCATAATTGTAAGTCTGCTTTACTTGTCACCAGTTCCCTGATGTCAGAAATATTTTCTTTAATTTCAACTGTGACTAATTCTGTTAGAGACCAGTCTATAATAATTTAAATTTGTAAAGAAATTCATCTTGAACTGATATCTTTCAGCTACCATTTATTTATCAATGGGACATTTGACACAAAATAAAAAGTATTTCCAGAATATAAATAAGGGGAAGTAATGCACAATCACCTGATATAGTATTTTGAACTTATTTGAGTTACCTCCCTTATATTAAATACAGTATGTGTAAACCCTATTGTATACACACTTAATAATTTATGAAATTTAAAGTGAATTATTCTGAGTAAAAAACTGATTAAATATTTAGAAAATGTTTAATTCTTGGAGTGCAGATAATGATCAATCTTACATCTATCTAACTTTGAGAAAAACAAGACAATAGAACACACATCATCTTTAATGTCCTATATTATATGGCAGCCTGCTATACCATCACGACTCCTGTCCTATATTATAGGGTAGCCTACCTTTCCTCAAAGCTTCATTTAATGTTTGTTGTAACTCGTATGGTGTAACTTCCATATCCTGAAATGAATGAAATAAACATTAAGAAAAATGAGGAGGCCATCAAAAATGGATAGTTCAGAGACACAGGCAACATTGAGAACAAAACACAGAACGAAGACAAACAATACAAAAACAAGACATAGTAAACTAAAAAGATGAGTAACACAGTCATCAAGGCGGTGATCATATGGTGGTTGGATTTACAACTACCTATGCAATCAGTGCCTATCGCCACTGTTGTTGTGAATTCGCATCTCGATCAGGGCGAGGTGTACAACATTATGTAATAAAGTTTGTCAGTGACTTGCAACAGGTCGGTGGTTTACTACGGTTCCTCCGGTTTCCTCCACCAATAAAACTGACCACCACGATATAACTGAAATATTGTTGAAAGTGGCGTTTAACACCATCAAACAAACAAATAAACACATCTTTGTTACACATTTAATATGTACAAAATGTATATTTGTTTATGTTCATTTTATGTTTTCAGTCAGACAAAGTAACAAAAATATGTTAAACTAGTTTCTGAACAATGACATAGAAATAATCAAGAAAGATTTAAATATGTGGAAGTCATAGACAACTGTTAATGTCTATCTAGATATGTTGCTTCACTCTGAATATCTAATTATATAGTAGAACATGTCAAATCCAACGCACCAAGGGACCAGGGAAATGTGCCGGATTGTACAGGATGTCGGAATACTCAGGTTTTATTTTAGTTATAATAAATATACTTTGGGACCATAAATATTTGTCGGATGTCACAGAATGTCGTAAAACTCAGGTGTCTGATTGTACAAGTTCCACTGTAGTAATATAATATATAAGAATGTTATACTAAAACATTCTCTCTCTCAGCACACTACTGAAATGTAAACAACATCTTATGTTACATGCCTTGCCATTCCTTCCCTGATGCAACATTAATTTAAGACTTACCTCCCCTGATACTGCATAAAAGAATCGTTTAAAGTGTTCTTCTCTTTCTTTATCTGGTGGATGCTGAGGTAGGGGTGTATCTGATTTCTCTGGGATTTCATCAATGTCTCTGTAAAAGAGGGATTGATGATTAAAATGTGACAAGACTTTTACTTAACTACATTGTAAAAGAGAGATTGATGATTAAAATGTGATAAGACTTTTACTTAATTACATTGTAAAAGAGGGATTCACACATTCCTCATTTGATTCTAAAATTATATGTTTTGGACATTTTTTTATTTGAGTTATTTCCCTTACGAATGACAAAATGGTTCCTGTTCCATGTAAGAGCAAGGGAAAGGAACAATAATTAGAGTAGAATTTTCTTAAAATTTATAGATATTTGAACCTTATTAAACAAGATGAACTGTGAACTAATGCTCACCTATGATACCCCCGCTCTTCGGCAAACAGGAAGTAAGAATCTAACAGGTCAAAAAACGCTTCCCACGATATGGGGTACCTATATGAAGCTTGTGACCAAATATCAGATTTCTGCCATCAATAGTTTCTGAGAAAAATGCGACGAAAAATGAGCATATATGTTCAATGTGTATAAAAATCAACAAAGTCGGCAAACCGGAAGTAGGAATCCGATGGGTCCAAAAACGCTTCCCACTATATGGGGTACCGATATGAAGCTTGTGACCAAATATCAGATCTCTGCCATCAATAGTTGCTGAGAAAAATGTGACGAAAAATGTGCATATATGTTCAATGTGTATAAAAACCAACTAAGTAGGCAAACAGGAAGTAGGAATCTGATGAGTCCAAAAACGCTTCCCACGATATGGGGTACCTATATGAAGCTTGTGACCAAATATCAGATCTCTGTCATCAATAGTTGCTGAGAAAAATGTGACAAAAAAAGTGCATATATGCTCAATGTGTATAAAAACCAACTAAGTCGGCAAACAGGAAGTAGGAATCTGATGAGTCCAAAAACGCTTCCCACGATATGGGGTACCGATATGAAGCTTGTGACCAAATATCAGATCTCTGCCATCAATAGTTGCTGAGAAAAATGTGACGAAAAATGTGCATATATGTTCAATGTGTATAAAAACCAACTAAGTAGGCAAACAGGAAGTAGGAATCTGATGAGTCCAAAAACGCTTCCCACGATATGGGGTACCTATATGAAGCTTGTGACCAAATATCAGATCTCTGTCATCAATAGTTGCTGAGAAAAATGTGACAAAAAAAGTGCATATATGTTCAATGTGTATAAAAACCAACTAAGTCGGCAAACAGGAAGTAGGAATCTGATGAGTCCAAAAACGCTTCCCACGATATGGGGTACCTATATGAAGCTTGTGACCAAATATCAGATCTCTGTCATCAATAGTTGCTGAGAAAAATGTGACGAAAAATGTGCATATATGCTCAATGTGTATAAAGACCAACTAAGTCGGCAAACAGGAAGTAGGAATCTGACGGGTCCAAAACCGCTACCCACAATATGGTATACCTATATGATGCTTGTGACCAAATATCAGATTTCTGCCATCAAGAGTTACTGAGAAAAATGAGACGAAAAATATCTTGGACGGACGGAAGGACGGACGGACAGAGGTAAAACAGTATACCCCCCTCCCCCTTCGGTTACTTTTATAGGAAATTTACAAGTCTTTTACAACATTTAAATTCTATACAGAGTATCAGAAAAATATATGTTATTTTCATTCAACATTGCATGATATGGACATTTTTGTCTGGCTTTACTATAGCAAAAACATTGAAAAAGAGTATAATTTTAGAATCAAGTAAACTGGCAAATGGTGTCTTTACAGTTAGACTTAGATGGCAGATGACTAGTTATATAGTACAGTGAAAACCGTCTAAATCCAACCTCCTTGTGTTCTTATAGACAGGTATTCAGTTTATACAGGTTAAAAGTAACAATATGTCCTACATTGGGACTTGATGTAAAGTTTGGTTTATACAGGATTCTGGTTTATTCAGGGTACAGCTTATATTTGATAACAAATTCAAACTTGTCATTCTTTGTGTAACTATTTGTAAGTTCTCTAATATATTCATCTTTTGTAAAGTAAGCCAAATCTTTTAATGCAGTGATCTTCCCAATGCTAATTTGGTATTTTGTTAATTTTCAAATTGCTCATATTTCTATAATACACAATTTTTTTCCACATCTTCAAAAAATTTGGAGAAATCAGAATTTAAGGTTTGGATTGGTTTATGGTATTTAGTGACACTTTCAACAATATTTCAGCTATATCGTGGTGGGCAGTTTATTGGTGGAGGAAACTGGAGGACCCAGAGATTACCACTGACCTGTTGCAAAAATTAAATATTATGTAACAGAAAAACAACAAATGGACATATAAGATGATTAATACAAACATACTCTGCTGTGTTTTGATTTTCAAAAAAAAATCTGAGGTAGAATCCTGCTTCTTCATTACTCCCCCAGGTACAAGGTATAACTACATATTTTCCAAACATACTCTGCTGTGTTTTGATTTTCAAAAAAAAATCTGAGGTAGAATCCTGCTTCTTCATTACTCCCCCAGGTACAAGGTATAACTACATATTTTCCTCTAGGTAAGGTCAGTCTCTTTATAATCTGTCTAGAATCTATAAATAGTCCACTAGATTGTACACTCTGATTGTTGTCAAAGAATTCCTTCTGTAACGGCAGGGGGTGGCTCTTTATATTCTGTAATCGTAAAACAACAGTTTTATTTCAAGTGTGATATAACATTTATATTGTATTCTGTAATACTTAAATAAGATCTAACGGAAGCTTTTTCACAACACCAAAAGGTATCCTGTATGAACATTTCTTAAATCCAATATTATTATACACTCGGATTTGTTTCCGATTTTATTTTTATTCAAAATGATTTTGATAATGTAACAGCGAAGTACCTTGAATGAATATGAAGGACGAGTTTGACAATAACACAAAATTCTCTTTTGTTGTCACGATAGATTACTTGCTCCACCAGAAGACATATAGAAGTGGGCTGACAATGAACAAGCATCTTGTAATTTGTCCTTTGTCTTCAAATGTCAACAGGAAATGGTCATTAATATTCATGTAAAAATCTGCAAACCTTAAAAAAGAGGGTCAAAAGGGGGACAGACAATAACGGCAAAATATTTCTTATTCCTGGTATCTCCAGTTTATGCTATATAAGATTTTCTACCATTTTATCTTAGGCTATTTCCAGCAATGGTAGATTTCTTAGATTTTCAATCAGAACAAAAACAAATTTTTTTTTAGTATCCAGTGAGCATTCATTCAATGCTTGACTTTAATTGTGTCAATGCTTTCAAAGAAGAATAGTTCTATATCAAACAGATTTCACCAATGGTCCTACATTTTGTGTATGTATGTTAAACTGTATTCATTGATTTCTGATCCATGTCTAAAACAAGGTACAAGCTAGCATCACTTTTTTCATTTTATACATGAATTAATCGTCACAACTAAAACACAAAATTGAAAAATGGTACAATCTTAACCACTATATTTCCTACGCACAGATGTGTGTACAGGTTATACTAAATAATATGAAGATTTCAATAATGACAAGATTGGACTATATGTTAAATTTGTTACTACTCAGTAATATTAAGATATACATTATGTTTAAAAAAAGGCAGGCATGATGTTCCAGCCTACAATAATACATAAATTGTACCTGATAGACAAAGAATCCAATGTGTTGATTTTTCTTTCCAAACTGTTTTAATTTGCGTCCATCTTTCTGCATAAGTTGTATAACAAGACTACATACATTGTCTCCGTCTTCATCTCTGTCAGACAGTGTGACAGAAAACTGAGGATTGGCCCAGTGTGTATCTAAGCAAGTAAGTAAGTAAATTTTATTAAGAGTCGGCACATATATACATATAACAAATAACATGAGCTACATGAAGCTCTTAAAACCGACTAAACAAAATTAATTTAAAACATTTGAGAGTTCATCAGAAGGAAGATAAAAATTAACAAATATTATATAATCTTTATGACTGTACAAGTTTAAAAACATTATAAGTAAACTAGAGTCGCTCACCTTTCATTCTGCGTTGAGGAAACTTAATACAGAACCTTCCATACATGTAGATGCTTCCTACCAGGTTTCGGTTCATATGGCTAAGCAGTTTCAAAGGAGAAGATTTTTTAGAAATCGACCAATCAGAAACAAGAATTGCATGTGGTGGCCATGTTTGCTAACTGATCGGGACGAAATGAGCCATCTTCATAGAGGACATTCCATAGATGCTTCCTATCAAGTTTCGGTGGTAGCTATGTTTGCTAACCGATCGGGACGAAATGAGCAACCTTCATAGAGGACATTCCATAGATGCTTCCTACCAAGTTTCGGTTCATTTGGCCAAGCGGTTTCAGAGGAGAAGATTTAAAAAAATCTGCCAATCAGAAACAAGAATTGCCTGTGGCGGCAATGTTTGGTAATGGATCATAACAAAATGTGCACTCTTTAGAGAGTACCTGCCATAGATGCTTCCTACTAAGTTTCAGTTCATTTGGCTGAGGGTTTTCAGAGGAGAAGATTAAAATGTGAAAAGTAAACGGATGACAGACGACGGACACCAAGTGATGGCAAAAGCTCATATTGCCTTTGGCAAGGTTTGCTAAAAAGAATATTAAAATGTGAATACCTACTTGTAATGTATATATAGAATAAACATGTTACACTATATCAGCATTAGTTAATTTCTAAGGGAGATAATGGGCAAGAGTTATCTTTCTTTTAACAGAGGAAGATTTTGTTTAAATCGGCCAATCAGAAACAAGAATTGCCTGTGGTGGCCATGTTTGTTAATGGATCGGGACAAAATGTGCAAACTTTAGAGAGGACCGCCCATAGATGCTTCCTACCAAGTTTTGGTTCATTTGACCAAACGGTTTCAGAGGAGAAGAATTTTAAAAATCAGCCAATCAGAAACAAGAGTCACCTGTGGCGGTCATGTTTGTTAACAGATCGGGACGAAATGAGCAATCTTTAAAGAGGACCTTCCATAGATGCTTCCTATCAAGTTTCGGTTCATTTGGCCAAGCAGTTTCAGAGGAGAAGATTTTAAAAAATCGGCCAATCAGAAACAAGAATTGCCTGTGGCGGCCATGTTTGTTAATGGATCCGGATGAAATGAGCAATCTTTATAGAGGATCTTCCATAGATGCTTCCTACCAAGTTTCAGTTCATTTGGCTGAGGGGTTTCAGAGGAGAAGATTAAAATGTGAAAAGTTAACGGACAATGGACGCCAAGTGCAGACCTGTTTACCCCAATTGACACTAAAGAGTAGTATTTGCTCCAGCTCAGCGTAGTTTGGCAATGTTGAGAGTAGTTTTTGGAAATTGAAAACAATGGTTTCTGATTCATGAGCTGGTGCCATAATGGCATATACACACAGTATATACATACCAAATATCTACCTTAGTTACATGTATCTACTGAAGATGGGGGCCCGGGTGGCTCAATGAGTTAGGTCATACAGTACAGAAAGGGACATACCGTGATCAAGGTCATGTCTAGGAGAGTGATGGGGATTAAAATTTTAAATTCATGTCGGTGATCAGGGGGCAATAAAACACCAGGTGTTAATCTTGTAATCAAGTGTGTCGCTTTACAGGTAAACTAGTCGGATAAGATGTACAGGTGAAATTACGTTTTTATATCGCCTATTTTTTTTTTCAGGTACTTTCTCGGATTCCCCTCAGAATTTAAAAAAAACCATTTTTTATTTCTTTCCTCAAAACGTAAAACATCCTTGAACGTAACCCGGGAATGAAATCCCGAGATCGAGAAAATAGCACGAGAACGGAGAGTTCATTTGAATTGATGAATAAAATGTCAATAATAAATGATTATTCAACTTCAATTCAGTGAAATCATGGGTTGTGCAATTAACCCAGGCTGTGTATTGCGTATCTACACCTAGTATTTTATTGACATGCGTACACGTGACCTGGCTTGTGCACAAATGAAGTTACATAAACACATGCGCGATTTGTTACGTTTTAAAGCATATTTCCAGTTCAATGTTACATTTTAGTTCAATAATATTTTTTATACGTTCAGTATTTTTTTTTATTTTAATCTTCATAGAAAACCCAGTTCAAAACCTTTTCGTTGTAGAAATACGTACTAAATAATTTGTATACGGTCATTGAAGAATTTGATTAAAAATTAACGAAACAAATATTTATAAACAGATCGTTCAAAGAAGTACTACATGTCCAAAGGTCACTAAATTTACGGATATATTTTGGAAATTAGCGGCTAATCTGCAGAAAGTTTAGAAACGTGAAAGGAAATAAGGAATTAACCTTTATCATGATTTTACCCCTACAAATGTTTGACCATTACACAGTATCTGACCAAAATCAAATGTCACCAGTTTATTTATTTATTTATTTATTTATTTATTTATTTATTTATTTATTTATTCAAATTCAAATCTTAATTGGCTTTCAACCCAATAGATTTGTGACAAAATACAGCAAAACAAAGTTTATGGAACAAATTAAAAGCATGCTCTTCGTTTTCCGCTTTTTGTAGCCATTAACCTACGTAAATTTGGATTGTTATAGGTTTTTGTTTGCAATTTTAAAGAAAATTATTTTCATCTATAGCGGAATTACGTAACAAGCCAAGTGTGTAAAACAGTTTACTTGAATTGTTAATTTTTTTCAATACGAGAGGTAAAAGTCCAAAACACAAAATTAACCAATAATCAATTTTAAGTGTGCTCTTTACCAACTATTAAACACTACAAAACCCGCACTTGCAAAGTCTGTGCTTCAAAAACCCGCGCCTGCGGTTTAACTTATAAACAAAAAATACATTTATGAAGTAGCCCGTATTTACGAATAATTCAATACATACTGAATTCAACCCAACAGAGGAAAAAAAATGAGAAATTAAAATTAAACAAGATAAAGTTCAGTTGTGGTTTCAACAAAGTCTTGATATAGAACTCGAGGTCACAAAGTAGAACTTTCTAAAATAAACGAAAACGATAACAAGACACACATTCTTTGGCAATGAAAAGCAACAAACAGTCAAATATTAACAACAAGAGGATACAATATTAATTGTCAAAAATACATCCTTCAGTAGCAATAATTACGGCTTACGATATTAAAAGTCAACAGGTAGAACAGGTAACGTTAATCTCTTAATTGGCGGTAAAATATCAATCGGCGCACAGGTGACCGAGAGCCATAAAATTTAATCCCCACCACCTTGTGTTATGGTCTTTTTTAGGTCTATCACAGTGGGTTTATGTCCGTGATGATATGTCTAAAGGATTAAAAATTATGTCTCTCGGAGTGATCAATAACGGTATGTCCCTTTCTGTACAAACGAATTTTGAAAAAACGATGTTTGTTCAAGCGTAGAATAGTCAGGTTCAACCATAGGGCGTAATTTACTGTAAAAAAAGCGTAGTAAATACGGCAAAAACGTAGTAGTAAACAGGTCTGCAAGTGATGGCAAAAGCTCACATTGCCTTTGGCAAAGTGAGCTAAAAAAAAGGTCTTTTTTATTTAGTAGTGACACACAGTCAGACAGCATTACTTTGTTTGTTTTAAATGGATTACTTGTCATCATCTTCCACTTGTTAAAGGCAGTCTGTATTTGAAAGAAGTAGAAGAAGATAGGGTTATGGGTGTTCTACGCTACTGTCAACAATATTTCAGTTATACCATAGCAGTCAGTATCATTAGCAGAGAAAACCATTGATCTGCCACAGGTCACTGACAAACGTTAACACATACAATACTATAAAATAATTTTTTCTGGTAGTAATTACCCCTGTTTGATGGTCTGCCACCAGCACTAAATCCTCGTGTCCATCTCTCATGAAATTCTGCTGTACGCCATTGTTTTGGCATTTCTACAGGTGCATCTGGTGTTAAGTTACAGATTTCTAAACTGTCATATTTTTGTAAGAAATCTCCAAATTCCATCCTGTTAAAAATCAAATTTAATTGATGAAATAAAAAGAGTTTAGTAAGATACTAGAAGAACAACAAATCAAGGTGTTAGGTTATCAGTCTACGTCAAAGATACTTCAGTAATAGCAGAACATGTCAAAGATACTTCAGTAATAGCAGAACATGTCAAAGATACTTCAGTAATAGCAGAACATGTCAAAGATACTTCAGTAATAGCAGAACATGTCAAAGATACTTCAGTAATAGCAGAACATGTCAAAGATACTTCAGTAATAGCAGAACATATAAAAGATACTTCAGTAATAGCAGAACATGTCAAAGATACTTCAGTAATAGCAGAACATATAAAAGATACTTCAGTAATAGCAGAACATATCAAAGATACTTCAGTAATAGCAGAACATGTCAAAGATACTTCAGTAATAGCAGAACATGTCAAAGATACTTCAGTAATAGCAGAACATGTCAAAGATACTTCAGTAATAGCAGAACATGTCAAAGATACTTCAGTAATAGCAGAACATGTCAAAGATACTTCAGTAATAGCAGAACATGTCAAAGATACTTCAGTAATAGCAGAACATGTCAAAGATACTTCAGTAATAGCAGAACATGTCAAAGATACTTCAGTAATAGCAGAACATGTCAAAGATACTTCAGTAATAGCAGAACATATAAAAGATACTTCAGTAATAGCAGAACATGTCAAAGATACTTCAGTAATAGTAAAACATATAAAAGATACTTCAGTAATAGCAAAACATGTCAAAGATACTTCAGTAATAGCAGAACATATAAAAGATACTTCAGTAATAGCAGAACATGTCAAAGATACTTCAGTAATAGTAGAACATATAAAAGATACTTCAGTAATAGCAGAACATATAAAAGATACTTCAGTAATAGCAGAACATGTCAAAGATACTTCAGTAATAGCAGAACATATAAAAGATACTTCAGTAATAGCAGAACATGTCAAAGATACTTCAGTAATAGTAGAACATATAAAAGATACTTCAGTAATAGCAGAACATGTCAAAGATACTTCAGTAATAGCAGAACATGTCAAAGATACTTCAGTAATAGTAGAACATATAAAAGATACTTCAGTAATAGCAGAACATATAAAAGATACTTCAGTAATAGCAGAACATATAAAAGATACTTCAGTAATAGCAGAACATATACAAGATACTTCAGTAATAGCAGAACATATAAAAGATACTTCAGTAATAGCAGAACATATAAAAGATACTTCAGTAATAGCAGAACATATAAAAGATACTTCAGTAATAGCAGAACATTTAAAAGATACTTCAGTAATAGCAGAACATATAAAAGATACTTCAGTAATAGCAGAACATATAAAAGATACTTCAGTAATAGCAGAACATATAAAAGATACTTCAGTAATAGCAGAACATATAAAAGATACTTCAGTAATAGCAGAACATATAAAAGATACTTCAGTAATAGCAGAACATATAAAAGATACTTCAGTAATAGCAGAACATATAAAAGATACTTCAGTAATAGCAGAACATATAAAAGATACTTCAGTAATAGCAGAACATATAAAAGATACTTCAGTAATAGCAGAACATATAAAAGATACTTCAGTAATAGCAGAACATATAAAAGATACTTCAGTAATAGCAGAACATATAAAAGATACTTCAGTAATAGCAGAACATATAAAAGATACTTCAGTAATAGCAGAACATATAAAAGATACTTCAGTAATAGCAGAACATATAAAAGATACTTCAGTAATAGCAGAACATATAAAAGATACTTCAGTAATAGCAGAACATATAAAAGATACTTCAGTAATAGCAGAACATATAAAAGATACTTCAGTAATAGCAGAACATATAAAAGATACTTCAGTAATAGCAGAACATATAAAAGATACTTCAGTAATAGCAGAACATATAAAAGATACTTCAGTAATAGCAGAACATATAAAAGATACTTCAGTAATAGCAGAACATATAAAAGATACTTCAGTAATAGCAGAACATATAAAAGATACTTCAGTAATAGCAGAACATATAAAAGATACTTCAGTAATAGCAGAACATATAAAAGATACTTCAGTAATAGCAGAACATATAAAAGATACTTCAGTAATAGCAGAACATATAAAAGATACTTCAGTAATAGCAGAACATATAAAAGATACTTCAGTAATAGCAGAACATATAAAAGATACTTCAGTAATAGCAGAACATATAAAAGATACTTCAGTAATAGCAGAACATATAAAAGATACTTCAGTAATAGCAGAACATATAAAAGATACTTCAGTAATAGCAGAACATATAAAAGATACTTCAGTAATAGCAGAACATATAAAAGATACTTCAGTAATAGCAGAACATGTCAAAGATACTTCAGTAATAGTAGAACATATCTTTCTGTCCAGTAAATTATTCAATCAATACAATGTATTTCAGTCTTTGACTTAATGTTTTTCACCTACTTGCCCGAAAGCCAAATTTAGAAAAAAAATATATTTATTCAAACAAATCATTTCATAATTTTCACTTGTCCGAATCCAGTTTTACTTGTTCCGGGCTTCGGGCAAGTGGGTTAGTGCAAAGACTGAATGTATATTTTTTATCAGAAAATTATCACAGGAAACATCAGTAATTGTATACAAAGGTTGTCTATGTTATATGAACCAATATTTGTCTAATTCAACAGATACAACTAGACAGTAACATTTAACTTATAAATGTCGTACCAAAATTCTCCTTCATCTCTGAATATCAATCCCATCTTTTCTCTTTCAATTTCAGGTATGCTATTCCATTCCCTTGACCTGTAAACAAATTATTTCGAGTTAATCCACATTTCTCTAAACTATATTGATAATTACACACTTCTTCAATAAATTTAATAATTTATAATTCCAATCTTATTTGCATATGTCAGTTTAGTGTATTTTACAACAAGTTTACACATTTAAAAATTCTGATATCCGGAACTACTTTAGTATGCAATGTAAACAAAATGGCTACCGCTTGATCTCTGGTCTGTTTATATTTACACATTAAAGAGTAAAAGTGATTTACAAGTTTTTTTCTTTCTAATAATTCACTACTTATATTTATCATAATTACTTGTTGTATTTACTTACTGTTGTTGATATTAAAGTTAAAACTGTTTACCTCCGTGTTGGATTAAGGGACCATCATGGATGTGATCGCATAGTAGTTGGATTTACAGCTACCTTTGCAATCAGTGCCTATTACCACTGAAGTTGTGAGTAAGAATCTTGCACAGACGAAGTGCACTCAGTACAACATTATGTGATAGCTTGTCAATGACTTGCGGCAGGTTGGTGGTTTTCTCCTGTTTCCTCCTTCAATAAAACTGATAGCCTCGTTATAACTGAAATATTGTTGAAAGTGGTGTTAAAACACAATAACTCTAACCAGATGGATGTGATCGCATAGTAGTTGGATTTACAGCTATCTTTGCAATCAGTGCCTATCATCACTAACTTTGTGAGTTTGAACCCAGCTCAGATGAGGTGCACTCGATACAACATTATGTGATAAAGTTTGTCAGTGACTTGCGGCAGGTTGGTGGTTTTCTCTGGTTTCCTCCTTCAATAAAACTGATAGCCACGATATAACTGAAATATTGTTGAAAGTGACGTTCATTAATAAATCCTGCTCTCTATACTTACTTTTCTCCCCACCTCCCCCTCCATTCTATCTTGTACCCCCATGGGTTCCTTATTCTTATTAATGTTATTGGTATTTCTCCACTGTCTGACATCAGTAAAATCTGAATTAAAAACAATTACTAAGATAAAACCATCTACATACTGTAATAATGTGCCCACCGCGTTATTTACTACTAACTACAGACTATAAAATTAGCATTGGTTACTTCTCCGCTACACTCATAGCATTAAGGAGTGAGAGCAAAGACTGGTTGACTGAGAGTTAGGATGTCAGCGTGGAGTGACATGTGGACTGTTGTTTCAGTCAGCTAGTTGGTCTACTACAAAGTGGACATCACTCCTCCAGAATTAACTTGTTCACACCATGATATAGCTGACAAATTACTCACTAGGCATTAAACACCAATCAATCACTCACTGTCTGTATATCAAAATGTACTTTTATAAGAAGTGTTATACACTTTAATCAGTTTTAAGTACAAAATATCTTTAAAATAACGGTAATGAATAAACCGTAAATAAACAAAATGTAGGCTTCGTTACTTCTGAAGAATTTATGAAGACCTTATCAAATTTCTGTCCTACATTTTTTGTACCAACTACAGTTTTGTCTGACATGGTCATCATTTAGACAGTATTTTGTAAAGACTGAAATGCACATGGTTTTGTACAAATATACCTTGTATTTGTATTTGAATAGAAAAATACATGGTTGCTGTGGTCCTGCATTTTCTGAAGCAAACACAATCAACTCATCCAGAAATATAACAACATCAGAACCTATTGATATTGTGATATAATGTCATTTTTAGCACTGTACATAATGAATTTTTGCACAAAACAATGAAGCAGATATTACCCCAATACAATAAAGTATCTAAATAATAGTGTACAACTACATCGGTGGTGTAATGGTTAGCTTGATAACCATGAGTATTGTAGATTGTCAGTTGAAGCCCTGTAATGGTTAGCTTGATAACCTTGAGTATTGTAGATTGTCAGTTGAAGCCCTGGTCAAACCACAGACTATAGAATTAGTATTTGCTACTTCTCTGCTAACCACACAGCATTAAGGAGTAAGAGCAAAGACTGGTTGGCTCAAAATAAGAACAATGTGTCTGATTGGAGCAATATGTCTATGTACGGACTGTTGTTTCAGTTAACATAAACTATAAAAAAAAATCCAATTAAGCGTGTTGGTCTGGTACAAAGTGGATATCATCATCATCATTCTTTACAAGTTGACTAGACAAACTGATGCTGCCTTTTAACAATAATTATAGCCTGTTATTAGTCTTATTAACTTGTTTCCTTCCAAGTTGATTTGACAAAAGCAATTATGTACACCTTCTATGAAAATGTACACGATTTTTCAAACAAAAATCACCCAAAAATGTATAAGTCGTAAAATGGAAATAAAGTGGGTTGATGTAGTAATATTGTGGAAATGTACTTACACATGTAGGCCTGTACCCTGAAATTAAATTGTATGTCTTATGTGTACATATAATTACCTCCCTTAAATCTGTCACACTGTACGCATGACCTGTCACTAATCCATCAGGCAGTGTCTGTGACCTACCGTCTGCTGATAGCTGAAAATATTACCCATAATACATTAGCATTAATTATTACCCATAATACATTAGCATTAATAATTAAAAAGATGATATGTAAAATAAAACAGAATATTATTAATAGCAACAACATATTCTTTTTAATACATAATATTTCTTGAAGTATGGTGGGATCCATGTTGTTCATTGTCTTAGTTTTGTGTGGTTGTTTTGTTTGTCTTCGTTCTTTGTCTTGTGTTCCCATTGTCTCTGGATTGTCCATTCTTGATTGCCCCTACGGTTTTCTCTAATGTTTATTTATAAATAATCTCATATCTATATGCAAGCAATTTCCCTATATTAAATACGACAGGAATAAAGTTATGGTCACTAATAGGACTTTTATTTTTACATCAGACAAGAGTTAAACCATTCTTACCCCATCCATCCTCTTTATCATTGTCTTACATATCTAAGTTAAGGCATAGTAAACCAACTCACATGTAAAACTTTTTAAGGGACCATCTATGACCAGAATAAATGTACTGTTTGTAATCAATCACGTTTGTAGTTGCTAAGGAAAATCTTATATTCAATTTCCCATATTGTTCTATGTTAAACAGTAAGTTCTGCAATGGCGGCCATCATGGATTTCTGATCCACATAAAATTTACCTACTTTGTAAGGATCCATCCATTTATCATGCGGTGATGGTCATCTTAGTTTTATGATCTCCAATAAAAGTTCAAAATCAGTACAGGGCCATCTAATGAGCATTCCTACAGCATCACAATCCTATCTGCCTAACAGTTTCTGAGTAGAAGATTTTTTTAATATTATACAGTGAAACCTGTCTTAAGAGAATTCTCTAATGAGAGGCCCCCTCTTTTGATGAATTGATGAATCAGCACCAAAAACTAAACTTTATACAGTACCTCCTAATGAATATTCCTATCAAGTTTGGTTTAAATTGGTCATGTGGTTTCAGAGAAGAAGGTTAAAATGTGAAAAGTTTACAGATGACAGACAATGACAGACACAAAGTAATGACATTAGCTCACATTACCCTTCATGTTAGGTGAGATAATAAAAACTTACAGAAGACAGACAACGACAGACACAAAGTAATGATATTAGCTTACATTACCCTTCATGTTAGGTGAGATAATAAAAACTTACAGATGACAGACAATGACAGACACAAAGTAATGACATTAGCTCACATTACCCTTCATGTTAGGTGAGATAATAAAAACTTACAGATGACAGACAATGACAGACACAAAGTAATGACATTAGCTCACATTACCCTTCATGTTAGGTGAGATAATAAAAACTTACAGATGACAGACAATGACAGACACAAAGTAATGACATTAGCTCACAATACCCTTCATGTTAGGTGAGATAATAAAAACTTACAGATGACAGACAATGACAGACACAAAGTAATGACATTAGCTCACATTACCCTTCATGTTAGGTGAGATAATAAAAACTTACAGATGACAGACAATGACAGACACAAAGTAATGACATTAGCTCACAATACCCTTCATGTTAGGTGAGATAATAAAAACTTACAGATGACAGACAATGACAGACACAAAGTAATGACATTAGCTCACAATACCCTTCATGTTAGGTGAGATAATAAAAACTTACAGATGACAGACAATGACAGACACAAAGTAATGACATTAGCTCACATTACCCTTCATGTTAGGTGAGATAATAAAAACTTACAGATGACAGACAATGACAGACACAAAGTAATGACATTAGCTCACAATACCCTTCATGTTAGGTGAGATAATAAAAACTTACAGATGACAGACAATGACAGACACAAAGTAATGACATTAGCTCACAATACCCTTCATGTTAGGTGAGATAATAAAAACTTACAGATGACAGACAATGACAGACACAAAGTAATGACATTAGCTCACAATACCCTTCATGTTAGGTGAGATAATAAAAACTTACAGATGACAGACAATGACAGACACAAAGTAATGACATTAGCTCACAATACCCTTCATGTTAGGTGAGATAATAAAAACTTACAGATGACAGACAATGACAGACACAAAGTAATGACATTAGCTCACAATACCCTTCATGTTAGGTGAGATAATAAAAACTTACATTAATACCACAGCCTATTAATGATTGTCTGTCTAAGGCTTTAAAAAGAATGTTGACTAAATTTTTGGGATAATTGACATTTTTGCCCCGTATTGTGTAATACTCTGACACGCCTCCTGAGAAATCTGTTAATGCATCACCAACGTTCCCTGACTTCAAAGCTTCATAAGAACCATACAATCTGAAACAAGTATACAATATATAATTAATGTAATAAATTCTACCCAGTATACCATTTTTACAAACCATGGTTGTACACAATCTGGACTTTGATAAAAAGGTTTTCATGGAAAATGGAAATAAAATGTCATGTATATTATATGGGAAACAACAGATTACATGTATATGTAGATCTGTGTTTTAGATCCATTGTAAATAGACAATAGAAGAAAACAAAAGTATCATACAATGTACACTGTACTTGTAAATTTTAAATTTGTATTAGATATCATATATCACGGTAAGAACAAGTTACATGATGATGAGATGATATAACAATGATGTCTATTATGTACTAGATCAACACTTAATGAGATGATATAACAATGATGTCTACTATGTACTAGATCAACACTTGATGAGATGATATAACAATGTCTACTATGTACTAGATCAACACTTAATGAGATGATATAACAATGATGTCTACTATGTACTAGATCAACACTTGATGAGATGATATAACAATGATGTCTACTATGTACTAGATCAACACTTAATGAGATGATATAACAATGATGTCTACTATGTACTAGATCAACACTTAATGAGATGATATAACAATGATGTCTACTATGTACTAGATCAACACTTAATGAGATGATATAACAATGATGTCTACTATGTACTAGATCAACACTTAATGAGATGATATAACAATGATGTCTACTATGTACTAGATCAACACTTAATGAGATGATATAACAATGATGTCTACTATGTACTAGATCAACACTTAATGAGATGATATAACAATGATGTCTACTATGTACTAGATCAACACTTGATGAGATGATATAACAATGATGTCTACTATGTACTAGATCAACACTTAATGAGATGATAACAATGATGTCTACTATGTACTAGATCAACACTTAATGAGATGATATAACAATGATGTCTACTATGTACTAGATCAACACTTAATGAGATGATATAACAATGATGTCTACTATGTACTAGATCAACACTTAATGAGATGATATAACAATGATGTCTACTATGTACTAGATCAACACTTAATGAGATGATATAACAATGATGTCTACTATGTACTAGATCAACACTTAATGAGATGATGATGATAACAATGATGTCTACTATGTACTAGATCAACACTTAATGAGATGATATAACAATGATGTCTACTATGTACTAGATCAACACTTAATGAGATGATATAACAATGATGTCTACTATGTACTAGATCAACACTTAATGAGATGATAACAATGATGTCTACTATGTACTAGATCAACACTTAATGAGATGATATAACAATGATGTCTACTATGTACTAGATCAACACTTAATGAGATGATATAACAATGATGTCTACTATGTACTAGATCAACACTTGATGAGATGATATAACAATGATGTCTACTATGTACTAGATCAACACTTAATGAGATGATATAACAATGATGTCTACTATGTACTAGATCAACACTTGATGAGATGATATAACAATGATGTCTACTATGTACTAGATCAACACTTGATGAGATGATATAACAATGATATCTACTATGTACTAGATCAACACTTAATGAGATGATATAACAATGATGTCTACTATGTATTAGATCAACACTTGATGAGATGATATAACAATGATGTCTACTATGTACTAGATCAACACTTAATGAGATGATATAACAATGATGTCTACTATGTACTAGATCAACACTTGATGAGATGATATAACAATGATATCTACTATGTACTAGATCAACACTTGATGAGATGATATAACAATGATATCTACTATGTACTAGATCAACACTTGATGAGATGATATAACAATGATATCTACTATGTACTAGATCAACACTTGATGAGATGATATAACAATGATATCTACTATGTACTAGATCAACACTTGATGAGATGATGATATAACAATGATATCTACTATGTACTAGATCAACACTTAATGAGATGATATAACAATGATGTCTACTATGTACTAGATCAACACTTGATGAGATGATATAACAATGATATCTACTATGTACTAGATCAACACTTGATGAGATGATATAACAATGATATCTACTATGTACTAGATCAACACTTGATGAGATGATATAACAATGATATCTACTATGTACTAGATCAACACTTGATGAGATGATGATATAACAATGATATCTACTATGTACTAGATCAACACTTAATGAGATGCTATAACAATGATGTCTACTATGTACTAGATCAACACTTAATGAGATGATGATGATAACAATGATGTCTATTATGTACTAGATCAACACTTGATGAGATGATATAACAATGATGTCTACTATGTACTAGATCAACACTTGATGAGATGATATAACAATGATATCTACTATGTACTAGATCAACACTTGATGAGATGATATAACAATGATATCTACTATGTACTAGATCAACACTTGATGAGATGATATAACAATGATGTCTACTATGTACTAGATCAACACTTAATGAGATGATATAACAATGATGTCTACTATGTACTAGATCAACACTTGATGAGATGATGATATAACAATGATGTCTACTATGTACTAGATCAACACTTGATGAGATGATATAACAATGATGTCTATTATGTACTAGATCAACACTTAATGAGATGATATAACAATGATGTCTACTATGTACTAGATCAACACTTAATGAGATGATATAACAATGATGTCTACTATGTACTAGATCAACACTTAATGAGATGATATAACAATGATGTCTACTATGTACTAGATCAACACTTGATGAGATGATATAACAATGATGTCTACTATGTACTAGATCAACACTTAATGAGATGATATAACAATGATGTCTACTATGTACTAGATCAACACTTAATGAGATGATATAACAATGATGTCTACTATGTACTAGATCAACACTTAATGAGATGATATAACAATGATGTCTACTATGTACTAGATCAACACTTAATGAGATGATATAACAATGATGTCTAATATGTACTAGATCAACACTTGATGAGATGATATAACAATGATGTCTACTATGTACTAGATCAACACTTAATGAGATGATATAACAATGATGTCTACTATGTACTAGATCAACACTTAATGAGATGATATAACAATGATGTCTACTATGTACTAGATCAACACTTAATGAGATGATATAACAATGATGTCTACTATGTACTAGATCAACACTTAATGAGATGATATAACAATGATGTCTACTATGTACTAGATCAACACTTAATGAGATGATATAACAATGATGTCTACTATGTACTAGATCAACACTTAATGAGATGATATAACAATGATGTCTACTATGTACTAGATCAACACTTAATGAGATGATATAACAATGATGTCTACTATGTACTAGATCAACACTTAATGAGATGATATAACAATGATGTCTACTATGTACTAGATCAACACTTAATGAGATGATATAACAATGATGTCTACTATGTACTAGATCAACACTTAATGAGATGATATAACAATGATGTATACTATGTACTAGATCAACACTTAATGAGATGATATAACAATGATGTCTACTATGTACTAGATCAACACTTGATGAGATGATATAACAATGATGTCTACTATGTACTAGATCAACACTTGATGAGATGATATAACAATGATGTCTACTATGTACTAGATCAACACTTGATGAGATGATATAACAATGATGTCTACTATGTACTAGATCAACACTTAATGAGATGATGATGATAACAATGATGTCTACTATGTACTAGATCAACACTTGATGAGATGATATAACAATGATGTCTACTATGTACTAGATCAACACTTAATGAGATGATATAACAATGATGTCTACTATGTACTAGATCAACACTTAATGAGATGATATAACAATGATGTCTACTATGTACTAGATCAACACTTAATGAGATGATATAACAATGATGTCTACTATGTACTAGATCAACACTTAATGAGATGATGATGATAACAATGATGTCTACTATGTACTAGATCAACACTTGATGAGATGATATAACAATGATGTCTACTATGTACTAGATCAACACTTAATGAGATGATATAACAATGATGTCTACTATGTACTAGATCAACACTTAATGAGATGATATAACAATGATGTCTACTATGTACTAGATCAACACTTAATGAGATGATATAACAATGATGTCTACTATGTACTAGATCAACACTTAATGAGATGATATAACAATGATGTCTACTATGTACTAGATCAACACTTAATGAGATGATATAACAATGATGTCTACTATGTACTAGATCAACACTTAATGAGATGATATAACAATGATGTCTACTATGTACTAGATCAACACTTAATGAGATGATATAACAATGATGTCTACTATGTACTAGATCAACACTTAATGAGATGATATAACAATGATATCTACTATGTACTAGATCAACACTTAATGAGATGATATAACAATGATGTCTACTATGTACTAGATCAACACTTAATGAGATGATATAACAATGATATCTACTATGTACTAGATCAACACTTAATGAGATGATATAACAATGATGTCTACTATGTACTAGATCAACACTTAATGAGATGATATAACAATGATGTCTACTATGTACTAGATCAACACTTAATGAGATGATATAACAATGATATCTACTATGTACTAGATCAACACTTAATGAGATGATATAACAATGATATCTACTATGTACTAGATCAACACTTAATGAGATGATATAACAATGATGTCTACTATGTACTAGATCAACACTTGATGAGATGATATAACAATGATGTCTACTATGTACTAGATCAACACTTAATGAGATGATATAACAATGATGTCTACTATGTACTAGATCAACACTTAATGAGATGATATAACAATGATGTCTACTATGTACTAGATCAACACTTAATGAGATGATATAACAATGATGTCTACTATGTACTAGATCAACACTTAATGAGATGATATAACAATGATGTCTACTATGTACTAGATCAACACTTAATGAGATGATATAACAATGATGTCTACTATGTACTAGATCAACACTTAATGAGATGATATAACAATGATGTCTACTATGTACTAGATCAACACTTGATGAGATGATGATAACAATGATGTCTACTATGTACTAGATCAACACTTAATGAGATGATATAACAATGATGTCTACTATGTACTAGATCAACACTTAATGAGATGATATAACAATGATGTCTACTATGTACTAGATCAACACTTGATGAGATGATATAACAATGATGTCTACTATGTACTAGATCAACACTTGATGAGATGATGATGATAACAATGATGTCTACTATGTACTAGATCAACACAATTTGTTAGAATTGTATAATGCTATGGTGATAGCTCAGTCCACGGATAGACAATTTCCTTACTTTTTTTATATTTTGATTCTTAGTTTGTCCGAAATTTCAAAATAAGGACAAAATGTGGTCTAAAAACAAATACAAGATACAACATACTTTGCATAAGCTTTTTCCAGTAATGCAGCCCAGAATTCATTGGTTTGGTTAGAGTGTATAAACACCAGCTGGTCTCTATATGTAGGTAGTCTGTCATCTACTACAACCTCAATCCATTTACCAAAGTGCCAGAAATTGAACCTAAATATACCAGCATACCATCCATCCTGGAAACCTTGATCAGCTGGCACAACACGTCTAAACAATTCTCTATGATCTGGACTGGTTAAACAAGCAATGGCTGATAATACCCAACAATCACCTGAAATTAACAAAAATATGCAGTCAGCCATTACAACAGGAATGGCTGATAATATAAAACTTACATCTACAATTGCAATATGTGAGCATTTGGCTTGATAAAATTAATTAATTGATAATACCCTAACACTGACCTAATTTCTGTCTTAAAATCTAACCTTGACCCAATTTCTGTCTTATAATCTAATCTTGACCCAAATAATGTCTTATAAACCAACCTTAACCCAAATTATTTCTTATAAACTAACCTTGACCCAAATTATGTCTTATAAACCAACCTTAACCCAAATTATTTCTTATAAACTAACCTTGACCCAAATTGTCTTAAAAACTAATCTTGAACCAAATTATGTCTTATAAACCAACCTTGACCCAAATTATTTCTTATAAACTAACCTTGACCAAAATTCTGTCTTATAAACCAACCTTGACCCAATTTCTGTCTTATAATCTAATATTGACCCAAATTATGTCTTATAAACTAAACTTGACCCAAATAATGTCTTATAAACTAACCTTGACCCAAATTATGTCTTATAAACCAACCTTAACCCAAATTATTTCTTATAAACTAACCTTGACCCAAATTGTCTTAAAAACTAATCTTGAACCAAATTATGTCTTATAAACCAACCTTGACCCAAATTATTTCTTATAAACCAACATTGACCAAAATTCTGTCTTATAAACTAACTTTGACCAAAATTCTGTCTTGTAAACTAACCTTGACCAAAATTCTGTCTAATAAACTAACCTTGACCAAAATTCTGTTTAATAAACTAACCTTGACCCAAATTGTCTTAAAAACTAAACTTGACCCAAATTGTCTTAAAAACTAAACTTGATCCAAATTCTGTCTTATAAACCAACCTTGACCCAAATTATTTCTTATAAACCAACCTTGACCAAAATTCTGTCTTATAAACTAACCTTGACCCAAATTCTGTCTTATAAACTAACCTTGACCCAAATTGTCTTAAAAACTAAACTTGATCCAAATTCTGTCTTATAAACTAACCTTGACCCAAATTCTGTCTTATAAAGTTAACTTGACCCAAATTCTATCATAAAATTTATTGGGATTAAATTGAAATATTTAGAATTTTATCCCTATTTTTGTCAATCAGAGATCAGTTGTACATTGACATCTAATGACATAAATTACAGGCCTTCAGGGTCATGTCAAACAAGTTTTATGTGTGTGTTATTATATGTATTTAATATAAATTCTCATGCAGAAAAATATTAAAACACAGTGAAATAAAACTTTAAATAAATTAATATTGAAATTAAAATTTCAGAAAAAAATATTCAAATATCTAATCAGCAAGCATGTAGAAAATCTGTAAAGAAATATTTAAATTTGACATTCACCTTGACCTGTTAAACAGTTGTACATATCTTAGATTATTGATAATAACAAAGGAATGCAGTAATCTATTTACCTAGTTCTCCTTGTTTAACATCAAACATTGAGGCACTGTCTACAAAAAAGTTGGGCTTCAATCGATAATTGGTTGAAATTTCCTGCAAAAAATTGCAATATTCATGTAAAAAAAAATGTTAACATTCATATAATTTATTAATTGGTGATCTACTGACAAGTATAGGCCAGTGTTTCTTACAATAATATGTCATGTATATCCAAATTTGAGAAGAGAAAAATGTAACTAAAAATACCTGAGCAGGCTAAAATGTAAACTTATATTGTGCACATGTGTGGGTGGAAGGGAAATTGGCTTCCCACTCCAAATATAAATATTATGTATGAGGTTGTTTCAAAATACTAAATTAGACCATTATATTTTTGAGAAAAAAAATATGATAAAAAAAACTTTTTTTCTTCAAGTCTAAACATATTTTTACATTTCTGTGCTTAATATTTAATTACTCAAACAACGTTCCTACAAGATGGAAACAAAGTTATGCCCCTTTTAAATGAGAGATATATGAATATATTATTTATAAAGGAAATCAATGAGAGCAGTTTTGATTCAGCTACATCATAGTATGTTGTATTGTACATGTTATATTAGTAACTACATGTACATGTAACATATAAGTGTCATATCATTAATAATCACTGTACAATAATGAAAAACAAATCAGTGGTGATCAGTGATGAGAAATAACACATGTCTTCCTTAAGGCAATGGACATGATAGAAGTCAAGGACAAGATGGTAAAATGTGGCTTAACTGTGAAGTAGTGCAGAAAATAGTCAGGTCACATGGTCTTATAATGTATATATGTAAACATTGCCAGCAAGATGATGGGCAGTAATTCATATATAATACTGGTTATGCTTATGTTTTCCTAAGAAACTCTGTAAGGCATGGCACTTGTACAACCTGTTCTAGAGGGCACTTACATTATTGTATGTGTCATTTTATGAATTCAGTAGCCAACATAAATGAACTATTTTTAAACTGTCAGATATTAGGGTTTTCACCATGATTTTATTGAGAGGGCACTTACCTCTCATCTTAGTAATTCAGTGGGTAACAGAAATGAAGATCAGAGGCCATAGGTCCTTGAAGGATCAAATACTGACGAGTTCAAATCAAAATGTCACCAGTCCTACTAGTGTATTCTTTGTTATTTTTTGCCAAAAATGGTGATTCCCCAACACAAGTGATGAATCAATGGTGATTCCCCAACACAAGTGATGAATCAATGGTGATTCCCCAACACAAGTGATGAATCAATGGTGATTCCCCCAACACAAGTGATGAATCAATGGTGATTCCCCAACACAAGTGATGAATCAATGGTGATTCCCCAACACAAGTGATGAATCAATGGTGATTCCCCAACATAAGTGATGAATCAATGGTGATTCCCCCAACACAAGTGATGAATCAATGGTGATTCCCCAACACAAGTGATGAATCAATGGTGATTCCCCAACACAAGTGATGAATCAATGGTGATTCCCCAACACAAGTGATGAATCAATGGTGATTCCCCCAACACAAGTGATGAATCAATGGTGATTCCCCAACACAAGTGATGAATCAATGGTGATTCCCCAACACAAGTGATGAATCAATGGTGATTCCCCAACATAAGTGATGAATCAATGGTGATTCCCCCAACACAAGTGATGAATCAATGGTGATTCCCCAACACAAGTGATGAATCAATGGTGATTCCCCAACACAAGTGATGAATCAATGGTGATTCCCCAACACAAGTGATGAATCAATGGTGATTCCCCCAACACAAGTGATGAATCAATGGTGATTCCCCAACTCAAGTGATGAATCAATGGTGATTCCCCAACACAAGTGATGAATCAATGGTGATTCCCCAACATAAGTGATGAATCAATGGTGATTCCCCCAACACAAGTGATGAATCAATGGTGATTCCCCAACACAAGTGATGAATCAATGGTGATTCCCCAACACAAGTAATGAATCAATGGTGATTCCCCAACACAAGTGATGAATCAATGGTGATTCCCCAACACAAGTGATGAATCAATGGTGATTCCCCAACACAATTGATGAATCAATGGTGATTCCCCCAACACAAGTGATGAATCAATGGTGATTCCCCAACACAAGTGATGAATCAATGGTGATTCCCCAACACAAGTGATGAATCAATGGTGATTCCCCAACATAAGTGATGAATCAATGGTGATTCCCCCAACACAAGTGATGAATCAATGGTGATTCCCCAACACAAGTGATGAATCAATGGTGATTCCCCAACACAAGTGATGAATCAATGGTGATTCCCCAACATAAGTGATGAATCAATGGTGATTCCCCCAACACAAGTGATGAATCAATGGTGATTCCCCAACACAAGTGATGAATCAATGGTGATTCCCCAACACAAGTGATGAATCAATGGTGATTCCCAACACAAGTGATGAATCAATAGTGATTCTCCAACACAAGTGATGAATCAATGGTGATTCCCCCAACACAAGTGATGAATCAATGGTGATTCCCCAACAAAAGTGATGAATCAATGGTGATTCCCCAACACAAGTGATGAATCAATGGTGATTCCCCCACACAAGTGATGAATCAATGGTGATTCCCCAACACAAGTGATGAATCAATGGTGATTCCCCAACACAAGTGATGAATCAATGGTGATTCCCCTCACACAAGTGATGAATCAATGGTGATTCCCCAACACAAGTGATGAATCAATGGTGATTCCCCAACACAAGTGATGAATCAATGGTGATTCCCCAACACAAGTGATGAATCAATGGTGATTCCCCAACACAAGTGATGAATCAATGGTGATTCCCTAACACAAGTGATGAATCAATGGTGATTCCCCAACATAAGTGATGAATCAATGGTGATTCCCCCAACACAAGTGATGAATCAATGGTGATTCCCCAACACAAGTGATGAATCAATGGTGATTCCCCCAACACAAGTGATGAATCAATGGTGATTCCCCAACACAAGTGATGAATCAATGGTGATTCCCCCAACACAAGTGATGAATCAATGGTGATTCCCCAACACAAGTGATGAATCAATGGTGATTCCCCCAACACAAGTGATGAATCAATGGTGATTCCCCAACACAAGTGATGAATCAATGGTGATTCCCCAACACAAGTGATGAATCAATGGTGATTCCCCCAACACAAGTGATGAATCAATGGTGATTCCCCAACACAAGTGATGAATCAATGGTGATTCCCCCAACACAAGTGATGAATCAATGGTGATTCCCCAACACAAGTGACGAATCAATGGTGATTCCCCAACACAAGTGATGAATCAATGGTGATTCCTCAACATAAGTGACGAATCAATGGTGATTCCCCCAACACAAGTGATGAATCAATGGTGATTCCCCCAACACAAGTGATGAATCTATGGTGATTCCCCAACACAAGTGATGAATCAATGGTGATTCCCCAACACAAGTGATGAATCAATGGTGATTTCCCCAACATAAGTGATGAATCAATGGTGATTCCCCCAACATAAGTGATGAATCAATGGTGATTCCCCCAACACAAGTGATGAATCAATGGTGATTCCCAACACAAGTGATGAATCAATGGTGATTCCCCAACACAAGTGATGAATCAATGGTGATTCCCCCAACACAAGTGATGAATCAATGGTGATTCCCCCCACACAAGTGATGAATCAATGGTGATTCCCCAACACAACTGATGAATCAATGGTGATTCCCCAACACAAGTGATGAATCAATGGTGATTCCCCCAACACAAGTGATGAATCAATGGTGATTCCCCAACACAAGTGATGAATCCAGAAGTCACCTAGACCAGTTTACAAGTATCTCTGTGAGGGCATTTTTAATTAATTGGCAGCTAATATCAATGTTAAAACTATACACACAGTAGTATATATATTGACTCCAATTCTGTTACTTTTTTTTCTTATTATTCTGTACAATAATAAGAGAAGTACTTTTAAGGTGAAATAATGTTATAATTGCCCAAATTGGACAAGGACTGGCCTGACAATAACCACCTTCATTGTGAGGATGGGATGGTGCTGGCTAGGGAAGGCAGGGAAAACAAACTTATATACTTAGTGATGCTTAAGTGAATTAGTGTAATTTAATTTGTGTCTAAATGTAATGTTGGATAGTCTCTAACGTTCATTGCCATCCATATCCTTTCTCACTACAAACTGTTCCTTTACTTTAATTTGTGTCTAAGTGTAAAGATAGATAGTCTCTTGTGATCATTTACATTCATATCCTGTCTTACTAATTACAGGTACTATGGTATTTAATGTCTTACTAATTACAGGTACTGTGGTATTTAATGTCTTACTAATTATAGGTACTGTGGTATTTAATGTCTTACTAATTACAGGTACTATGGTATTTAATGTCTTACTAATTACAGGTACTGTGATGTTTAATGTCTTACTAATTACAGGTACTATGGTATTTAATGTCTTACTAATTACAGGTACTATGGTATTTAATGTCTTACTAATTACAGGTACTATGGTATTTAATGTCTTACTAATTACAGGTACTATGGTATTTAATGTCTTACTAATTACAGGTACTATGATATTTAATGTCTTACTAATTACAGGTACTGTGATGTTTAATGTCTTACTAATTACAGGTACTATGGTATTTAATGTCTTACTAATTACAGGTACTATGGTATTTAATGTCTTACTAATTACAGGTACTATGGTATTTAATGTCTTACTAATTACAGGTACTGTGATGTTTAATGTCTTACTAATTACAGGTACTATGGTATTTAATGTCTTACTAATTACAGGTACTATGGTAGTTAATGTCTTACTAATTACAGGTACTATGGTATTTAATGTCTTACTAATTACAGGTACTATGGTATTTAATGTCTTACTAATTACAGGTACTATGGTATTTAATGTCTTACTAATTACAGGTACTGTGATGTTTAATGTCTTACTAATTACAGGTACTATGGTATTTAATGTCTTACTAATTACAGGTACTATGGTATTTAATGTCTTACTAATTACAGGTACTATGGTATTTAATGTCTTACTAATTACAGGTACTATGGTATTTAATGTCTTACTAATTACAGGTACTGTGATGTTTAATGTCTTACTAATTACAGGTACTATGGTATTTAATGTCTTACTAATTACAGGTACTATGGTATTTAATGTCTTACTAATTACAGGTACTATGGTATTTAATGTCTTACTAATTACAGGTACTGTGATGTTTAATGTCTTACTAATTACAGGTACTATGGTATTTAATGTCTTACTAATTACAGGTACTATGGTATTTAATGTCTTACTAATTACAGGTACTATGGTATTTAATGTCTTACTAATTACAGGTACTGTGATGTTTAATGTCTTACTAATTACAGGTACTATGGTATTTAATGTCTTACTAATTACAGGTACTATGGTAGTTAATGTCTTACTAATTACAGGTACTATGGTATTTAATGTCTTATTAATTACAGGTACTATGGTATTTAATGTCTTACTAATTACAGGTACTATGGTATTTAATGTCTTACTAATTACAGGTACTGTGATGTTTAATGTCTTACTAATTACAGGTACTATGGTATTTAATGTCTTACTAATTACAGGGACTATGGTATTTAATGTCTTACTAATTACAGGTACTATGGTATTTAATGTCTTACTAATTACAGGTACTATGGTATTTAATGTCTTACTAATTACAGGTACTGTGATGTTTAATGTCTTACTAATTACAGGTACTATGGTATTTAATGTCTTACTAATTACAGGTACTATGGTATTTAATGTCTTACTAATTACAGGTACTATGGTATTTAATGTCTTACTAATTACAGGTACTATGGTATTTAATGTCTTACTAATTACAGGTACTATGGTATTTAATGTCTTACTAATTACAGGTACTGTGATGTTTAATGTCTTACTAATTACAGGTACTATGGTATTTAATGTCTTACTAATTACAGGTACTATGGTATTTAATGTCTTACTAATTACAGGTACTATGGTATTTAATGTCTTACTAATTACAGGTACTATGGTATTTAATGTCTTACTAATTACAGGTACTGTGATGTTTAATGTCTTACTAATTACAGGTACTATGGTATTTAATGTCTTACTAATTACAGGTACTATGGTATTTAATGTCTTACTAATTACAGGTACTATGGTATTTAATGTCTTACTAATTACAGGTACTGTGATGTTTAATGTCTTACTAATTACAGGTACTATGGTATTTAATGTCTTACTAATTACAGGTACTATGGTATTTAATGTCTTACTAATTACAGGTACTATGGTATTTAATGTCTTACTAATTACAGGTACTGTGATGTTTAATGTCTTACTAATTACAGGTACTATGGTATTTAATGTCTTACTAATTACAGGTACTATGGTAGTTAATGTCTTACTAATTACAGGTACTATGGTATTTAATGTCTTACTAATTACAGGTACTATGGTATTTAATGTCTTACTAATTACAGGTACTATGGTATTTAATGTCTTACTAATTACAGGTACTGTGATGTTTAATGTCTTACTAATTACAGGTACTATGGTATTTAATGTCTTACTAATTACAGGGACTATGGTATTTAATGTCTTACTAATTACAGGTACTATGGTATTTAATGTCTTACTAATTACAGGTACTATGGTATTTAATGTCTTACTAATTACAGGTACTGTGATGTTTAATGTCTTACTAATTACAGGTACTATGGTATTTAATGTCTTACTAATTACAGGTACTATGGTATTTAATGTCTTACTAATTACAGGTACTATGGTATTTAATGTCTTACTAATTACAGGTACTATGGTATTTAATGTCTTACTAATTACAGGTACTATGGTATTTAATGTCTTACTAATTACAGGTACTGTGATGTTTAATGTCTTACTAATTACAGGTACTATGGTATTTAATGTCTTACTAATTACAGGTACTATGGTATTTAATGTCTTACTAATTACAGGTACTATGGTATTTAATGTCTTACTAATTACAGGTACTGTGATGTTTAATGTCTTACTAATTACAGGTACTATGGTATTTAATGTCTTACTAATTACAGGTACTGTGATGTTTAATGTCTTACTAATTACAGGTACTATGGTATTTAATGTCTTACTAATTACAGGTACTATGGTATTTAATGTCTTACTAATTACAGGTACTATGGTATTTAATGTCTTACTAATTACAGGTACTATGGTATTTAATGTCTTACTAATTACAGGTACTGTGATGTTTAATGTCTTACTAATTACAGGTACTATGGTATTTAATGTCTTACTAATTACAGGTACTATGGTATTTAATGTCTTACTAATTACAGGTACTATGGTATTTAATGTCTTACTAATTACAGGTACTGTGATGTTTAATGTCTTACTAATTACAGGTACTATGGTATTTAATGTCTTACTAATTACAGGTACTATGGTATTTAATGTCTTACTAATTACAGGTACTATGGTATTTAATGTCTTACTAATTACAGGTACTATGGTATTTAATGTCTTACTAATTACAGGTACTGTGGTATTTAATGTCTTACTAATTACAGGTACTGTGGTATTTAATGTCTTACTAATTACAGGTACTATGGTATTTAATGTCTTACTAATTACAGGTACTATGGTATTTAATGTCTTACTAATTACAGGTACTATGGTATTTAATGTCTTACTAATTACAGGTACTATGGTATTTAATGTCTTACTAATTACAGGTACTATGGTATTTAATGTCTTACTAATTACAGGTACTATGGTATTTAATGTCTTACTAATTACAGATACTATGGTATTTAATGTCTTACTAATTACATGTACTATGGTATTTAATGTCTTACTAATTACAGGTACTATGGTATTTAATGTCTTACTAATTACAGGTACTATGGTATTTAATGTCTTACTAATTACAGGTACTATGGTATTTAATGTCTTACTAATTACAGGTAATATGGTATTTAATGTCTTACTAATTACAGGTACTATGGTATTTAATGTCTTACTAATTACAGGTACTATGGTATTTAATGTCTTACTAATTACAGGTACTATGGTATTTAATGTCTTACTAATTACAGGTACTATGGTATTTAATGTCTTACTAATTACAGGTACTGTGATGTTTAATGTCTTACTAATTACAGGTACTATGGTATGTAATGTCTTACTAATTACAGGTACTATGGTATTTAATGTCTTACTAATTACAGGTACTATGGTATTTAATGTCTTACTAATTACAGGTACTATGGTATTTAATGTCTTACTAATTACAGGTACTGTGGTATTTAATGTCTTACTAATTACAGGTACTGTGGTATTTAATGTCTTACTAATTACAGGTACTATGGTATTTAATGTCTTACTAATTACAGGTACTATGGTATTTAATGTCTTACTAATTACAGGTACTATGGTATTTAATGTCTTACTAATTACAGGTACTATGGTATTTAATGTCTTACTAATTACAGGTACTGTGGTATTTAATGTCTTACTAATTACAGGTACTGTGGTATTTAATGTCTTACTAATTACAGGTACTATGGTATTTAATGTCTTACTAATTACAGGTACTATGGTATTTAATGTCTTACTAATTACAGGTACTATGGTATTTAATGTCTTACTAATTACAGGTACTATGGTATTTAATGTCTTACTAATTACAGGTACTGTGGTATTTAATGTCTTACTAATTACAGGTACTGTGGTATTTAATGTCTTACTAATTACAGGTACTATGGTATTTAATGTCTTACTAATTACAGGTACTATGGTATTTAATGTCTTACTAATTACAGGTACTATGGTATTTAATGTCTTACTAATTACAGGTACTATGGTATTTAATGTCTTACTAATTACAGGTACTGTGATGTTTAATGTCTTACTAATTACAGGTACTATGGTATTTAATGTCTTACTAATTACAGGTACTATGGTATTTAATGTCTTACTAATTACAGGTACTATGGTATTTAATGTCTTACTAATTACAGGTACTATGGTATTTAATGTCTTACTAATTACAGGTACTGTGGTATTTAATGTCTTACTAATTACAGGTACTGTGGTATTTAATGTCTTACTAATTACAGGTACTGTGGTATTTAATGTCTTACTAATTACAGGTACTATGGTATTTAATGTCTTACTAATTACAGGTACTGTGATGTTTAATGTCTTACTAATTACAGGTACTATGGTATTTAATGTCTTACTAATTACAGGTACTATGGTATTTAATGTCTTACTAATTACAGGTACTATGGTATTTAATGTCTTACTAATTACAGGTACTGTGGTATTTAATGTCTTACTAATTACAGGTACTGTGGTATTTAATGTCTTACTAATTACAGGTACTGTGGTATTTAATGTCTTACTAATTACAGGTACTATGGTATTTAATGTCTTACTAATTACAGGTACTATGGTATTTAATGTCTTACTAATTACAGGTACTGTGGTATTTAATGTCCCTTTGAACAATATTTCAGTTAGATGTATATCATCAGTCCAGTGATCAATTTTATTGACCGAGAAAAACAGATCAATTCACAAATTGGAGAAAACCAATGATCCTGTCACAAATTATAGAATTGTACCCAGTATATCTATATTATATAACTTATAACTCTAGTATAGAATTATAGAATTGTACACAGTATATCTATATTATAGAATTGTACCCAGTATATCTATATTATAGAATTGTACCCAGTATATCTATATTATAGAGTTGTACCCAGTATATCTATATTATAGAGTTGTACCCAGTATATCTATATTATAGAATTGTACCCAGTATATCTATATTATAGAATTGTACCCAGTATATCTATATTATAGAGTTGTACCCAGTATATCTATATTATAGAATTGTACCCAGTATATCTATATTATAGAATTGTACCCAGTATATCTATATTATAGAATTGTACCCAGTATATCTATATTATAGAATTGTACCCAGTATATCTATATTATAGAATTGTACCCAGTATATCAATATTATAGAATTGTACCCAGTATGTCTATATTATAGAATTGTACCCAGTATATCTATATTATAGAATTGTACCCAGTATATCTATATTATAGAGTTGTACCCAGTATATCTATATTATAGAATTGTACCCAGTATATCTATATTATAGAATTGTACCCAGCATATCTATATTATAGAATTGTACCCAGCATATCTATATTATAGAATTGTACCCAGCATATCTATATTATAGAATTGTACCCAGCATATCTATATTATAGAATTGTACCCAGCATATCTATATTATAGAATTGTACCCAGTATATCTATATTATAGAATTGTACCCAGTATATCTATATTATAGAGTTGTACCCAGTATATCTATAGTATAGAGTTGTACCCAGTATATCTATATTATAGAATTGTACCCAGTATATCTATATTATAGAGTTGTGCCCAGTATATCTAAATTATAGAACTGTACCCAGTATATCTATATTATAGAATTGTACCCAGCATATCTATATTATAGAATTGTACCCAGTATATCTATATTATAGAATTGTACCCAGTATATCTATATTATAGAGTTGTACCCAGTATATCTATATTATAGATTGTACCCAGTATATCTATATTATAGAATTGTACCCAGTATATCTATATTATAGAATTGTACCCAGTATATCTATATTATAGAGTTGTACCCAGTATATCTATATTATAGAATTGTACCCAGTATATCTATATTATAGAATTGTACCCAGTATAACTATATTATAGGGTTGTATCCAGTATATCTATATTATAGAATTGTACCCAGTATATCTATATTATAGAGTTGTACCCAGTATATCTATATTATAGAGTTGTACCCAGTATATCTATATTATAGAATTGTACCCAGTATATCTATATTATAGAATTGTATCCAGTATATCTATATTATAGAGTGGTACCCAGTATATCTGTATTATAGAGTTGTACCCAGTATATCTATATTATAGAGTTGTACCCAGTATATCTATATTATAGAATTGTACCCAGTATATCTATATTATAGAGTGGTACCCAGTATATCTGTATTATAGAGTTGTACCCAGTATATCTATATTATAGAGTTGTACCCAGTATATCTATATTATAGAGTTGTACCCAGTATATCTATATTATAGAATTGTACCCAGTATATCTATATTATAGAGTGGTACCCAGTATATCTGTATTATAGAGTTGTACCCAGTATATCTATATTATAGAGTTGTACCCAGTATATCTATATTATAGAGTTGTACCCAGTATATCTATATTATAGAGTTGTACCCAGTATATCTATATTATAGAATTGTACCCAGCTTATCTATATTATAGAATTGTACCCAGTATATCTATATTATAGAATTGTACCCAGTATATCTATATTATAGAGTTGTACCCAGTATATCTATATTATAGAATTGTACCCAGTATATCTATATTATAGAATTGTACCCAGTATATCTATATAATAGAACTGTACCCAGTATATCTATATTATAGAATTGTACCCAGTATATCTATATTATAGAATTGTACCCAGTATATCTATATTATAGAGTTGTAC
Source organism: Bathymodiolus septemdierum (assembly GCA_963383655.1). NCBI lineage: Eukaryota > Metazoa > Mollusca > Bivalvia > Mytilida > Modiolidae > Bathymodiolus > Bathymodiolus septemdierum. The sequence goes on along the minus strand of OY726519.1, from coordinate 126,808,980 downwards.
CCAGTATATCTATATTATAGAGTTGTACCCAGTATATCTATATTATAGAATTGTACCCAGTATATTTATATTATAGAATTGTACCCAGTATATCTATATTATAGAATTGTACCCAGTATATCTATATTATAGAGTTGTACCCAGTATATCTATATTATAGAGTTGTACCCAGTATATCTATATTATAGAATTGTACCCAGTATATCTATATTATAGAATTGTACCCAGCATATCTATATTATAGAGTTGTACCCAGTATATCTATATTATAGAGTTGTACCCAGCATATCTATATTATAGAATTGTACCCAGTATATCTATATTATAGAGTTGTACCAAGTATATCTATATTATAGAGTTGTACCCAGTATATCTATATTATAGAATTGTACCCAGCATATCTATATTATAGAATTGTACCCAGTATATCTATATAATAGAATTGTACCCAGTATATCTATATTATAGAATTGTACCCAGTATATCTATATTATAGAGTTGTACCCAGTATATCTATATTATAGAATTGTACCCAGCATATCTATATTATAGAGTTGTACCCAGTATATCTATATTATAGAATTGTACCCAGTATATCTATATTATAGAATTGTACCCAGTATATCAATATTATAGAATTGTACCCAGTATGTCTATATTATAGAATTGTACCCAGTATATCTATATTATAGAATTGTACCCAGTATATCTATATTATAGAGTTGTACCCAGTATATCTATATTATAGAATTGTACCCAGTATATCTATATTATAGAATTGTACCCAGCATATCTATATTATAGAATTGTACCCAGCATATCTATATTATAGAATTGTACCCAGCATATCTATATTATAGAATTGTACCCAGCATATCTATATTATAGAATTGTACCCAGCATATCTATATTATAGAATTGTACCCAGTATATCTATATTATAGAATTGTACCCAGTATATCTATATTATAGAGTTGTACCCAGTATATCTATAGTATAGAGTTGTACCCAGTATATCTATATTATAGAATTGTACCCAGTATATCTATATTATAGAGTTGTGCCCAGTATATCTAAATTATAGAACTGTACCCAGTATATCTATATTATAGAATTGTACCCAGCATATCTATATTATAGAATTGTACCCAGCATATCTATATTATAGAATTGTACCCAGCATATCTATATTATAGAATTGTACCCAGCATATCTATATTATAGAATTGTACCCAGTATATCTATATTATAGAATTGTACCCAGTATATCTATATTATAGAGTTGTACCCAGTATATCTATAGTATAGAGTTGTACCCAGTATATCTATATTATAGAATTGTACCCAGTATATCTATATTATAGAGTTGTGCCCAGTATATCTAAATTATAGAACTGTACCCAGTATATCTATATTATAGAATTGTACCCAGCATATCTATATTATAGAATTGTACCCAGTATATCTATATTATAGAATTGTACCCAGTATATCTATATTATAGAGTTGTACCCAGTATATCTATATTATAGATTGTACCCAGTATATCTATATTATAGAATTGTACCCAGTATATCTATATTATAGAATTGTACCCAGTATATCTATATTATAGAGTTGTACCCAGTATATCTATATTATAGAATTGTACCCAGTATATCTATATTATAGAATTGTACCCAGTATAACTATATTATAGGGTTGTATCCAGTATATCTATATTATAGAATTGTACCCAGTATATCTATATTATAGAGTTGTACCCAGTATATCTATATTATAGAGTTGTACCCAGTATATCTATATTATAGAATTGTACCCAGTATATCTATATTATAGAATTGTATCCAGTATATCTATATTATAGAGTGGTACCCAGTATATCTGTATTATAGAGTTGTACCCAGTATATCTATATTATAGAGTTGTACCCAGTATATCTATATTATAGAATTGTACCCAGTATATCTATATTATAGAGTGGTACCCAGTATATCTGTATTATAGAGTTGTACCCAGTATATCTATATTATAGAGTTGTACCCAGTATATCTATATTATAGAGTTGTACCCAGTATATCTATATTATAGAATTGTACCCAGTATATCTATATTATAGAGTGGTACCCAGTATATCTGTATTATAGAGTTGTACCCAGTATATCTATATTATAGAGTTGTACCCAGTATATCTATATTATAGAGTTGTACCCAGTATATCTATATTATAGAGTTGTACCCAGTATATCTATATTATAGAATTGTACCCAGCTTATCTATATTATAGAATTGTACCCAGTATATCTATATTATAGAATTGTACCCAGTATATCTATATTATAGAGTTGTACCCAGTATATCTATATTATAGAATTGTACCCAGTATATCTATATTATAGAATTGTACCCAGTATATCTATATAATAGAACTGTACCCAGTATATCTATATTATAGAATTGTACCCAGTATATCTATATTATAGAATTGTACCCAGTATATCTATATTATAGAGTTGTACCCAGTATATCTATATTATAGAGTTGTACCCAGTATATCTATATTATAGAATTGTACCCAGTATATTTATATTATAGAATTGTACCCAGTATATCTATATTATAGAATTGTACCCAGTATATCTATATTATAGAGTTGTACCCAGTATATCTATATTATAGAGTTGTACCCAGTATATCTATATTATAGAATTGTACCCAGTATATCTATATTATAGAATTGTACCCAGCATATCTATATTATAGAGTTGTACCCAGTATATCTATATTATAGAGTTGTACCCAGCATATCTATATTATAGAATTGTACCCAGTATATCTATATTATAGAGTTGTACCAAGTATATCTATATTATAGAGTTGTACCCAGTATATCTATATTATAGAATTGTACCCAGCATATCTATATTATAGAATTGTACCCAGTATATCTATATTATAGAGTGGTACCCAGTATATCTGTATTATAGAGTTGTACCCAGTATATCTATATTATAGAGTTGTACCCAGTATATCTATATTATAGAGTTGTACCCAGTATATCTATATTATAGAGTTGTACCCAGTATATCTATATTATAGAATTGTACCCAGCTTATCTATATTATAGAATTGTACCCAGTATATCTATATTATAGAATTGTACCCAGTATATCTATATTATAGAGTTGTACCCAGTATATCTATATTATAGAATTGTACCCAGTATATCTATATTATAGAATTGTACCCAGTATATCTATATAATAGAACTGTACCCAGTATATCTATATTATAGAATTGTACCCAGTATATCTATATTATAGAATTGTACCCAGTATATCTATATTATAGAGTTGTACCCAGTATATCTATATTATAGAGTTGTACCCAGTATATCTATATTATAGAATTGTACCCAGTATATTTATATTATAGAATTGTACCCAGTATATCTATATTATAGAATTGTACCCAGTATATCTATATTATAGAGTTGTACCCAGTATATCTATATTATAGAGTTGTACCCAGTATATCTATATTATAGAATTGTACCCAGTATATCTATATTATAGAATTGTACCCAGCATATCTATATTATAGAGTTGTACCCAGTATATCTATATTATAGAGTTGTACCCAGCATATCTATATTATAGAATTGTACCCAGTATATCTATATTATAGAGTTGTACCAAGTATATCTATATTATAGAGTTGTACCCAGTATATCTATATTATAGAATTGTACCCAGCATATCTATATTATAGAATTGTACCCAGTATATCTATATAATAGAATTGTACCCAGTATATCTATATTATAGAATTGTACCCAGTATATCTATATTATAGAGTTGTACCCAGTATATCTATATTATAGAATTGTACCCAGCATATCTATATTATAGAGTTGTACCCAGTATATCTATATTATAGAATTGTACCCAGTATATCTATATTATAGAATTGTACCCAGCATATCTATATTATAGAGTTGTACCCAGTATATCTATATTATAGAATTGTACCCAGTATATCTATATTATAGAATTGTACCCAGTATATCTATATTATAGAATTGTACCCAGTATATCTATATTATAGAATTGTACCCAGTATATTTATATTATAGAATTGTACCCAGTATATCTATATTATAGAACTTATAAATCTAGTATAGAATTATAGAATTGTACCCAGTATATCTATATTATAGAACTTATAGCTCTAGTAGTAAGTTACAGATTGGTTTGGTTTTATGGTGCTTAACGCCACTTTCTACAATATTTCATTTATATTGTGGCGGTCAGTTTTATTGGTGGAGGAAACCGGAGTACCCAGAGAAAACCACCGAGCAAGTCAGACAAACTTTATCACATAATGTTGTACACCTCACCGGGAGTAAATCCCACATCAATGGTCATAGGCTTCAATTGCATAGGTAGTTGTAAATCCAACTACCATATGAATACGGCCATGACTGTCCCTTTTGTGTAGATGTAAATCCTTCAGCCATTGACAGCCTCCCAAAAAACATACTCCTTTATTTTGCTTTTTATATAATTTCTCATAAGTTGAAATATAAATCTTCAAAATTATTGGAATTCAGCTTTAATAAATAAGTTTACTATAATATATAAAATATTTCAAATATTAATTTTGTAATTTGTCTGTAGTATAACTTAACTTCTCAAATGATATTAGAATAACTGAATAACTATCCCCGTTGTCAATGCTTGGTTCTATTTTATATTATAAAGGACAAGGACCTTTCTAATATACATGTACAATACATAGTACTATATCAATATCACAATAAAGTGTAGGGTTCAGAATGAAATCTAAGTTAACCTACATGTACAATATATAGTACTATATCAATATCACAATAAAGTGTAGGGTTCAGAATGAAATCTAAGTTAACCTACATGTACAATATATAGTACTATATCAATATCACAATAAAGTGTAGGGTTCAGAATGAAATCTAAGTTAACCTACATGTACAATATATAGTACTATATCAATATCACAATAAAGTGTAGGGTTCAGAATGAAATCTAAGTTAACCTACATGTACAATATATAGTACTATATCAATATCACAATAAAGTGTAGGGTTCAGAATGAAATCTAAGTTAACCTACATGTACAATATATAGTACTATATCAATATCACAATAAAGTGTAGGGTTCAGAATGAAATCTAAGTTAACCTACATGTACAATATATAGTACTATATCAATATCACAATAAAGTGTAGGGTTCAGAATGAAATCTAAGTTAACCTACATGTACAATATATAGTACTATATCAATATCACAATAAAGTGTAGGGTTCAGAATGAAATCTAAGTTAACCTACATGTACAATATATAGTACTATATCAATATCACAATAAAGTGTAGGGTTCAGAATGAAATCTAAGTTAACCTACATGTACAATATATAGTACTATATCAATATCACAATAAAGTGTAGGGTTCAGAATGAAATCTAAGTTAACCTACATGTACAATATATAGTACTATATCAATATCACAATAAAGTGTAGGGTTCAGAATGAAATCTAAGTTAACCTACATGTACAATATATAGTACTATATCAATATCACAATAAAGTGTAGGGTTCAGAACCTCAATGAAATCTAAGTTAACCTACATGTACAATATATAGTACTATATCAATATCACAATAAAGTGTAGGGTTCAGAACCACAATGAAATCTAAGTTAACCTACATGTATCTATATTTAAAATAATTATGATAAAAATATTATAAAAAAATTAAGTGGAACTAAAATTAAGAGTATTGAAACCATTTTTTTGTATATGGCTAAGAAGAGGACAGATGTTGTTACCAGAGATGTATACCATTTATTAGATTTATATAAAATACATAAGATACTATGTAAAAAGAGTATTTCTATGCTACACTACTATAATGTTACACTACTTGACTTGTATAGATAACTTTAGATAGATTAATGATAGCCCAGTTTATACTTGACTAGAGACAAGTATGTATCTATCTATTATTGAATGGTTTTAACAAAAGACAAATTTTGAATGGTATAAATACAGAGAGGAGATGTCTTTTGTTCTTCAATGTTACAATGTATATGTAACCAAACAGATGGACTTTAAATAATTCAATAATTCAAATTATTAAAAAGTCTTTAAACAAAAACCTTTCTGTATTCTCATCAATATACCGGAAATATTTTTAAATAAACATTATTGTGTTCCTCTCAAGATTAAATATTCATACAATTTGAAGGTACTGGTACATTTCTGTACCTTTAATTAAAAATATATTATACTTTTTATTACTGCAAGGCAATGTCACATTAGTATAAAATTCATAATTAATTTTAATGAAGAATAAATTTAAATTTAATAAATAAAAAAATGAAAAAAAAAAGATTATGGGTTTGTGGCTATTGTGCTAGGAGGGAACGCCAATCATGCTGACGTTGTGAGTTCGATTCCTTTTCATGGCGAGGTGTACTCGCTACAACATTATGTCATAATAACTCATAAAGGTGGTCAGTGACTTGCAACAGGTCTGTGGTTTTCTCCGAGAACTCTGGTTTCCTCCACCAATAAAACTTACTGTCATGATATAACTGAAATATTGTTGAAAGTGGCGTTAAACACCATAACCGTAATAAATAAATGAAAAAAAATATGATTGTGGGTTTAAAGATATTGTGTTGAGAGGGAACCCTATGATGCAGCTTGTACATGTATGATAGCTATAATAATTCATCCCTATATATCAACACCTTCTTTAATTGTCTTTCTTTTTTTCATTGAGTCCCAGTTCAAAGTTGAAAATGTTATTGTTTCCAAAGTAGAGTTAAATATATCAAATGTACAATCATACAAATTAATTATGGTTTTTTTTCAGTGGTTCCATAATATTAGAATATTTAATGCTCCCCCTCAGTAGAATATGGATTCTTTCAAGACATTTCTTACTTCTTACTACATGTATTTGTTCTGTAAATAAGACTGGACCACTTTGCCATCCTCATATTTAGTGTTTTCATCAGAAATGCAGTGAGGCATGGTAATTCAAATTGTTCAATCTAAAGGCACCTATACATACATGTACAAATGTATATCATTTTATGAATTCAGAGGATGACAAAAATGGAGATCTGAGGGAACTTTTTACAAATTGTCGGATATTATCATTTACAAACTATTTACACTAATTCCAAGATATTTTTTAATGTTATTTTAACTACTATTATAAATGTTACAATTTCACATATTGGAAAAGGGCATAACACTTCCATTGTGAGGGAAGCTTGGTGATGGAAAGAGAAAGCAACGTGCTGCGCCATGCTAAATTTGCCTAGGGTAAAGACAAACACAATTATGTGTAGATTTGTACATGTACATGAACCTCTGACAAAATATGTTAAGAAATTCTAGACCCATTTGAGATATACATATACATGTATACCCAGTTATATGTCAAAAAATCTATTTTTAAAGAAAAGTTTTCAACAAACAATATATTGAAAGTCTGTCTGGTATAGCTAACTACCAGTGGGAAGGTTTGAACTCAAATAGAGGGTCACAGACCTTGGACCACCGCTAATTTGAACCCCTGAAGAATGTACATGTAAATGATAATATACACTTTTGATGGGTTTTCTTATATGGAGTAAACATCCAATTAAATACATACATGTTGTTGGCCAGAAAAATGAGCTTTGTCAAATGTGAGGTCCTTAAAGGTAACATGGATCCATAACACAATAGGAAATAGAAACTTTACCACTGAGGATGCCTCCTTGCCTAAAAATTCAAAATGATATTTTCTAAACTGGCTATTTTCAATGTTCATACAATAACGGACCAGAACCAGCTTTTGATTTAATGATTGGCATGCTCACCTGGAGTTTGTAAGATTGTAGGCTCTACACCTTGTAGGATCAAATCAAACCACACATTATATCATTAGTATTTATTTTTATCTGTTAAGCATACCACAGTAAAGACTTGACTTCGAGTTAACAGGGCTTTCAATATTTTTCAAGCTTACCAGTACTTCACTATTTACAGGCAGTACTTTTTATTAAAATTTGAACATTTTTCATGAATATCTTATACAGCACTCTCAATCAGGAGGTACCACAGACCATTTTAGGCAGGTAAAAGTACCTGGTACTGCCCCTAATTGAAAGGCCTTCGCTAAATAATGACATTAATGTGTCTCGTGATTGGAGCAACATGTACACAGGTATAATTAATCCTAGATTATTGTTTCATTTTCAGTTGCAAACTTATGAAATACATGTGTGCAGGTTTAATACTGGACCAGTAAGCAATTGTCATTTAACACCAACTGAGGAATTTTCAGCTATATTGTGCTGCATGGGAAGACCAAATTACCCTTTTATGGTGATGATGTCTAGATATGTATTGACTAGACGTGCAGAGATGGATTTGTCTACTAAAGCTAGATCACTGAAACAACAATTCACATGTAGACAGGGGCGTAACAAAGGATAAATTCATGTGTAGGCAAGATCGGTAAGGGGTTTGGGGACTGCTCAAGGTCCCCAGCGAGTCCAGGGCATAGCCCTGGTGGGGGGTCCATGTCCCTTGGAGCTCAGCGATTTTTAGGATTTTAAATGGAAAATAAATTGGTTTTCTTAGGAAATTACGACAACTCAATCAACAATATTTACGTCATCTTTCAACTATAAAGAGGAGGATTAGAAAAAAAATTGTTTAAAAACTGCAGTAAAAATAGATGAATAGAGACCCGATGTTTTAAAAAAAACCATGCCACTGGTATTTGACAATTATCAGGAGAATCATTTACCTGTAGTTGTTTACTTTTTAAATTTGAGTTAAGGGGTGGTAGTGGTCTCATTGATAGCTATAATAGTTATGCCACATATTTGAATATTCATTAAGTTAAGGCCTTACTAAAACATATTTTTATTGATGATACAATTTTATTATTTCAATCTGGAAAAGCCAATCACCTGTTGGCAGCTCCAGCAAATTCGTTTATGATACCCTCAAAGTTAACACTTTTGCTCTGGTGAATGTGCAAGATGCCAATGCTAGAAAGACGTTCATTTTTCATTGTTGAGCACAGGTAAGTTTTGTCACGATCACCCTTGTCTTTATCAGGAGTGGGCTGTTGAGTGTCAAATTTTAGTTTAAAAAACATGTCAAGTTTTCTTTGACTCATATTTATGTTGCAAAAAAACTGTTTGCAGTAATTGTCACTTCACCAAAAAGAGCTCTACAGTACTATAGAAGTATTTAATTGACGAGACCACAAATGGAGAAACCTGATCGTGTTTCTGCACTTCATTCAGAGCATGCTACTAGCCTACATTGACAGTATAGAACCTTTGGTAGCAAGTGTGCCTGCACAAATGCAAATGAAGCAAGCAAATTGGTTTTTTTTAAATATGTGTAGGCCTGTGCTTTTTTGCTACTGTTGTTGTTACGCCCCTGGTAGATGAGTTGCAAATACATTCTTGTATTTATATCGAGATATTTTATGACAAGACCAACATGAATTACATCAATGAGGCTGTCTTGTAGATTTAATAGGTTAAATGTGCACAGATTGTGCTTAAACTTACATAAGGTCTTTTCCATTCAATTCTGTATGGCAATGTTCTACTGTAATAAATAGAAGAATCCTTCGCTGGAAAATCTGGATCCTCATATAAAATGCTTCGTCTTAAACACTCTGATCGAATATTGTCAAAGTTACTCTTCCCACGGTGGTGTTTACTGTGGGATTCTGTCTCTCTATTGAACGGACGAGACACACCAACTTTATTAACTTTGTCAAACGGGCTGCCATTCTGATATTGGTGTGGTAAATTTTTGGGCGGTTCGTTGGCATAAGTTGGTTTGTCGTCAAATAATTTTGTATCCACCTTTTTAATAGGCCTGCTGTACAAAACTCTGTTTGTTGATACAAATGCCATGTTTATGCATGAGGACTAAGACATTTCTAAAACACAAAACACCCATTAGCTAGTACACATTGCATACAAATGTTGTATTTTCCATAAAAGTTGTTTGTTGACAGTTTTCCACATGCATTTCCCCCGGATGTTGTATACCAAATATTTTATCCAACCTCCAATGAAAGAATTCATTTGATTGGTCTATTGTAAACCTGGGCGGGGAGATTATGTAGGGGTACATTCGGGAGAACGAACATGCATGTTAAACGAACAATACTGACAAAAATGCTCTTCAAAGTGACTTTTTATTTTTATTGGTCTCAATTGAACATTTCCTTTGTTTTAAAATTTTGATATTAAAAAAAAAAGAAAAAAATGAAATAAAATAATTCTTCAATTACTACTGGTTAATAAACTTATTTATATTTCTATACTATATAAATCCTTGATTTCTATGACTATACCCAGCAAGTATAAACAATTCGATTATCTCACAGTAAATGGTACTGTAAAGAAAATTATATAACTATATATCTATAAGATAAGATACGATTTTATTGTCCAATCAAGGTCCCAGCAAGGGGCAGAGTCATCACAGTGATTTATATTACACACAAAAAAACAATAAACATTCTAATACATAAATGTAATAAACAGTATACAAACAAGCAATTTGCAGAAATTGGTACATAACTACTAAACATATCTATGTCTCTGATGAGTATAATATTTGGAAGAGTCCAATTACAAAAAAAAAAAAAAAAAAAAAGAAAAAAAAGAAAAAAAAAAGCCCAATAAATATATATCATTTGTTGATATTTAATAAATTATTAACTTCTTCTGAACACCGAAATAGAAATAAACCCTTTTATATAACATCTTATTAAAGGGGGTTAGAGTTATGGTGCTTAACGCTACTTTCAACAATATCTCAGTTATAGTGGCGGTCAGTTTGATGGAGGAAACCGGAGCATCCGGGAAAAACCATCGACCAGCCACAAGTCACTGACAAACTTTACCACATAATATTGTATCGAGTACACGTGGCCATTAGTGGGATTCGAACTCATAACTTTAGTGGTGATAGGCACAGACTGCATAGGTAGTTGTAAATCCATCTATACCATACCACCACGTTTACGACCCCCATTTATTTTAAGTAAAGCGGCCGAGTGAGTGAGTGAGTGAGTGATTGTTGTTTAACGGCAACTCAGCAATTTTTCGGCTATATCATGGCGAGAACAAGTTAATTTTCAATGAGATGATGAGGTACGCTTTGTACTAGACCAAAAAGCTGAGTTGGATATTTATAGTGCTAGCTCACTGAAACAGCAGTCCGCAGATAGACATGTCGCCCCACTCGGACACATTATCCTGATTCCGAGCCAACCAGTCTTTGCTCTTTTTCTTTAATGCTGCGTGCTTAGCGGAGAAGCAACAAATACCAATTTCATGATCTTTTGTTTGACTCGACCGGGGCTCGAACCCACGATTAATCGCACTCGAGGGGAGCACGCTAACCATTACGCCACCGATGCGGTTTTTCAAAGAAAGAAAAGAAGGCGAAAGCTATTTTGGGCATAAGGAAACAAGACGAATTATAACTTTCCCTGCATGAATGACATACTTTTGCATAATTATATTGTGTAAATAAAAATATGACAAGCCATTTTAACATACAATGCACATTTTACTTTTAAATGATTTAGATATCTAGAGATACTTGTATTTAAAAACGGGGGTAATTGTCCTTCGTGGCAAACGATGTGTGTTCACATTAATTAACGAGGGTAATTGTCCTTCATGGCAAACGATGTGTGTTCACATTAATTAACGGGGGTAATTGTCCTTCATGGCAAACGATGTGTGTTCACATTAATTAACGGGGGTAATTGTCCTTCATGGCAAACGATGTGTGTTCAGATTAATTAACGGGGGTAATTGTCCTTCATGGCAAACGATGTGTGTTCAGATTAATTGCCCTTAACGATACAATAGATTAATTATAAAAAAAAATTATAAATTGCACTTTCACATATTTTCAAAACATTCTCTTGTAAAGCATTTTTGTATCATGTGACCGAGAACACCAGTGCAAAGCTTTGTTTTTGCCCCTACCCTCTTTGGCAAAAAAAATAGAAAAAGCTACGGTAATTCTAGCATGGATACAAAACAATGTTCAATTAACCAATACATAAACATAAAGGTAGGATCTTTTTTTTTTTTGCTTGTCGGTTTTGAAAGCTTGCCCTCTCCACACACACCCACACATTCCGGTCCTCTCATTAAACTTGCCCCCTCCACACACACCCACACATTCCGATCCTCTCATTAAGCTTGCCCCCACTCTTCGGTCCATTTCTAAAGCATGCCCTCACACTTTCCAGTCCATTTTAACAGCTTTCCCTAACACTTTAGTTTAAACATATTTTTATTTGCTAAATTTAACAAATAGGGATCGGACTCAAGTTTTTCCAACTTATGAAGTCTTCTCCCGAATACAATAATTTACAATATGGATTAGCATGCGCATTGAAATGATATAATATGTATATAATAGCATAGAGTTAAATATACAAAGAATGACTATATACAAAAAACATAAGTTTAGACAATATACGGGGGAAAAAAAAGAATAAAGAAAAAAGAAAAGAGAATAAATACTTTTGGAGATGTGTGTTGGTTCTTTAGATCATTTAGACAATTGTAAATCTTTTGGAGTCTTTAATATATTTAAAAGCATGTTTAAAAATGGTTATATTTTCTTCATATGTTAGGAGATCACTTCCTTTTGTCAGTAGATTTACATCAATATTAATGTTAGAAGGTAGCCAGTTGAGACTATTAAATATTATTTCCCTATTATCTGTATATTTATCACAATCAAAAAAGAAATGGTGAGAATTTTCACATGGTGCGCCACAGTCACAGGAAGCATTTGATAAAATTTTTACTTTACATAAATCGTAATTCAAGAAGGATGCATTGCAGCGAAGCTGTGTTAGAATTACATTTAGTTTTCTAGGACCATAAGAATAGTGTCTCGGAATTGGCATTGAGATTGAACTGCGGATTGCCTTTTTAAATTTAGATAGTGTGTCAAGATTACGCACTGAAAGATTAAGGTTATTCCATTCCCTTACTGTAGCTGAGACGAAAGAATCTCTAGTTAAAGATAGTCTACAGAATGGAACAATAATATCGTTTGCCATTTCGAAGGGGATACATAGTCGTACTTTGGATTGTTGGGGGAATAAGATCGAGTAAATAAGAGGGTGTGCTACCGTTTTGGATATTATATAATAATTGGAGCTTTCTCCTAGTTCTTCTTTCTTCCAATCTCTCCCAGCCAGTTTCTCTATATAGATATTCTGTGTTGGTAAAGATTGGAAGTCCGGTGACAATTCTAGCTGCCTCCAACTGTAGCCTCTCCAATTTGCACGAATTAGAGACACCACAGTTGTCCCAGACCTCACATGCATACTCAAATATTGGTCGAATGTAAATTATGTATAATTTCTCTAATTTTTTTTTATTTAATTTATATTTCAATTTACGCAAAACACTTTCCGGTCCACTACAAAAGGTTGTCCTCTACTTTCCGGTCCTCTCCTAAATATTGCCACACCCCACTTTGCGGTCCACTCCTACGCCTCTGACATAATTACGGACATAATACCATAATAAACATAAAACACATTGATCTAGACTGATTCGATACAAATAAACTGAAAATTCTCTACTTGAGAGGAGAATGTTACTAAACAAAGAGAGATAATTCAAATAAAATATCATGACATTTATAGTTATTATGAAAAGTGATGGTTAACTATTCCAACAGAACGAACAATCACCTCTCACATCAACTTATGTATAAAAACATGACATATAACATTGGAAGTCCATGTCTGGGCTTGAGATAAAAACATGACATATAACATTGGAAGTCCATGTCTGGGCTTGAGATAAAAACATGACATATAACATTGGAAGTCCATGTCTGGGCTTGAGATAAAAACATGACATATAACATTGGAAGTCCATATCTGGGCTTGAGATAAAAACATGACATATAACATTGGAAATCCATGTCTGGGCTTGAGATAAAAACATGACATATAACATTGGAAGTCCATGTCTGGGCTTGAGAAAAAAACATGACATATAACATTGGAAGTCCATGTCTGGGCTTGAGATAAAAACATGACATATAACATTGGAAATCCATGTCTGGGCATGAGATAAAAACATGACATATAACATTGGAAGTCCATGTCTGGGCTTGAGATAAAACATGACATATAACATTGGAAATCCATGTCTGGGCTTGAGATGAAAACATGACATATAACATTGGAAGTCCATGTCTGGGCTTGAGATAAAAACATGACATATAACATTGGAAGTCCATGTCTGGGCTTGAGATAAAAACATGACATATAACATTGGAAGTCCATGTCTGGGCTTGAGATAAAAACATGACATATAACATTGGAAGTCCATGTCTGGGCTTGAGATAAAAACATGACATATAACATTGGAAGTCCATGTCTGGGCTTGAGATAAAAACATGACATATAACATTGGAAGTCCATGTCTGGTCTTGAGATAAAAACATGACATATAACATTGGAAGTCCATGTCTGGGCTTGAGATAAAAACATGACATATAACATTGGAAGTCCATGTCTGGGCTTGAGATAAAAACATGACATATAACATTGGAAGTCCATGTCTGGACTTGAGATAAAAACATGACATATAACATTGGAAGTCCATGTCTGGGCTTGAGATAAAAACATGACATATAACATTGGAAGTCCATGTCTGGGCTTGAGATAAAAACATGACATATAACATTGGAAGTCCATGTCTGGGCTTGAGATAAAAACATGACATATAACATTGGAAGTCCATATCTGGGCTTGAGATAAAAACATGACATATAACATTGGAAATCCATGTCTGGGCTTGAGATAAAAACATGACATATAACATTGGAAGTCCATGTCTGGGCTTGAGAAAAAAACATGACATATAACATTGGAAGTCCATGTCTGGGCTTGAGATAAAAACATGACATATAACATTGGAAATCCATGTCTGGGCATGAGATAAAAACATGACATATAACATTGGAAGTCCATGTCTGGGCTTGAGATAAAACATGACATATAACATTGGAAATCCATGTCTGGGCTTGAGATGAAAACATGACATATAACATTGGAAGTCCATGTCTGGGCTTGAGATAAAAACATGACATATAACATTGGAAGTCCATGTCTGGGCTTGAGATAAAAACATGACATATAACATTGGAAGTCCATGTCTGGGCTTGAGATAAAAACATGACATATAACATTGGAAGTCCATGTCTGGGCTTGAGATAAAAACATGACATATAACATTGGAAGTCCATGTCTGGGCTTGAGATAAAAACATGACATATAACTTTGGAAGTCCATGTCTGGTCTTGAGATAAAAACATGACATATAACATTGGAAGTCCATGTCTGGGCTTGAGATAAAAACATGACATATAACATTGGAAGTCCATGTCTGGGCTTGAGATAAAAACATGACATATAACATTGGAAGTCCATGTCTGGACTTGAGATAAAAACATGACATATAACATTGGAAGTCCATGTCTGGGCTTGAGATAAAAACATGACATATAACATTGGAAGTCCATGTCTGGGCTTGAGATAAAAACATGACATATAACATTGGAAGTCCATGTCTGGTCTTGAGATAAAAACATGACATATAACATTGGAAGTCCATGTCTGGGCTTGAGATAAAAACATGACATATAACATTGGAAGTCCATGTCTGGGCTTGAGATAAAAACATGACATATAACATTGGAAGTCCATGTCTGGACTTGAGATAAAAACATGACATATAACATTGGAAATCCATGTCTGGGCTTGAGATGAAAACATGACATATAACATTGGAAGTCCATGTCTGGGCTTGAGATAAAAACATGACATATAACATTGGAAGTCCATGTCTGGGCTTGAGATAAAAACATGACATATAACATTGGAAGTCTATGTCTGGGCTTGAGACAGACACAAACATATGGAGGGGTTTAACAGCAATACATATATTATTCAAGCGAAAAAAACCTGCACAGATTCTCTTCCACTCAGGGTAAATTCACAGGAAGTATGACCAGGTGGTTTGAATAAGGGTTCTCCTGCTTCACGCTTGGTACCCATCGTGGTTTCCTACAAAACAGGAAGTATGAGCAGATGGTTTGCAAGAGTTATATTATCCTGATTCATGCATGGTACCCATCGTGAATTCCTACAAAACTGGAAGAAAGAATAGGTCGTTTGAAAAGGGTATATTCCCCTGCTTCATACATGGTACCCGTCGTGAATTCCTACAAAGTGTGTACATGTACATATTTCAAATTATTAGGACTATAGGCTATATATTACTATCATTAATGGTGGCGCTTACAGTATGAATAGTTTTGTTTGTTTGTTTGTTTGTTTGTTTGTTTGTTGTTGGTTTTTTGTGTGGCGTATTCTAACACCCTTGAGAGTGTGCATTATGTGACTGAATAGTTAACTGAAAGCATAAAACATTTGTATGCACAATACATGTATATGGCCGCACAGTTCTTACCAATGTAGATACATTTAAGTATTAACTGTTTAGGCAAAAACCTCTCCATAAACATGTCAATTAAGAACTCAAGCCATTTGATGATGTTAGTTTCAGAGCACCTCTTGGAAGAATCTTTTATTTTTCACCAAATAAGATTTGTTCCTTCCTATAACAAGGAACCGCATCGGTGGCGTAATGGTTAGTGTGTTCTCCTCGAGTGCGGTAGATCGTGTATTCAAGTCCCGGTCGGGTGAAACCAAATACTTTAAAATTGGTATTTGTTGCTTCTCTGCTAACCACGCAGAATTAAGGAGAAAGAGCAAAGACTGGATGACTCGGAATCAGAATAATGTGTCCGAGTGGAGCGACATGTCTACCCGCGGACTGCTCTTTCAGTGAGCTAGCACAATAAAAATCCAATTCAGCGTCTTAGTCTATAACACAGCGGACCTCATTATCATTTCATTGAAAATTAACTTGTTCTCGCCATGGTATAGCTGAAAAATTGCTGAGTTGACGTTAAACAATCACTTACTCACTATAACAAGGTATTTGTACCCACGGTTTTATGTTTTATACTATTAACATGATGAGAGTGACATTGATTGTATGTACTTTAACAGATCTTCAGAAATGTTTAAGCTGTCTGTACAAATATAAATCACAAATATATATAAAATTATGTATCAACATTTAGTTTAATATTGTTGATACATAATTTTGAGCACCTGAGTTCACCCCCAGATTTTTAGTGGGGTTCATGTTTCTCGATCTTTAGTTTTTGGTGTATATTTTGTAGATCTTTAGTTTTTGGTGTATATTTTGTAGATCTTTAGTTTTTGGTGTATATTTTGTAGATCTTTAGTTTTTGGTGTATATTTTGTAGATCTTTAGTTTTTGGTGTATATTTTGTAGATCTTTAGTTTTTGGTGTATATTTTGTAGATCTTTAGTTTTTGGTGTATATTTTGTAGATCTTTAGTTTTTGGTGTATATTTTGTAGATCTTTAGTTTTTGGTGTATATTTTGTAGATCTTTAGTTTTTGGTGTATATTTTGTAGATCTTTAGTTTTTGGTGTATATTTTGTAGATCTTTAGTTTTTGGTGTATATTTTGTAGATCTTTAGTTTTTGGTGTATATTTTGTAGATCGTTGTTTGTACTTTCGTCCTTTTTTGGCCATTGTGTATTTGTTCTTCTTCGATCTAAGAATTCTGATTACCCTTTGGTATCTTCAAACTCTTCTTTTAACTACTGTCTAGATTTTTATGTACGCTAGTATTGATAACGTTTATTTAAAGGGATATTAATGCTCGTTTTAACATATATTTTTTCAACTCGTGACGAAGGTTGTTTCTTTTCAATTTAATTGTAAAAACAATCCAAAAATACTTTGAAACGCCCATATAATCCCTAATATCGTTAAAATATCACTTAAAAGGGTCGAAATGAATTTTTGTTCAGGAAGCAAAAATTCAATTATTGGAAAAACCGCAAGATATGACAGAATTATCAACGAATTATATCACTTTTACAAAGTTTCATTGATAAAAACCGGGTTAATGTTTCATAAATATCATTTATTGAACCAATTGCAAGTTTTCATGAGATACAAAAAATTACCAAAATGAGCTTTAATATCCCTTTCAACAACCTCCTACTATTATACCTTGTGATGTACATATACAAAATAAATCATGATGAAAAACTAAAATACAACTAAAACTCAACAATTTATTTATCTATATCACAATTCAGTTTAAAATTAAAATAATAATAAATAAATAAATAAATAATGCGGTGCTATCATCAAGCAGAAATAAACACTTATTTATTACTAAATATGTATACTAGTACACATAACACAATAAATAATAATCTCAAAGCTGTAGTATAAACAAAGAATACAAATAAATATATGTATAATCAGCCGATAAGCTTTATCACATAGCCTTTGAGTCGTACCATGAAGTGAGCTTTTTTGTTTATCATTTCGTGGTGTATGTGTCTGTTTTTGGTCGAGTGCAAGGTCCGATATTTTGATAACCATCTGTGACTTCTTGAGAGACACGACAAATATCAATTTCAAAGAACATATACGTATACTACAAAAATACATAACACTGAACTATTTTCTTTTAGAGATAATGTCTACATGATACAATAAATGACAGAAATTAATGTAACATAACACACATATCTCCAGACGTTGTGTCAGCTTCGTATACAGATGTACATACAGTCAAAATATGTTCAGACCAGGACAAATTAATAGATGACTCTGTAAGATTGTATATAGTTTCTCCTTTTCATCACGTAATCTGGTCAGTTCAGCCATCTTTATAATATTATCAGATTCTAGTATCTCTATCCGCTGTAATGTAAAATGATCAGTATAAATACATACAGTATAAATACATACAGTACACATGTAACGAAGAATGTTCAAAACAACATCGATGATGTAATGATTAGCGTGTTCCCGGTAGATTGTGGGTTCGACTTCCGCTTGGGTGAAGCCAAAGACTGTAGAATTGGTCGGGATCAGGATAATGAGTCAGAGTGGAGCGAACATTTTATACAGGACTGATGTTTCAGTGAGTCAGAACTATTAAAATATAACTAAGCCCTTTGGTCTAGTGCAAAGAGGACATCATATAACTTGTTCATGGTATAGCTGAATGAAAAACTTCCCATTAGGCATTAAACAACAATCACTTACTCACGCACTCACCCAAAGCCGATTAAGACCAATTTTGTCCCTTTTCAGTGATATTGCTGTTTTCTAAGAGTATCGTTTTACCTCTATCTATGATTTATCTATCGGATTTTGGAACTGCTCCGACATTGTGGTATTTTGTGTTTTTCATTTTATGCTTTAGTATGCAAATGTACGTGTCACAAAGTTGAAATTGAAGTTGATGAATCTCCATTGGTCTATTATCTTGTCTTGTTTTGTCTAAAGAAACCATCAAAATATACCAGTAGGGTACGATAAAACAAAGTAACAATATTTGTGGAAACATGTCAGATGACAGATGCTAAAACGTAATTATTAACACTTTCTTATGTCGTTTTTGATCAGTTAAGGATATCGATTTTTCCTCTTAAGATTTCTACACTTTTCCTCTTAGATTTCGGAATTGGGCCGACAGTGTGATATTTTTTGTTTTTCATTTTATTAGTTAAAATGAAGACTATATATTACCTTTGATAGTGTTTGTTTGTTCTGCTTCTTCCTTTGACGAAATCTTTGTGCTGCAAGCTTATTTTGTTCTCGTCTCTTTATTATTTTTAATTCTTCTTCTTTTGTTAACTGAAAAGAAATTAAAAAAATAAATTCAACCATGGATATTGTACAGGATGATAGAAGAATTCTGTATATTTCTGGTCATGAAAAACAAAAGAAGGACAATACTATGACAACAATAGACGGAACATATCTGGTAGCCTCCCTTCTTCTTCCCTACTGTTTGTAGCCTCCCTTCTTCTTCTTCTTCCCTATTCCTCCGTTTTGAAGTTTTGAAGATTTTATATTACATTATTCTTTATTATCATCGTCTAAATATATCATGTTGTAAAGTTTATTTGTATATTATCGCTATTATGTGCTATCATTTTTTGTTTATATTTTTGTAAAATGGAAAGGACTTCACTACTGTTACAATAGCTTGTGTCCATTCCCACTTGCTACATTTTTGTCAGTAAAATATGCTGAAGTCAAGGTATAAGACAGATATAATAGAATCTCTGGTATTCCTTATTCCAAGCTTACTTCGATAGATGTGGTTAACAAAGTCATCAGACGTGGGACATCATCTATATAATGGAACATCATCTATATAATGGAACATCATCTATATAATGGAACATGAAATCGTTGGTTATTTCTAGCTTCCTTTCGTTTTCCTTGAGAAGCCACATGTATGAAGTCTGATTCATATGAATGAAGGAACAAGTTCACCAAACAACGATCTATGAAGTCATTCAAAAACTCGAACTTTTTAATGTCAATTTAAGAGAGCTTTTTGCTAGAACCAGAATTTGTTTTATAGTGCAAAATTTGTTTCAAGCTAAATCAAGATATTTATATTTACGCTGGCCTTATTTGTCTGAAGGGTAGATGATTCAAATATCTTAATGTTTTTGCACGAGGAAAGGGATCTTTATTATAAGTTCTCTTACAGATCATAATAATTTTAACAATACATATCTGATTCTACCACAGGAGGGAGTATCTACTGTCACAGTAACTGTGAAGCCCGGTTTGCTCGCCGATAGATGTTAATAATTTGGAAAGAGGTTTCATGGAACATTTGGCAGACCGAGCAATATATCCTCTTTGCATGGACACTTATGCACCTTAGATATGCAGTAGATTGAGAGAAGATCCGGTTCTTCATTAAAAAGGAACACAAACAGACCCATGATTCTCCAATAATTCCCTTATCGTAAATGTCGTCGGGGTATATGTAGGGTTGCCAAGTGAATTGTCGTTACCCAATTCATTTATCAAGCAATCTATGCAAAAACGATGTTGTTGGGGGCCTTGTCTGCAGGCACAACAACATACTTGTCATGGAGGCAAGACATGTGTTTTGCAACATTTGGGTCTTTGAATATACTTTCCCACTTTATAAACCAGATGAATGTCATACCTCGTATTTCATTGGTTCAGGGAAGTCCACTTTAAGTTCCTCTTTCCCTGTTGCTAATCTCCTTGCTTGTATGGTATATTTCAGTTCCTCTTTGGCTAGTTGAGATAAGTTACCAGTTTCTAAAGCAGTCAGTGTTGCGTCCAGGAAGTTGTTATTCCTCAGATTTAAAAACCCATCAGCACACTCCTCTGCCATATCTAACATATTAGTGTACCATGTCTCAATATCAAGCATTGGCATTGTAGAGATCAACTTAGTTCCACTTCATTTTCTGATGTACAGCACCTGAAACAAAAGAAAAATAACTTGATATAAATTATTAGGGAACTTTGCAAACGGGAATCATGATCTCTCTATATTTGTATTACTGTAATTTTTATTTCCCTATGTATGTATTACTGTAACCATGACTGTCCTATGTATGTATTACTGTAACCATGACTGTCCTATGTATGTATTACTGTAACCATGATTGTCATATGTTTGCATTACTGTAACCATGATTGTCATTTGTTTGTATTACTGTAACCATGATTGTCCTATATTTGTATTACTCTAACTATAATTGTCATGTGCTTGTATTACTGTAACCATGATTGTCATTTGTTTGCATTACTGTAACCATGATTCTCATATGTTTGTGTTACTGTAACCATGATTCTTATATGTTTGTATTACTGTAACCATGATTGTCCTATATTTGTAGTATTGTAACCATGATTGTCCTATGCTTGTATTACTGTAACCATGATTGTCATATGCTTGTATTGCTGTAACCATGATTGCCCTATGCTTGCATTACTGTAACCATGATTGTCCTATGTTTGTATTACTCTAACTATAATTGTCATGTGTTTGTATTACTGTAACCATGATTGTCGTATGTTTGTGTTACTGTAACCATGGTTGTCCTATGTTTGCATTACTGTAACCATGACTGTCCTATGTTTGTATTACTGCTACCATGATTATCATGTTTGTATTACTGTAACCATGATTGTCATTTGTTTGTATTACTGTAACCATGATTGTCATATGTTTATATTACTGTAACCACGATTGTCCTATATTTGTATTACTCTAACTATTATTGTCATGTGTTTGTATTACTGTAACCATGATTGTCATATGTTTGCATTACTGTAACCATGATTGTCATTTGTTTGTATTACTGTAACCATGATTGTCATATGTTTATATTACTGTAACCACGATTGTCCTATATTTGTATTACTCTAACTATAATTGTCATGCGTTTGTATTACTGTAACCATGATTGTCATTTGTTTGCATTACTGTAACCATGATTCTCATATGTTTGTGTTACTGTAACCATGATTCTTATATGTTTGTATTACTGTAACCATGATTGTCCTATATTTGTATTATTGTAACCATGATTGTCCTATGCTTGTATTACTGTAACCATGATTGTCATATGCTTGTATTGCTGTAACCATGATTGCCCTATGCTTGCATTACTGTAACCATGATTGTCCTATGTTTGTATTACTCTAACTATAATTGTCATGTGTTTGTATTGCTGTAACCATGATTGTCGTATGTTTGTGTTACTGTAACCATGGTTGTCCTATGTTTGCATTACTGTAACCATGACTGTCCTATGTTTGTATTACTGCTACCATGATTATCATGTTTGTATTACTGTAACCATGATTGTCATTTGTTTGTATTACTGTAACCATGATTGTCATATGTTTGTATTACTGTAACCATGATTGTCATTTGTTTGTATTACTGTGACCATGATTGCCATATGTTTGTATTACTGTAACCATGATTGTCATATGTTTGTATTACTGTAACCATGATTGTCATGTGTTTGTATTACTGTGACCATGATTGCCCTAAGTTTGCATTACTGTAACCATGACTGTCCTATGTTTGTATTACTGCTACCATGATTGTCATGTTTGTATTACTGTAACCATGATTGTCATATGTTTGTATTACTGTAACCATGATTGTCATGTGTTTGTATTACTGTAACCATGATTGTCCTGTGTTTGCATTACTGTAACCATGATTGTCCTGTATTTGTATTACTGTAACCACGATTGTCATGTGTTCGCATTATTGTAACCATGATTGTCCTGTTTGTATTACTGTAACCATGATTGTCATATGTTTGTGCTACTGTAACCATGATTCTCATATGTTTGTATTACTGTAAACATGATTGCCCTATGTTTGTATTACTGTCACCATGATTGCCCTATGTTTGTATTACTGTGACCATGGTTGTCTTGTGTTTGTATTACTGTAACCATGATTGTCCTGTGTTTGTATTACTGTAACCGTGATTGTTCCACGTTTGTATTACTGTAACCATGATTGTCCTGTGTTTGTATTAGTGTAACCGTGATTGTCCTATGTTTGTATTACTGTAGTCATGGTTGTCCTATGTTTGTATTACTGTAACCATGATTGTGCGGTGTTTGCATTACTGTAACCATGATCGTCCTATGATTATATTACTGTAATTATGATTACCCTATGTTTGTATTACTGTAGCCACGATTGATTGTCCTATGTTTGTATTACTGTAACCATGGTTGCCCTATGTTTGTATTACTGTAGCCATGATTGTCCTGTTTGTATTACTGTAACCATGATTGTCCTATGTTTGTGTTACTGCAATCCTGATTGCCCTGATAAACTTTGTTAACTCTTTTATTGGTCAAGTAGGTATAAGTTAAGAAAACTTGTCTACGTTGTGTGTATGTATGTCATTTGATCAACGATGAAATAAATACATATACTGGATAGTTAACTGCTTTGCTTAAAAGTGTCAAATAAACTAGTTTTTGTATCAGGTCAAAAGTTACGGTTCTCTTCCTAGCGAAACAATATATAGAAATAGTATGTATCAACAATTAGTATACCTTCGTTTAAAAAAACCTCGCCAAAAATATTTTTTTTGGGGGTTTTCTAGACATCGAAATTACTGCAACTACAAACGTTACTTGTGTGCCTTGATATCATCAATGACTACATCAACTACAAACGTTTCTTGTGTGGCTTGATCTCATCAATGATTACATCAACTACAAACGTTTCTTGTGTGGCTTGATCTCATCAATGATTACATCAACTACAAACGTTACTTGTGTGGCTTGATATCATCAATGATTACATCAACTACAAACGTTACTTGTGTGGCTTGATCTCATCAATGATTACATCAACTACAAGCGTTACTTGTGTGGCTTGATATCATCAATGATTACATCAACTACAAACGTTACCTGTGTGTTACTTGTGTGGCTTGACATCATCAATGATTACATCAACTACAAACGTTACTTGTGTGGCTTGATCTCATCAATGATTACATCAACTACAAACGTTACTTGTGTGGCTTGATCTCATCAATGATTACATCAACTACAAACGTTACTTGTATGGCTTGATCTCATCAATGATTACATCAACTACAAACGTTACTTGTGTGGCTTGATCTCATCAATGATTACATCAACTACAAACGTTACTTGTGTGGCTTGATATCATCAATGATTACATCAACTACAAACGTTACTTGTGTGGCTTGATATCATCAATGATTACATCAACTACAAACGTTACTTGTGTGGCTTGATATCATCAATGATTACATCAACTACAAACGTTACTTGTGTGGCTTGATCTCATCAATGATTACATCAACTACAAACGTTACTTGTGTGGCTTGATCTCATCAATGATTACATCAACTACAAACGTTACTTGTGTGGCTTGATATCATCAATGATTACATCAACTACAAACGTTACTTGTGTGGCTTGATATCATCAATGACTACATCAACTACAAACGTTTCTTGTGTGCCTTGATATCATCAATGACTACATCAACTACAAACGTTACTTGTGTGGCTTGATCTCATCAATGATTACATCAACTACAAACGTTTCTTGTGTGGCTTGATCTCATCAATGATTACATCAACTACAAACGTTTCTTGTGTGGCTTGATCTCATCAATGATTACATCAACTACAAACGTTACTTGTGTGGCTTGATATCATCAATGATTACATCAACTACAAACGTTACTTGTGTGGCTTGATCTCATCAATGATTACATCAACTACAAGCGTTACTTGTGTGGCTTGATATCATCAATGATTACATCAACTACAAACGTTACCTGTGTGTTACTTGTGTGGCTTGACATCATCAATGATTACATCAACTACAAACGTTACTTGTGTGGCTTGATCTCATCAATGATTACATCAACTACAAACGTTACTTGTGTGGCTTGATCTCATCAATGATTACATCAACTACAAACGTTACTTGTATGGCTTGATCTCATCAATGATTACATCAACTACAAACGTTACTTGTGTGGCTTGATCTCATCAATGATTACATCAACTACAAACGTTACTTGTGTGGCTTGATATCATCAATGATTACATCAACTACAAACGTTACTTGTGTGGCTTGATATCATCAATGATTACATCAACTACAAACGTTACTTGTGTGGCTTGATATCATCAATGATTACATCAACTACAAACGTTACTTGTGTGGCTTGATCTCATCAATGATTACATCAACTACAAACGTTACTTGTGTGGCTTGATCTCATCAATGATTACATCAACTACAAACGTTACTTGTGTGGCTTGATCTCATCAATGATTACATCAACTACAAACGTTACTTGTGTGGCTTGATCTCATCAATGATTACATCAACTACAAACGTTACTTGTGTGGCTTGATATCATCAATGATTACATCAACTACAAACGTTACTTGCGTGGCTTGATATCATCAATGATTACATCAACTACAAACGTTACTTGTGTGGTTTGATCTCATCAATGATTACATCAACTACAAACGTTACTTGTGTGGCTTGATATCATCAATGATTACATCAACTACAAACATTACTTGTGTGGCTTGATATCATCAATGATTACATCAACTACAAACGTTACTTGCGTGGCTTGATATCATCAATGATTACATCAACTACAAACGTTACTTGTGTGGTTTGATCTCATCAATGATTACATCAACTACAAACGTTACTTGTGTGGCTTGATATCATCAATGATTACATCAACTACAAACGTTACTTGTGTGGCTTGATCTCATCAATGATTACATCAACTACAAACGTTACTTGTGTGGCTTGATCTCATCAATGATTACATCAACTACAAACGTTACTTGTGTGGCTTGATGTCATCAATGATTACATCAACTACAAATGTTACTTGTGTGGCTTGATCTCATCAATGATTACATCAACTACAAACGTTACTTGTGTGGCTTGATCTCATCAATGATTACATCAACTACAAACGTTACTTGTGTGGCTTGATCTCATCAATGATTACATCAACTAAAAACGTTACTTGTGTGGCTTGATATCATGAATGATTACATCAACTACAAACGTTACTTGTGTGGCTTGATCTCATCAATGATTACATCAACTACAAACGTTACGTGTATGGCTTGATCTCATCAATGATTACATCAACTACAAACGTTACTTGTGTGGCTTGATCTCATCAATGATTACATCAACTACAAACGTTACTTGTGTGGCTTGATGTCATCAATGATTACATCAACTACAAATGTTACTTGTGTGGCTTGATCTCATCAATGATTACATCAACTACAAACGTTATGTGTAACAAACGTTACTTGTGTGGCTTGATCTCATCAATGATTACATCAACTACAAGCGTTACTTGTGTGGGCTTGATATCATCAATGATTACATCAACTACAAACGTTACCTGTGACGATTATATACACAGTTACTTGTGTGGCTTGACATCATCAATGATTACATCAACTACAAACGTTACTTGTGTGGCTTGATATCATCAATGATTACATCAACTACAAGCTTTACCTGGGTGTTACTTGTGTGGCTTGATATCATCAATGATGTGTGGCTTGACATCATCAATGATTACATAATCAACTACAAAACGTTACTTGTGTGGCTTGATATCCCATCCAATGATTACGTGTGCTTGATTTCAATGATTACATCAACTACAAACGTTATGTGTGGCTTGACTCATCAATGATTACATCAACTACAAACGTTACTTGTGTGGCTTGACATCATCAATGATTACATCAACTACAAACGTTACTTGTGTGGCTTGATATCATCAATGATTACATCAACTACAAACGTTACTTGTGTGGCTTGATATCATCAATGATTACATCAACTACAAACGTTACTTGTGTGGCTTGATATCATCAATGATTACATCAACTACAAACGTTACTTGTGTGGCTTGATATCATCAATGATTACATCAACTACAAACGTTACTTGTGTGGCTTGATATCATGAATGATTACATCAACTACAAACGTTACTTGTGTGGCTTGATATCATCAATGATTACATCAACTACAAACGTTACTTGTGTGGCTTGATCTCATCAATGATTACATCAACTACAAACGTTACTTGTGTGGCTTGATCTCATCAATGATTACATCAACTACAAACGTTACTTGTGTGGCTTGATCTCATCAATGATTACATCAACTACAAACGTTACTTGTGTGGCTTGATATCATCAATGATTACATCAACTACAAACGTTACTTGTGTGGCTTGATATCATCAATGATTACATCAACTACAAACGTTACTTGTGTGGCTTGATCTCATCAATGATTACATCAACTACAAACGTTACTTGTGTGGCTTGATCTCATCAATGATTACATCAACTACAAACGTTACTTGTGTGGCTTGATATCATCAATGATTACATCAACTACAAACGTTTCTTGTGTGGCTTGATCTCATCAATGATTACATCAACTACAAACGTTACCTTGTGTGGCTTGATATCATCAATGATTACATCAACTACAAACGTTACCTGTGTGGCTTGATATCATCAATGATTACATCAACTACAAACGTTACTTGTGTGGCTTGATCTCATCAATGATTACATCAACTACAAACGTTACTTGTGTGGCTTGATCTCATCAATGATTACATCAACTACAAACGTTACTTGTGTGGCTTGATCTCATCAATGATTGCATCAACTAAAAACGTTACTTGTGTGGCTTGATCTCATCAATGATTACATCAACTACAAACGTTACTTGTGTGGCTTGATCTCATCAATAATTACATCAACTACAAACGTTACTTGTGTGGCTTGATCTCATCAATGATTACATCAACTACAAACGTTACTTGTGTGGCTTGATCTCATCAATAATTACATCAACTACAAACGTTACTTGTGTGGCTTGATCTCATCAATGATTACATCAACTACAAACGTTACTTGTGTGGCTTGATCTCATCAATAATTACATCAACTACAAACGTTACTTGTGTGGCTTGATCTCATCAATGATTACATCAACTACAAACGTTACTTGTGTGGCTTGATCTCATCAATGATTACATCAACTACAAACGTTACTTGTGTGGCTTGATATCATCAATGATTACATCAACTACAAACGTTACTTGTGTGGCTTGATCTCATCAATGATTACATCAACTACAAACGTTACTTGTGCGGCTTGATCTCATCAATGATTACATCAACTACAAACGTTTCTTGTGTGGCTTGATATCATCAATGATTACATCAACTACAAACGTTACTTGTGTGGCTTGATCTCATCAATGATTACATCAACTACAAACGTTACTTGTGTGGCTTGATCTCATCAATGATTACATCAACTACAAACGTTACTTGTGTGGCTTGATCTCATCAATGATTACATCAACTACAAACGTTACTTGTGTGGCTTGATGTCATCAATGATTACATCAACTACAAATGTTACTTGTGTGGCTTGATCTCATCAATGATTACATCAACTACAAACGTTACTTGTGTGGCTTGATATCATCAATGATTACATCAACTACAAACGTTACTTGTGTGGCTTGATCTCAACAATGATTACATCAACTACAAACGTTACTTTTGTGGCTTGATCTCATCAATGATTACATCAACTACAAACGTTACTTGTGTGGCTTGATCTCATCAATGATTACATTAATTACAAACGTTACTTGTGTGGCTTGATCTCATCAATGATTACATCAACTACAAACGTTACTTGTGTGGCTTGATCTCATCAATGATTACATCAACTACAAACGTTACTTGTTTGGCTTGATCTCATCAATGATTACATCAACTACAAACGTTACTTGTGTGGCTTGATATCATCAATGATTACATCAACTACAAACGTTACTTGTGTGGCTTGATATCATCAATGATTACATCAACTACAAACGTTACTTGTGTGGCTTGATATCATCAATGATTACATTAACTACAAACGTTACTTGTGTGGCTTGATCTCATCAATGATTACATCAACTACAAACGTTACTTGTGTGGCTTGATCTCATCAATGATTACATTAATTACAAACGTTACTTGTGTGGCTTGATCTCATCAATGATTACATCAACTACAAACGTTACTTGTGCGGCTTGATATCATCAATGATTACATCAACTACAAACGTTACTTGTGTGGCTTGATATCATCAATGATTACATCAACTACAAACGTTACTTGTGTGGCTTGATCTCATCAATGATTACATCAACTACAAACGTTACTTGTGTGGTTTGATCTCATCAATGATTACATCAACTACAAACGTTACTTGTGTGGTTTGATTACATTTTAAAGTGATCTTAAAATATCTTGTTGAATTTCCCGATTATTTTAAATAGATATATTCACAAAGTCTCGTTTAAATCGCGTTAATAAAAAAAAATATGAAGCAAAACATGTGGATTTTCTATATCGTTTAGATTTGTTTTGATATCAACTTAGGGTTATGGTTATGATGTTTAACGTCACTTTCAATAATATTTAGGTTTTCTTGGCGGTCAATTTTATTGGTGGAGGAAATCGTATTGGCCGGAGAAAACTACCGATCTGCCACAAGTCACTGACAAACTTTATGACATAATGTTGTATCGAGTACACCTCGTCATGAGCAGGGTTCGAACTCACAACGTTAGTGGTGATAGGCACTGATTGCACAGGTAGTTGTAGATCTAAATACCATACGATCACGATCACGACGGCCTAATATCAACTTTAGTAACATTATAGATTTCACTTTTATTAAATATGTTAGTAAAGAACGAAGTCCTTATAACTGTAGGCTGTCCGATTTTTCCTTCTATATTGATAGCCAAATATCTGTTCACCGGAAGTTTGAAAAATATATCAATTGATACTTCAGAAACGCAAAAGAAATATATTTCAATGAAAAATTCCCAATTCTTTAATTATTTACTCTATGTAAAATCGAAATAAACTTGAAATAAAATTCTAATAAAAAAAATCTCTTTCTACGAAACTCCCGACGGAAGAGCGGCGTACCGTAGGTAAAATGAACGGAACAGCCATAACAAATCGGCTACAAAATTCATTCAAAATAAAAGATAATAACGTGTACGGATCATCGTATTATTGAAATTTTAGGACTTCGTCCTTCAAACAGGTTGCCTGTCTCATATTTGTTCATTCTATAGCACTCCTTATTTTATTTGTAACAAAATATGTCAACTTAATTTACAATTCGAAAGTTTGTCACGTTTAAACTTTTTATGTCGAAATTAAATTTAAATTTCTAAATTTAAATTTAAAAAGACAAAATATATTTTGCAATATACATCTTTAAAAAATCAAATAGAATTCAAATGTGATTGACAGAAAGTCGGGAATACAGAAAAGATGTGTTTGTTCGTAAACTATTACTTGCACGTACACATGATACAGTGTTTATGCCCTTTTTAATTGTTTTATCTTTTTTGAAAAACCCACACCCACGCACAATGTCAAATAAACCTTGACAGGACAAAAATATCATGGAATAACGATCCCGGGGAATGGTTTATATTAAACATACATTTGTGCTTTAAAAGACAACTATTTTAGTAATTTTAATTCTAATGATTAGATAATGCTATCATAATTAAAATCTGATGTACACAAAATTAAATAATTGTAGAAATATGTGACATTTTTCGTCATTTTGCCAAAAGATTGTAACGTTAAGAATGTATAGTTGTGCATGGATAATTGATTCGGGTTGCATCTGACAAAAAAAACCCATTGAACTATTGCTGAATTTTCAAACAAACTATTTTGTGCATCAATTAGGTAGATGTGTTTTTGTACTCATTTAAGTGGTATTCATCTAAGAACATTTAAGTGGTATTCATCTAAGAACATTTAAGTGGTATTCATCTAAGAACATTTAAGTGGTATTCATCTAAGAACATTTAAGTGGTATTCATCTAAGAACATTTAAGTGGTATTCATCTAAGAGCATTTAAGTGGTATTCATCCAAGAACATTTAAGAGGTATTCATCTAAGAACATTTAAGTGGTATTCATCTAAGAACATTTAAGTGGTATTCATTTAAGAACATTTAAGTGGTATTCATCTAAGAACATTTAAGTGGTATTCATCTAAGAACATTTAAGTGGTATCATCTAAGAACATTTAAGTGGTATTCATCTAAGAACATTTAAGTGGTATTCATCTAAGAACATTTAAGTGGTATTCATCTAAGAACATTTAAGTGGTATTCATCTAAGAACATTTAAGTGGTATCATCTAAGGACATTTAAGTGGTATTCATCTAAGAACATTTAAGTGGTATTCATCTAAGAACATTTAAGTGGTATTCATTTAAGAACATTTAAGTGGTATTCATCTAAGAACATTTAAGTGGTATTCATCTAAGAGCATTTAAGTGGTATTCATCTAAGAACATTTAAGTGGTATTCATCTAAGAACATTTAAGTGGTATTCATCTAAGAACATTTAAGTGGTATTCATCTAAGAACATTTAAGTGGTATTCATCTAAGAACATTTAAGTGGTATTCATCTAAGAACATTTAAGTGGTATTCATCTAAGAGCATTTAAGTGGTATTCATCTAAGAACATTTAAGTGGTATTCATCTAAGAACATTTAAGTGGTATTCATCTAAGAACATTTAAGTGGTATTCATCTAAGAGAATTTAAGTGGTATTCATCTAAGAGAATTTAAGTGGTATTCATCTAAGAACATTTAAGTGGTATTCATCTAAGAACATTTAAGTGGTATTCATCTAAGAACATTTAAGGGGTATTCATCTAAGAACATTTAAGTGGTATTCATCTAAGAGAATTTAAGTGGTATTCATCTAAGAGAATTTAAGTGGTATTCATCTAAGAACATTTAAGTGGTATTCATCTAAGAACATTTAAGTGGTATTCATCTAAGAACATTTAAGTGGTATTCATCTAAGAGAATTTAAGTGGTATTCATCTAAGAGAATTTAAGTGGTATTCATCTAAGAACATTTAAGTGGTATTCATCTAAGAGAATTTAAGTGGTATTCATCTAAGAGAATTTAAGTGGTATTCATCTAAGAACATTTAAGTGGTATTCATCTAAGAACATTTAAGTGGTATTCATCTAAGAGCATTTAAGTGGTATTCATCTAAGAACATTTAAGTGGTATTCATCTAAGAACATTTAAGTGGTATTCATCTAAGAACATTTAAGTGGTATTCATCTAAGAGAATTTAAGTGGTATTCATCTAAGAGAATTTAAGTGGTATTCATCTAAGAACATTTAAGTGGTATTCATCTAAGAACATTTAAGTGGTATTCATCTAAGAACATTTAAGGGGTATTCATCTAAGAACATTTAAGTGGTATTCATCTAAGAGAATTTAAGTGGTATTCATCTAAGAGAATTTAAGTGGTATTCATCTAAGAACATTTAAGTGGTATTCATCTAAGAACATTTAAGTGGTATTCATCTAAGAACATTTAAGTGGTATTCATCTAAGAGAATTTAAGTGGTATTCATCTAAGAGAATTTAAGTGGTATTCATCTAAGAACATTTAAGTGGTATTCATCTAAGAGAATTTAAGTGGTATTCATCTAAGAGAATTTAAGTGGTATTCATCTAAGAACAATGGTATTCATCTAAGAACATTTAAGTGGTATTCATCTAAGAGAATTTAAGTGGTATTCATCTAAGAGAATTTAAGTGGTATTCATCTAAGAGAATTCTAAATATGTGACGAAACATGTAACCAGAAGCCTCACTTGTTTCAACTAAACACGAGGGAAATATTCCAATGAATAAAAGACACAATCAGATATCGGTAATAAGGAACTCTTAACATAATGTATGACAAGAAGGGTTTGAAGATACCAAAGGGGTAATCAGAATCCATAAATCGATGAAGGATAGACAATACAATGACCAAAAGAAAAAGTACAAACAACGATCTACAAAACACTACACATAAAACCAAAGATCGAGTAACACGAACCTCACTAAAAACCGGGGGTGAACCCAGGTGCCCCGGAAGGGTGAGCAGATCCTGCTCCACTAGTGGCACCAGTCGTGTTAATCTAGTTACAAAGCCGTTGATAAGTCATGAACGAAGACAAACAAAGTGACTTTCCCATTGTAAATTTCTCATTTGTCAGTAATGATATCTACTTTTTCTCTATACATATAAATAAATATATGTATTATTACTTTATTCTAACGTATGTTCTAGTTTTATATAAATAAATATATGTATTATTGTTTTATTCTAACGTATGTTCTAGTTTTATATAAATAAATATATGTATTATTGTTTTATTCTAACGTATGTTCTAGTTTTATATAAATAAATATATGTATTATTGCTTTATTCTAACGTATGTTCTAATTTTCATATTTTTCTGGAAACCGTACGATTACAAAAATAAATACACTTTAAGTTTACAAAGACTCCAAACAAAAATAACATGAAAAATCTACGATTGACACCATACAACGATTCATCCACTGGTGTATTACATTGTATGTATAATTCCACAGTAATAAGTTTATCATTTATCAAACACTGAGTAGCTATCCAGATGGATTTGGCCTTGTATTTTGAGTGAGTGAGTTGTTGTTGTTTAACGCCAACTCTTGGCGAGAACAGAAGATCAGAAATGATAATGTCTGCCTTTTACTAGACCAACACGCTGAGTTGGATTTCTATATTGCTAGCTCAATATAACAATAATCCGCGGGTAGACATGTCGCTCTACTCTGACACATCATTCTGACTCCAAGCCAATCAGTTTTAGTGCTGCCTGCTTCTCGGAGAAGCAACAAATGACAATTTTCAAGTGTTGATTTGATTCTTGTATTTTAGTAAAGAAACAACATTTTGTAAATGAATAAACACAAAAATGGAATTAATATTTCGAAAGAAATTTTACATGGAAGATTTGAATTTATATTGCAGCAGAACTCATAATTACCCCAACCTGAATATAAAGAACCGCATATGTGTCGTAATGGTAAGCGCACTTGCCTCGAGTGTGGCAGATCGTGGGTTCGAGTCCCGGTCGGATCAAACCAAAGATTATAAAATTGGTATTTTTTGCTTCTCCGTTTAGCACGCAGCATTAAGGAGAAAGAGCAAAGACTCGGAATCAGAATAATGTGTCCGAGTGGAGCGACATGTCTACCCGCGGACTGTTGTTTCAGTGAGCTAGCACTTTACAAATCCAACTCAGCGTGTTGATCGAGAGCAAAGCGGACCTCATCATTATCTCATTGAAAATTTACTTGGACTCGCCATGATATAGCTGAAAAATTGCTGAATTGTCGTTAAACAACAATCACTCCCCCCGCTCATGCAAGGTGTATTCGATACAACATTAAGTGATAAAGTTTGTCAGTGACTTTGGCAGGTCGGTGGTTTTCTCCGGGTACTCGGACCCAACGATATAACTGAAATATTGTTGAAAGTAGTGTTAAACATCATTAACCATAACCCCTAGTCCAATGTACATGATGGTTAATGATATCTTGACAGGGGCGCATCCAGGATTTCAAGTTAGGGGGGCGGACTTAAAAAAATTGTGCCGAGCGGAGGGAGGCGCGAAAATTTTTGGGGTATTTCGTGTGAAAAATCACGATTTTACGCCCAAAAATCATATTTTTTCCAATTTTAGGAGGGGCGCGCGCCGGGTGCTTCCCCCCCCCCCCCCCCCCCCCCTGGATCCGCCCCTGCTTAAGTTAGTTATATATATGGGATATATAACATTGTTTGTCGCTGGTAGACCTATAACTGAATATTTACATTATTTTCTATATTATGTCAGTACCATTGTTTTTTAGTTTGTGAATAAAAAATATATAAAAAAAACATTGTTGTCCAAATTATCAGTTTAATCAAGCAAAATTACAATTGTATTATAAGAAAGAAACATAATATTTGTAAATAAATAAAAAATATTTTTTTTTAGCAAAACAGGGTTCAAGCTAATATGAATCACATATCATTAAAGTAAGAACTTAATATAAAAAAAAGAAAAAAATCATAATTTAAAAAAAAAACACACTTGGGCATTTTCTTCAAAATAAATCACTTTTTCAATTCACAACGAGAAAACAGGCTTAAAATGTATATCATGTAAAACATATATCAACAGAAATATATTGAATGGTGTCTTCATCCTATGTCAACCAACATTTTGAAATATCATATTCAGGGAATGCTGACAAACATATTGCAATAGGTGCAAAAATATTATTAAAAAATGTTTATATTAAAAAAATTAATTAAGATAATAAGTATAATTATGTAATTAAGCAACTGTTATTAAAGAATCTGATTTTCAATAATCAATATTTTTGAAAATCAGACTTTAGTTTTAAATATACAATTATCAGTATTTCATAATGTACTTTTCAATGAAAACTTTTAAAAGTTTAAACATATTGCTTAAAAAATTAATTCAAGCAGAATCTTAATGAATTGGTCCTTGATCAGCGCTCACTCTAAGCTAGTTCTTTACAGTGATATTCATGATATCAAATTATTATTTTTTTAAATCTCTTTTGTTAGGTTTATCTAATCCCCAGGTTTCAAAATATGAATATTTTATAATTTTTTGTTATGTGATGCTTGCACATACTGTTTATAATGTTGTTGTTGGTTTTTTTTTTTTGTTATTTACAGGAAGTTTTATAATAAATTATGCCTTTGCTTGTTTTACATTTAAAATTATGTTGTAATTTATATTAATATAATATTATTATTGTGGACATTGATATCTCCCCTGGTTTGACTTTAATCAAACAGCACCAAAATTGGCAAATATGTTTATACAACACCAGTCATGTTTACATATAATAATTAACTTTTTCAACCTATTATTATGCCAACATTTTGTTTAACCTTTTTATACTTACAGGTTGAATGAACCTTATTGAAAACTAGACCGAATTCTTGGTCTATATTAAGCATTTTTCGTTATCTTTCACCGACTTTTGATTTCTAATTTTAAATTTGTTTTTTTTGTTACCCTTTTTATGGTGCAAATATATATATAATAAAAAGAAGACTATTTACACAATATACACAAGAAATAAATACATGTAATAAATAATTAAATTATACGTACCACAAATTAAAATATAAAATTATGATTTTAATTATATTTACTGCATGAGTCTGGTCATATTGTATAAACTCAATTTGTTGATGAAAAGAAGTTAATGAAATACTTATGCTTTATATACATTTAACAAGTATATTTAACAGATATGTATTAACGTTTCACGTGACTACACACGACACACTTTATACTTACATTGCATACTTTGTATTATTAACATTCTATAGTATATTTCTTTACTTACTAGAACATCTATATACGTATATGGTCACACATTTTCCTTCTCACAACCCACTTCATAAGTAACCAACATATATAAAGTTAATTTTCTCAAGCAGCGGCGGTAAAATATATTTTGTCACCTAAAGAATTTGGAAAAACCCATCCCACTCCCACTAGAGAAAACATAATTCATAAACACGGGTATACTATTAGGGAACACGTGGCAGCCATATTGTTTTGATTGCCAGAGAACCATTGGTGACATTGCATTGTAGAAATGGTATTCTGTATACATGTAATGACATGTCCAATGTTCCATAAGAAGCTTCCTTCACCAATGAAGTATTTCATATTCCCATGGTAATGCAGTTGTATACACAGTAAATTCTATATGTACGACAGCCGCAAGTGATTAAGTTTACCAATTGCTTGCCCATGGTCGGTGGTTCTCTCCGGCTTCTTCCACCACTAAAACTGGTCGCCATGATATAGCTGAAATATTGCTGAAAGTGGCGTTAAACACAATAAATCAATGAAATCAATCTATATGTACGTCCTTTCCCTACAAACGATTGCTAATTAGGATACTGCCAGCTGTATTTTCTGTGCAAGCACCATGACATTCCCCAAACATTAAACACCAGTAAATGTCTCTGGTGCTACGGATGAGTTTTGATTCACCCCCTGCTATAACGAGTGTTTGGCTGGGAAGCAACAAATACCATTAAAAAGTCCTTTCTTTGATCCGAACGGGAAACTTGCACAAAAAAATGGTGTCTTCAACCTATGCCAACATTTTGAAATATCATATTCAAGGAATGACAAAAACATATATACTACAGGTGTTTATTTAACAATTAATGATAATTACAGGTAAGGAAATTTGGAGATGCTGGTCTCAAAAGTGAAATTTTAAAATATTAAAATTAATCCAAAATCTATATATCGTGCTCGAGGCGACCACGCTAAATAAACATTGCGCAATATTCGAACATCAATTTGTATTTTCTGTGGAAATTGTTTAAAACACCAGCACACTTACTTTTCATTAGCCAAGTGTTGATATGACTTTCTCTCTACCAGCCAATCACTCTTCAACACTATCACTTGTTCATACATGCAGTGTCGATAAGAAAATTTACTTAGAGGAATTATTATGTGAAAGTACTATTATGCATATTAAAGTTTTATAAGAAATTATCAAATAGATCACAATCTTAAGATAGAGTTACTGGCATCAGTATTATCAACAAACTTACAAGTTTATACAACTCAGACACAAATTGTGTAACAAGAGGACATATATACAACATATGACATATATACAACATATGACATATATACAACATATGACATATATACAACATATAGCATATATACAACATATGACATATATACAACATATGACATATATACAACATATGACATATATACAACATATGACATGTATACAACATATGACATATATACAACATATGACATATATACAACATATAGCATAAGGGTAATAACAAAAATACCGAACTCCGATAATACATAATATTCCATTTTATTTGTTTTAAAAACTTTATAAATTATATAATATATGAAGGTTATCTGAATTTATGAATATTCCATAAACGCCCATAATTAGTAAATACATGCAGCTCGTCAAATAATAAAACATCATATTGTGTGTCACACAACAATTTCAAATAATGTTTTAAAGAATCTCTCCGAGGTAAAAAAAAATGTTAGTAAATAAATTTTCTTCTCTTTTATTTGACGTTTTATTTTTATTTTGGAGTAAATTGATATGATTATAACCAATTGTCTCCCACCTAGTACAATCTGTTTTTCTGTAAAGGTCGCACACGAAAATAATACACTGGATATACATTTCTTACTCATTGAAATATAAAATAATTTAAAAAAATATATATATAAATCATATACTATGGTCGGTCCTCTTCCTAAAAAATAGTATATTTATTTCTGAAAAATCATGAAATAAATTTCAATGAAAGATAGGAATTTGTGGTATAATGTTTGTGCTACTTTATTTTACAATATCGTAGTTAGGCAAATAAATATAGCCTAGTATATCTTTTCACACGACTTCACATAGCATTGTATTTGTATTGCTTTACTTCGTCTATTGTATTATATTACAGTCTTTAATCTTTATTGGCACAATATCTTGTGTGATGTTTGTTTTTTGCCATTTTTGTTTTGTCAAAAATAATTTGGAAAACCCAGTAACACTCCTAATATTTTAAAGCAGTTTATCAATGATAATACATGTAACACAAAACACAAACGTGATCCGTTAATCATAATCAACAAATGAACGTTAAATAAATTCATACCATTCTTCTTTTTCACAAAAATAACTTGCAGAATGTTTAACATAGCATCTGAATTTATAACAGCAACGATTGTTTTTACATGTGTAAAATCATACGCTAAACAAATCAAAAATTAGAACCAAAATAATAATGATAATAATTATGATAATAAAAATAAAATATATAAATAAACTAAATGTCACTACTCGTTCATATGTCTCTGACCCCATATACTTTGTTTTTAACGAAAACGTTATATTGGTGCAACATTATTGACGGCGACGCTATACTGAAGCTTCTTAGGCAGTCGACGACGTTCTACTGAAGTTTCTTAGACAGACGGCGACGCTCTACTGAAGCTTCTTAGACAGACGGCGACGCTCTACTAAAGCTTTTTAGACAGACGGCGACGCTATACTGAAGCTCTACTGAAGCTTCTTAGGCAGTCGACGACGTTCTATTT
Organism: Bathymodiolus septemdierum; assembly: GCA_963383655.1. NCBI lineage: Eukaryota > Metazoa > Mollusca > Bivalvia > Mytilida > Modiolidae > Bathymodiolus > Bathymodiolus septemdierum. The sequence continues at coordinate 126,769,184 of OY726519.1, read as the reverse complement.
GTGCCATATTATAGACGGCAACATTCAACTAGTATAATCTAACAGACGGGCTGGTTTCAGAGTTTCGTGTTTGATAAGTTCCATCTTCATTTGATGGACTGTTGTGATTGTTTATAAACTTTCCCATTGATTTATCTACATGTATTAAATCTGACTCATCTTGTTCTAGTCTTCATTTGTCATTTTCTGTGTTACATGTTTGACTTTCATCCTGCTCATGCCTAGTAATGTTAGATATACAATGTCATCATCAGTACCATGTTAGATATACAATGTCATTTTATGTCCATGATATGTCTATCATCAGTATCATGTTAGATATACAATGTCATTTTATGTCCATGATATGTCTGTCATCAGTATCATGTTAGATATACAATGCCATTTTATGTCCATGATATATCTATCATCAGTATCATGTTAGATATACAATGTCATTTTATGTCCATGATATATCTATCATCAGTATCATGTTAGATATACAATGTCATTTTATGTCCATGATATGTCTATCATCAGTATCAAGTTAGATATACAATGTCATTTTATGTCCATGATATGTCTATCATCAGTATCATGTTAGATATACAATGTCATTTTATGTCCATGATATGTCTATCATCAGTATCAAGTTAGATATACAATGTCATTTTATGTCCATGATATGTCTATCATCAGTATCACAGTTAGATATACAATGTCATTTTATGTCCATGATATGTCTATCATCAGTATCATGTTAGATATACAATGTCATTTTATGTCCATAATATGTCTATCATCAGTATCACAGCTAGATATACAATGTCATTTTATGTCCACGATATGTCTATCATCAGTATCACAGTTAGTAAATCTACAATCTACATGAAGTTTGTCTTTATAAATACCTTCTATTGCACAGCATAGGAGTGTTAATGTTCTGTGTATTCGACCATCATCTGCTGATACTTACTTTGATTCTAAGCATATTTTGTCTCCATTGGGCTGGATTGTTGGAAGAGTTTGAAGATACCAAAGGGGTAATCAGAATACGTAAATCGAACAAGAACAGACAACACGATGGCCAAAAGAAAAGGACGAAAGGACAAACAACAATCTACAAAACATACACACAAAAAACTAAAGATCGAGTAACACGAACCTCACTAAAAACCGAGGTGAACTCGGGTGCTCCGGAAAGGTAAGCAGTTCCTGCTCCACTAGTGGCACCCGCCATCTGTTTACCTCTTAGATTGAGATCTCTCACAAGTAGTGTATATCTATCATGTACATTTGTATATTCTCTACATATCACGAATGCGTTGTATGCCTTTGATGCAATCTGCGAGAACTTTTGAGCCAATAACTTTGTACACTTCTAGGTTTGTAAGTCACATAGACATAGACCGTGTTTGATCCTCGAATACAGCCAGAATCTCATAGGAATATTGACTTAACATTATTTTCACTACTTCTGGGATAATTATCATTTGAATTGTTCTAATACCATGGTATGTGATGGACGGTTTTCTAATATAACAGTATGGAGTTTATATACAGTGTACTTTTCATATAGTACGTTTACCTACTTTTTCACAAAAAGAACATTGCATAATTTAATGATAAATCCTTTGATCTTCCATTTCTGTATCATTCATAATTCAACAATAAACATTAAAAATGGAACGAATACCTTTCATTTCAGTGTAATTAGTGTGTAACGATACAAAATTTGACATAATATCCATATTTACATAATATCCATATTTGCATACATTTCCCTCTATGATGTTAAACCATTCCCTGACTCAATAAGATGGCATTGCTTTTAAAATATATTCTGATCATATTGTAATACGTAAACATGTTAGATAGTGCCCTTCGCGAGCACCGGACTTAGTCCCCTGCTTTTGGTGGGGTCCGTGTTGCTCAGCTTTTCAGTTTTCTGTGGGTTTTATTTATTTGTTTTGTTTGTCTTCGTCCTGTGTCTTGTGTACTCAATGTTGCCAATGTCTCTGGATTGTTCATTCTTAATTGCCCTTTCGGTTTTCTCTAACGTTTATACTAAATGACAATGTGCATGCAATCCAATCTTATACAAATATTAATGCACGACAATCTGCAGTTTTAATCACAGGTACTTGTGGACAGGACCCTATGTTGCTCCCTTTTTTTTCTTAAGATGTTTTTTTTGAACATCGACTTTTTTTCATATAAACAACATTTTGCAACTTTCTATGCATCACTGTATGACATATATACAATAAATACAATCAAACAGTAGTTTCTATCCATGCCGGGTTTCTGACATGATACAAGTTAGAAGGTAAGTCACTCTTTTTTGTTTACATTGGGGTACTTGTTGTGCATTCATCTTAAATTTAGTGAATAAAAAAGTCCTACCTGTCTGGAAATTGGCTTATTCCTTCTCTGTATATATTATTCTCCCTGAAAACACACATCAATATTTATTTGCAGCAGCTGACAACTCTCCATGGAACATTTTCCACTCGCGATTTGCGATTTTCAGACGACATTTTTGAAAACTTGAATTAAAGCTACGGAAGTGTGATATTAGCGACATCTGCTGGTCATTTCAAATATTGACGATACGGTAAAACGCGAGAGTTCCGGGTAAAAAGTTCGGGAATTTTTTGGCGCAAAATTTAATTTTACCCGGAACTCTCGCGATTTACCGTATCGTCAATATTTGAAATGACCAACAGATGTCGCTAATATCACACTTCCGTAGCTTTAATTCGAGTTTTCAAAAATGTCGTCTGAAAATCGCAAATCGCGAGTGGAAAATGTTCCATGGAGAGTTGTCAGCTGCTGCAAATAAATATTGATGTGTGTTTTCAGGGAGAATAATATATACAGAGAAGGAATAAGCCAATTTCCAGACAGGTAGGACTTTTTTATTCACTAAATTTAAGATGAATGCACAACAAGTACCCCAATGTAAACAAAGAAGAGTGACTTACCTTCTAACTTATATCATAAAAAAAAAAAGAAAAAAAAAAGAGGGAGCAACATAGGGTCCTGTCCACAAGTACCTGTGGTTTTAATTATTAAAGACAAAAAAATAACTAGTAGATTTTGAAAAACAATGCATCGTGGTATTTGTAGTTGCAGATAACTCTCGTCCAGAGGGTAATATTTTTCTGCCAGAAAGCCTATGCCCGCCCTCTTTTGTATAATTATAAAAGTGATTGATATAATATAGTTAATGTCGTTTAAATAATGCTATATATGGTAAGCCAGATTCAAGCAATCGTAAAAACGTTAGCTCTTATCAAGTGACCTGTCTTCTGTAAAATATTTGGGCAAGTTTCCTACTCATTAACACATATAAACGTATATTTTTATGTCTTGTTTTTCTCCAATACAATATTTTTCAATAGATGTATTGTTTAAAAGAATTTGGAGAAACCCATTCTTACTCCCACTATGAATATATTGGAACACTTAACTACTTATTTATAAACCGTAATGATCGTACCAAGAGTAAATATCTTCTTCATCTTAAGATACATGTATAATGATACTAAAGTATACTGTTAACACTTCACTGGTCGTAACCCACAGAGCCGACCTCGGGTGATGGATAGGGGAGGCCGCCTTCAAGTGGTCGGTAGGGGATACCTGTTCGATGGGTGGTTATCAAGTTGTAATACAAACAGACTGACTGTGGACATAGTGTTTGCCATATGTCTGGAGTGCCAAGCTCATTTCACGATAACGTTTCGCAAAAAGTAGGCGCATATAAACTCTACACATGATAAATGTTTTCCTCCCTACATACCCCCCCCCCCCCCCCCCCCCATATTTTCCCCAGTGTCCATGTTAAAAGTCGCAGCTACGATTGTTCAATATCTCTACTAGATCTGTATATTTGTCATTTATTGTTGAACTATTTCTCGTTTTGAACATTCATCACATTTTTGTGTCAATCAATCAATCAATCAATCAATCAATCAATCAATCAATCAATCAATCAATGCGAGAAGGCAAACACCGGAACGGCCATGACACCGGAACGGCCATGACACATGTTAAACCTAAATAGGCTAAATATGATCCCCTAAAACAAGAGGAATGTATTAGTATTATATTGTCACCACGTGGGTTATATTTGTATGATGCATTTCATGACAAACGTTCATTGAAAGTAAGATACATGTACATGTAATATTGATGAATTGAATTTTACTAGATTTATATATTGGTAACTTGTCAAAACATTTTTACAACTAATAGACCTGTACTTTTTTTCTATGGTATGAATGTAGTCTATGATAAATACAAATTTTAAATTTGCCTACCAAGGGCACATATTGTGGCGTCGTAAACCAAGGGCACACATTATTATCAGGTCGACTGCGAAAGGGGAAACATTACTATGGTGTGACTGAATATTATGTTTACCAGTATTATATAAAACACATTAGATTGGATTTCGGAACAATTGTTTTATTTAATCAGACTGAAAACTAGCAACATGTGGCTGTTTTTTTTTCTTACCTTTTAAATGCCCATATTTGGAGTGGTGCACACTGAATCATTTTCAAACAGACTAATATTTGAATTAGTTACACAGTGAATTAATTTAATCTGTGATGGTAAAGAAATCCACGAACCTATCACTTCATATAATTGAGTACTAAAAGACGGGACATATTCTGGTGGAAATCCAGGTTTTTGGGTCCGAATATGGACAAAACTGTTGTCGGGTTATATGGGTTAATGGGGGTCAATATTTCCTACAAAACAAAATATTCCATTTAAAGAATTCCAATGGACAAGAGGTAACTGAATATTAACATTCTCGTGCATCTAGAAACATGTGTCTGTTAAATAAAATAATAAACATTTTCGAAAAATAAATCCTTTATAACATGCCTAAATTCACTTTCATACATGTTAGTAAGTTTCCACGGAAATATCCAAAAGGTATTCTACAGATTGTTTAATTACCATAATTCAAGAGAGATACATTTGTTATATAATATGTAGTGCAGTCTTTTTCATCTGACAAACAAAAGGCAAAAAAAGTAAAAATGTGAAATTGATGTAGAGAGGCACATGAGACCTGACACAGTAATAATGTCATACATACCACACAGTATATAAGAAAGGGTTATGGATTATGGTGCCACTTTCAACAATATTTCAGCTATATCGTGACGGCCAGTTTTATTGGTGGAGAAAACCACCGACTTGCCGCAAGTCAAGCCGAACATTTTGATCAACTAAGGTTGTATCGAGTACACCTAGCCATGAACGGGATTCGAACTCACAACATTAGTGGTAATATGCACTGATTGTATAGGTAATTGTATATCCAACTACCAAACAATCAGCCTACAATGCCCCCATGATATAAGAAAGAAAAAAAACCTATACTCTGAATGCTTTATTACATATACATCATATTAGAAACTAATAATGATTTGGTTGATATTTTACAATGCTTCTCTTTAACTCTATAACCATGGGTGATCTTAACTGTAATAGTAGTAGATTTGTATCAATGAAGTTTGACCTCAGATAAACAGTTATTGTGTCAATGGAGCTTGACTTTACATAAACAGTCTGTTTTCCTTTAACTCCAGACACGGGAGTTCTACTGTGAGTGATATACATCTCTGTAACATCTAATAATGACGTCATTAAACTCTCATGGTTTATATACACGATGACATACTAACAAATGGTTTTGTAGCATTTTATGTAGGTGAGTTTTTTCATCTCTTAATTTCTTTATCTCAGCTCTCTTTGCAACATTGTCCGATTCCAATGCTTGTATTTTCTGAAATAACACAAGACAATGGTCAAATATTAATTAAAGAAACAAAACATGAACAACACAAGTGAAACAGGAAAATATCTTCTATAAAGTAAGAACAACTTGAAGAAAACAACGAGATAATCAGAAACTGTAAATAAGACGATAGACAATACAATGGTCAAAAGAGAAAGTAGAACAGGTGTCTTGTAGAAAGTAGAACAGGTGTCTTGTAGAAAGTAGAACAGGTGTCTTGTGAGGCTTGTGTTGCTCTATCTGTAGTTTTCTGTGTAGTGTTTTGTAGATCATTGTTTGTCTTTTTTCCTTTGGTCATTGGTATTGCTTGTACTTCGATTTACGATTTCTGATATCCCTTTTGGTACCTTCAAATTTTCTTACAATGTTACAAAAAGTTTTTCGGAAGCTGAAATGTATTCTGCTAATTGCATACGAATGACAAAGATGGTATTGGCAATTAGATTTTGGTTCAAACTTGACTATTACTTCACTATTATGTCTTACGGTGGCCTAGTATCACTATTATGTCTTACGGTGGCCTAGTATCACTATTATGTCTTAAGGTGGCCTAGTCATGCATACTATCTAATATTGAAATGATAGTCGAGGCCATCAACTGTTTTGTTTTATAGATTTGTGTCCATAAAAGTAGCTTAACCCCATCACTATTTTTGAAGTGCTTGTACCACGCCAGGAAAGTGAGCGGTCATGTATATACATGTATATTGATGTATGATACGGGTATCTATTTTGCCTTTGGATTTAGTGCTGTTGGAATTTTGCTACAAATGAATGGGTCATTCACCATTTGAAAAGTGAAGTCAATCATGGTTTGTGTTTAATCTTCCTCCGTTGTCGATTTCAATGTGAAGGTCAAGATAAGAAGTGTGAGTAATATCTTATACTTCAAGTCCATTTGGATAGATGAGAGGCGGATAATGCTGGGATCGAGAATTCTTCAGTGACGGTAATCTAATATCTTATTTATCTCTACCAATAACAAGGTACTAATATGCCCGTTCTTCTTTAAAAAGCAACATCAAATCAATTCTTTTAAGTCTAGATCTTAGTTGCGCCTTGTGGAATTATGGCGTATTAGGTGGAGAAATTAAATGTTTTAATGTTGTTAGAAAGGTACTGCGATCTAGAACGTAAAGTCTCCAACAAGACTATTGAGCTTTTTAATATTGATATTTTATTATAGCTACTTCTAGAAGAGCTGGTATCATGATACCTCTGGAGACCCATTTTGAAATATGGAAGAATAGAAGTTAAAAGTTAAGAAAGATCTTAGTAGAACACTTGTCATCTACTTCGATATAACGTCGCCTGCATGGAAGTTAAAAGTTAAGAAAGATCTTAGTAGAACACTTGTCATCTACTTCGATATAACGTCGCCTGCATGGAAGTTAAAAGTTAAGAAAGATCTTAGTAGAACACTTGTCATCTACTTCAATATAGCGTCGCCTGCATGGACACTTGTGTGAGTGTGATACCCAGTGCACGGAGTGAACATCATATTCCTCATCTTTCACGGAAAGACCAAACGAAGGCGAGACTAAATTGTGATTATCAATGATTTCCTCTTTGGATAGAGAAGTTGCTGTATATGTATGATTACATGGTGAGCAATACGAGATATATTATAACTCTAAGTAATCAATGAAATGCAATTTGCAGATAAGCACGATGTTGTTAGTGGCCTTGTCCACAGGAACAACAACATACATGTCGTGAATATTGGACAGGTTCTCATCAACATCACAATCTTTGAATACAGATGTTGCCTTTGTGTCCATTGACTACTATTATTTGAGTTCGCTTATTCAAATTTGAATCAATGACCTCACAAATTGTCCCTACTATGACACATTCTGTTCTGGAGTAATTCTGCTCACACTTCAATAAACATACCTTACAAAGAGAATTACCACATTCTTTTTTCTTTTGACGGAATTTATGTGCTGCAAGTCTATTTTGTTCACGTCTTCGTTCTATTTTGATCTTTTCCTCCTTTGTAAGCTAGTAATGAAAAAAAAATATAAACCAGTTTTGTGGGTATTTTATACAAAATCACAACTATATAGACTAAACAACACAAGTCTGAAGAAAAGTTTGACGAAACCAAAGGCGTATTAATCAGAAGTCGTAAATCGAAGGACAGACAACACAATGACTAAAAGAAAAAGGACAAAAGGACCAACAACAATCTACAAATATTACACAGAAAACTAAAGATCGAGCAACCCGAAGCCAAATAAAAACCGGGGGTGCTTCAGAAGGATAGGCATTTCCTGCTCCATATTGGTAACCGTCGTGTTACTCTTGTTACAAACCCGGAGATAAGTCATGAATGAGGAAAGGACGGGATTGTAAAATACATATTATATAATACAAATTCACACGTAAACTCCCCCCAGGTGCTACAACAATGAACTTCTGGACTTCTTCTGTTATTGAGTACCCAATTATCGCTCCCTCAAGGAAGTCGCATATTTACTTTACATTTAGTTCACTTTGCTTAGAAAGTTTTGGTAAATGAAGCAACACGTAGAGGAAGAATTATCATATCACTTATGGCCAATAGATCTGATCTGCCGGGATCAAAATATTACAAAAATTAAATGATGGGGAATTTACGATCATCATTCATCACATGTTTCATAATTTTAGAGCTCAGTCATGATGATAAAAATAAAATGTTCACGGTTTTCATTGATAACTGTTACTGCTAACAAGTAAACTACTGAACTAATGGTTCCTACTTAACAGCACTTGGCATAATGACGAATAATCTAAATATAGCTTCATAAGTAATAATCTAAATATAGCTTCATACGCAATAATCTAAATATAGCTTCATAGGTAGCAATCTACGCGTAACGTAAGATGAGAATGAAGACCCACATAAAACGCATGTTTAAGAATGTGGTGATATGCATGTACATAATGGCATTTTTTTTTATCAATTTGGAAGCAATATAAACTCGGCATTTTAATATTACTGAAATAATGCATATTTTGATAATTATTTATAATTTATACTTTACTTCGTATTTCGCTTGTTCAGGAAAATCGACTTTTAGTTCCCTCTGTCCCTTTGCCAGTCTCCTTGATTGTATTGTATACTTCAGTTCCTCTTTAACCAAGGGAGACAAGTTGCCAGTTTCCAGTGCTGTTACTGTAGCGTCAAATAATTGATTATTATGCATTTTGTAAACTCTCTCGCAGGAAGCCTCTTCAATATCATATAAAGTGGCACCATTAATGTTCAGCATTTTATACAAATCTATAAATATAAAGAACGTAAAACTTTAGATCTCCTTAATATACAAAGTTGTTAGTTTATACATGTAATTAACTGACGACTTCAGAACAACAAGATGTTCTGCTTCAAATACTTCAATATGTATTCTAGAGTCAAGTAAAGGTAGGGAAACTTATTTTACTTCAACTACTATAGCTTACCAGTAATTGTGTACATTTTGAGACATTTCTGTTTGGTATTTGTAAAGATGCAAGACTTTGAAGTGATCTGGGTAACATTTAGTTGTTATTCTTCGTAGAATTATATATATATAGCGATTATTTGGAGCGACGATTGTTACCGGCCCCTGTGGTCTCGAGTACGGTAAATCGTGGGTCTGAGGCCTGGTTAAGTAAACCCAACTACTATAAAACTGGTATTTGCTAGTTCTCCATTAAGGATGTTTGCTTGTTTGATGGTGTTTAACGCCACGTTCAACAATATTTCAGATATATCGTGGCGGTCAGTGTTATTGGTGAAACTCGACAAACTTTATCACATAATGTTGCACACCTCGCCTTGATCGAGATTCGAATATCAGTGGTGATAGGAACTGATTGCATAGATAGTTGTAAATCCAACTACCATACGATCACGACCACGACGGTCCCTCTCCCGGTTTCTATAGAAGAGGATGTTATCACTTATCACACGATAAAAAATATTAACAACTCAAAACGAGTTCAGGGTGGTAATTTTCCCTTTGTGTGATAATTAAATTCAGAGTAATATAACATATTATACAAACAGTGAGTGAGTGAGTGATTGTTGTTTAACGCCAATTTAGCAATTTTTCAGCTATATCATGGCGAGAACATGTTAATTTTCAATGAGACGATGATGATGTCTGCTTTGTACTAGACCAACACGCACAGTTGGATTTTTATTATGCTAGCTCACTGAAACGACAGTCTGCAGATAGACATGTCGCCCCACTCGGACACATTATGATATCCTTATTCTGAGTCAACCAGTCTTTGCTCTATCTCCTTAATGCTGCGTGCTTAGGAGAGAAACAACAAATACCAATTTTATACTCTTTGGTTTGACTCGATCGGGGCTCGAACCCACAATCTACCACACTCGAGGCGATCACGCTAACAATTACACACCACCGAAGCGGATATATTATACAAACATGTCTGATTTACATAACAATAAGTTATAATAAAAACAGTGAGGTAACTAAGATACAAATTTTTGTAAGAACAATTGTAAAATGTGGTGTCAAAAATATTCTTTTTTATTCTGTTATACATTTTGTCTCTTTCTACGATTTTGATATTTGATTCACAGGCGCTCGTGGCACGGACTTACCACCCCCCTTTTTTCCCTATCTTTCTGTTTACAAATTTATTTTCAATAAAATTTCTTTATTTCTTTATTATTTCATCTCTTTTTCCTTATTTTAACTTGTTCGTGTCAATATTCATACAATCTTATGTTAACATCAAATTGCATGTGTCGATCCTATAGACAAGTTAAGGAAAAAGAGATGAAATAATAAAGAAATAAAGAAATTTTATTGAAAATAAATTTGTAAACAGAAAGTTAGAAAAAGGGGGTGGCAAGTCCGTGCCACGAGCGCCTGTGATTTGATTTTGGAATTGTTTCTTATTTATCGCTATAAGGGAAATAACTCTAGAGATCCCCTCTATGCTCTCGTCATGAATCAAGATTACATATCGCTTGCTCTTAAACATCCAATCAATATGGTTTGACGTCAAGCAAATATAGATAAATCAATCAATAAATCACCACTATATTTATAACAATCTACAGTAA